>NC_047563.1:51487274-51889547 GCF_902806645.1 Magallana gigas
AGTTCAATATCTGAAGTCCAAAGTTGTTTTAAAAACACAGAATAACAGCGCTGTAAACAAATATTGTTATTGATATTCATGATTTGTTTATCTGAGGAAGATACACTTCGACAAAGGTAGATTAATATTGAAACAGAGGAAATTCGGCTATTTTTTAATTTTCTTATTTTCTCTTAAAAAATTTCTGTTGCAATATTATTGCAAAAGTTAAGTTTCTATATGTTTTTTCATATCATTTTACATATTTTATGGTTGTATTTACTCGTCTATAAATTTATATCACTGGCTAACACGCGATCGGAAAATTCTTTACAATGCATAAAATCGATTCAAGATAAAATATCTCGAAATTTTTATCATTGACCTTATATAATGTTAATGTCAACATAATTCAGGCATTAAAAACAGTTTTAAGCAATCAATTATTTGGAGCTCCTATAAGTCAGTTTTTTGTAGAACTCAATCAAAAATGGGTACAATTTTGGAAATTGATACAGGAAATTCGGACTAAATTAAACTTAAAATATGAGCTTCAAACGATTCATTAAAAAATAAAATTAGTAAAGCTATTCATATTTAATCATTTCCCAACCTGCAAATTGTTTTATTATTTCTAATAATAACACAATAAAGAAAACCTTGAAAATGGTGGACAATTCTGAGAAATGTTGACAATTTTTTCAAAAAACATTCAGAGGTCACTAGCAGAAAAAGTAGTTCATTGACCTAGTATTTTGAAACTGAAAAATAGCACCACCATAGTGGGGCTACAATGTACAACACGTAGTTTTTCGTTCCTATTAGTAGATTTGTTTCGCCCCTGAGTAAACGTAATCATTAAAGTGATTATATATTTACTGATAATTCTTTTAAGAACAATATACACTTGATGAAGTTCTGCCATTCAGTCAACTGAATGATACCTAAATGGTCTGGAAAGTTTTTTTCTTAAACCAAAGCACGGTGGGTAAATTGTGAATTAATGACCTAGGATTGTGATAAATCAAGTCATGTTGATAAGCTTTTGTAAAAGTACCAGTCTTCTATGAAATATTTTACAGTTACAAAATTATCATCTTACATCAATTAACTTGTAATTTACATCCACGTTTACTGATGCATGATGCTTTATCAATATCACTACTAAACACTTACAGTTTACAACGACCTTTTGCAGCAAATCCAATGTAAAGCAATGTAGAGATTATGTTGATGAGTAGGATTAACTTAATCATACTCGAACAACCCGTTGATTAAAAAACAAAAGCTATTTCAACAGATATGGTGTAGTCTTCCTTGTACTTTAGCTCTGTATAAATTTGAATTGAAAAAAAAACTTCCGGTAATTGAATGATAATTTATTTTTTCTGAGCAAAAGCACTTATGAGAGAAATCGAAAGTCGTGTCTAATCGTTAACTGCCAATTTTTGCACTTATCGTTTTCCAAATGTCCTCCCTTTGATGAGTACACATAGAACACAATTATTATACAGAACATTAGATGAAACACAAAATTGCAGGTCTCCATAACCTTAAAGACGATCTCATTTTGTTAATATAAACAATGCCCTGGTTTCGTACAGTATATATATTCCGTTCGCGAGCATTGCGAAAAAAAGGTACAAGGGTGGGTCCAAAAGTAATCTCATGTAATGCATCACTCTTCTCTTTGACGCTTTATTTATAGAAATTAAATGAATAAATAAAGTTTTTCAAATCCTAATTTTAATTGGAGTAAAATGATTATTAAGTTTGTTGATAATTATAAGATAATAAATGTTTATTACATAGAATACGGCTTTCGAAAATACGTGACATCGCTGCGTCTAAAATTTACGACTTTTTAAATGTTTCTGTTTCAGAGTATATTGAATGATTCAAAATTTTAAATAAGCTCCAAACTACTGATATTCTATAACAGATAGAGCATAATTTTTTAAAAAAGATTTGAGATTGTCATTGTTCATTTTGGTTACATATAACTCTGCTGAGCTTCTGTCTCTAGATGGCCGGGCTTGTATTTTTGCTCCGATACTAAGTAGATTAACATCGCTAGAACAAGTATTTGAATCATAAGGAAACCTCTGAGAGAGAGAGAGAGAGAGAGAGAGAGAGAGAGAGAGAGAGAGAGAGAGAGAGAGAGAGAGAGAGAAGCATTTGAGGGAAGTATTTGTGACCCCATAGGCAGTTACGTGACCCAAGATTCAAGAAAAAAACATAACAGGGTCCTACATAGGCTAAGCACTAACAACAAAACAGGCACATCACCTGCGACTTGACCCTCATGTTTCAGGTAAACTGGTCATTAAAAACGTGCATCGTATTGGCGAATATCAGCATTTTTATAAAAAAAATTATATACTCATCAAACAACATTTACATTTGGACCATATTCAATGTACATGTCTACACTGTATATATTTAGAAATATTCCCAGGAAAAGCCCATGAAATGTTATAGTACATGCACACCATCACATAATCTGCCAGGTGGCAGGGTCATTTTGTCCTATTTTATTATGGAGGGGTGGTGGGGGATGGTGTATTTAAATTGTTGGGAATGCTTATTTCCCCAGGGCAAAATAAAGAACCACAAACACTTTAGATAGGGAGTAATTTGGAGGCAAATCTTGGGTAAATAAGTTTGTCCGTGCTGTTCAAGAGATTCAGACATTACAGGTAATGTGCAACATTGTTTTAAACGGTGACTTTTTTTGTAAACCAAATCTTGTTTACGTAAGCTAGCATTACCAAAACTATGAATACTTTTTCTAAAAAATATATATGAATAGATGATTAGTTATGTATATTACTCAACATTCACAAAGACTCACGTTTTTAACAGATTCAATGTCTTTGTTCATTTATAAATATGATTTATAAATATTCGACATGCTGAAAAGCTTATCATTTAGTTTATACAACGTTCGTGGTTTTGGGTTTTTTTGTTCGAACAAAAGTGTCGCATTTTTTTATTTCAAAATGCCAAACGTTGAAGCTTGAATTTCACTGCTAATGATATATTAAAAATTGTAAATATTCCTCTCCAGGATATTGACAACTCAATTTGTGTCCGTTCTCGACGTCAAGTTGGAAACAATGGTTTTCCTAATGAGATTATATTTTTTATCTTCTAGATTATATATTGACATGTAGCAGCGATGATTATGAGTTTTTGAGGGAAATTATATCTTAATTAAGTTCATGGTTTTTATTCTTATGAAAACACTTTCATTCAAAGTCATCGTTAATCACAAATGTAACTCTTTATGTATGCAAATGCATTTACTATTTCTTTTATAGATGTTTTAGGTATACATAATACATGTATCTATAAAATAATTGATATTCAGTATATAACAAAACATTAAAAGAACTTCAAGTACAACAATTAGCTGATACATGTGAAATGTAAATGAGGTCTGCTAATTTCAATTTATCTATTGAAGTGGTTAAGTAGGGGCGTGGTATAATATTAATTAAAAATGAAGCATTTGCCTTTCATGGCGTCTTTGTTCATAAGTGTTTTAGCATAACAGCAAATAATGGTGCAAAATGTTTACATTTGATGTACTTTGGTAAAAAAAGAATTAGACATTTGTTTTTCATATGCATTCTTTTTAGTTCATTATTATTTTTTTTATTCTTTAAAGCATTTAGTGTTAAATAACTGTCATGTTTAGCCATGCATACATTTAGCAAATTTGGATTTCATAAATCAAGGCTTTGTACATGTACAATTATGTACATATAACGCATCGCTTCATAAAGAAACAAACAAACAAACGTGTGAATTTCATGTACGTCTGTTTTCCTTTTATTTTGGTGTGCGGTAATGAATATACAAAGTAGAATAGTATATAATCATAAATTAAAGAACAAGTTTACCAATAAGTTCAATGAAAAAAAAAACTAACAAATATATGCATGTAATATAATTTAAAAAGGAATATTAAATTAAAAATCATAACTTAATTTTGAGTGAACAAATGAGTAAAGATAAGTAATGGATAGACTCAAGGATGAAAATATTGGCGGATTTAAACGTTCATAAAACGATGCATCTTTTATTTTAAAATATTCATATAAAGTTTTTTTTATTATGATATAAATGTGATATTAAATGAAAAGGTATAGTAAATGCCACTTTGTATGACACTTAGTGTGGTCCCCTGAATTGATAGTCACGTGATATTTGTTGATAATTCTCCCGAATGGAGGTCATAATAAGGTCACATTTCAAAATTACAAGGGCACACCCTTTTTTGAATTTAAAATTTAAATGATAATTCAATTCTACTTTTCTGTTAGATTCTGAAAAGTGCTGCTGCTTTACAGACCTCATCTTTAATAAGAATAAATATCAAAGAAATGAGCCCTGGTTGTAATTTATATGACCTTCGCTTAATATTTTACGTATTTATAAAATCATTTTATAGATTTCATCAAAGCAGCATCACCGTTTAATAAATTAAACATTCTCTTAATTTAAATTCAAAAGATCGAAATGATCTATTTAGCGTTTGCCCTTGTAAAAAGCGGATTTAGATAGGCTTCCCAGTGTCAAACACCAAAACCTTCCACATTAAACACTCTAGAAAAGAAATAATACACACTCTAAAAAAAAATCAAATGCCGAATCAAAACAAGCATATTAGATAGGATTTCATGGTATAATAGTTGTTTTGAGATTTTGCTCTGTTAGTTTCACTAAGTCATAAAAGTACTGACATTTTCATTTTTTATTTATAAACATTTACTGACAATGTACTGACATTACTGATAAACTTAGAAAAGTACTGACGTTTTTACTGACGGTACTGAAAAACTTAGAAAAGTACTGACAAACTTTGACAGTACTGATAAACTTAGAGACTGACACTTTTTACTGACGGTACTGAAAAACTTAGAAAAGTACTGGCAAGTACTCATAAGTACTGACCCCATTGTTCTTACTCCCGCTAGAGCCTAAACGGTTTGAAGTTGTATTAAGTAAATTGTTTTTAATTATGATAAAAAAATAAACTATTATAAATAACGTTTTCCTTAAATGAAAATGTCAATTTTATATTTAATTTTATTAGTAAAGGAGAAATTTGGCCTTGTTTTTTTTTTTTTTTTTTTTGCAAGAAACAGGCGGATTTTATAATAGTTATGTTGTTAGCATGAGTTTTGATATCTATTTAGAAACGAAGTCAGTAAAAAAAATATTGACACTTTTGTATGGTGTTATAGATCTGCCACCACTTTTCAGATAAATATGTTATAGTCTGTCCCGGGTTATTTATTCCGAGATAAATTGACAATTGTCAATTAATATTAGAGAATTTTTTAGTAAATTGAATAGATTTTTAAGTTATCAAAAATTCCCAAGCAAAATAACAGTAATTTTGACGCATAATTTACCTAATTGTCATGTACGAGCCGATTTCGAAAGTCTACGGGACTTTCCAATGTTAATTTCGGCCATTGCTGCCAAGCGTACATGTACTAGAGAGTAGTTATTATTTTTTAATGCGCGTCAAAATAAATCGAAAAAAATAAAATAAAAAAGATTTTCTGATCATTGCGAATATAAATGATAATTGAGCCATTTAGTCTGGTTGCAAATTACTCTCATATCAATTAGATGTCAAGAAAATATAAATCCGACTGTTATGCAGTACAACTACACTCTTTACTATAAATGTTCAATGACCTACTTAACGTTGTATGATATTGCTCATGCCATGGCGTTACTTCATGAACTGTCTTTGTTGGAAACTGTGAATGCTGCATTGAGAGCGCAACTGGAACGGTGTTATTATATAAATAGTGCCTGTTTGGGAGGGTAACAGTTGAAATTGACACCCCGAGAAAAACATTGTCAACCGACGCGAAGCGGAGGTTGACAATGGTTTTCGAGGGGTGTCAATGTCAACTGTTATCCTCCCAAACAGGCACTATTTTTTTTGTTATACTGAATGTCTTTTTTAAAAATTTTAAGAAAATTTTACTGCTTTTATATAGGAATAACGTGAATTCTACAGCGAACCGTACGCGCATAATTTTCGCGCATGTAACATTTTTTAATGTTACCCGTTGCCAAGTGCGTTGCTAACGCTGAGGGTAATAGTAAATATTATTAACTGCGTCTTAACCAATCAGATTTCAGTATTTAACATGAAAGTATAACAAAAAGGTATGTTTATGTTTTGTTCTATACCAGACACTGATTTATTTAACGAAATCAATCGTAATACTTCAGACGGTTTTAAAAATGAATCTTTTTTGCAAAAGCGAAAGTAGGTAACCCTGTGTTTTTTGTTTTGACTAAGTAAAAAAGAAATCGATTCTATAGCCTAATAAACTTGATAATAGCTTTATTGCCATGCGACACTGACACATTTGAGAATGAAAAATTATGGACCACTGTTATTGTTTTATGTGAATGAAAGTAGAGTTGGGGGTGGGGTGGGGGCAACATTCAAACAAACCAACTTTTCTTTACCAGGAATGGCAGGATTGTTTAAGGGCATTCCACTGACATGTATAATTTTTTTAATTTTGAGTTTCTCTAATCCACAGCTAAAAATTTTATTTGTTCGGTATTTTTACATTGGAAATTTAGAATAAATTTGAATTATTTTCAATTAACCAGGCCAGTTATAGTCTATTTTGATATATGATATGAATTCATGTTATGTAAATAACCAAGTATGAACCTATCAATTACATAATTTATGCAGTATTTTGTTTTCTGTTCCATTTGGGGCTTGAAATCAGATGACATTCTAATAATGATATAGCTGTTTTTTAATATTCCAGTAATTTTAATTATTAATATTTACATCATCCAGTGTCTTTGTCTGTGTTAACACTACGTATTGATTTTGTACTATATAACCCATAATACAAATGACGCCAAACTGAGGCGCCGGCGGGGTTTGCTTATTTATAGTTAAAGATTTAATTGTACGATGGCTTAAAATTATATAAATATAAGTAATAAGGAATCATTCTTTGAATATTATGAGATGATAATTTCGGTCGGGGCGTGATCAAATCTATCATAAAGCCCTTTGGGCTTTATTGGATTTGATCACGCCCGACCAAAATTATTACCTCATAATACTCAAAGAATGATTCCTTATTCCTTATATGCTGGCCTTAACAGTGTTAAAACAAATAACAGAGAAATAATATTATACTTTTGTGATGTTTATTTTACCCCAAAATTAATTAATGATTAAATTTATTGTTATAATTATAGCATTTATATATCTTCATGGTTATGATGAGTTGTTTGATTTAACACAGATGTATTCACAGTATCATGATTTTGAATAATTACATGTACACCTGTCCACATTTTTTCAGCATGAAAACAATGAAAATATTCATATGTTTTAGAGTTCAGGAATTACATAATTATTATACATGTAAAGGTTTAACAATCAACATAATCATTATGTTGTCAACATTTATTGATGTCTGATTTTTCAAATAAAGTTCATACAAATTGTATTTTAGGCATGAAAAGCTGAATCATTTGAGTTATTATGTATTACAGAAATTGATAATATTAATTAAATATACACTCATTAAGTCATGTTCGCAGAGTAAAGTAGATATAACTACAATTTGACAAGATGTTACTTGTATTTGGAAAGTAAGCAACCAATCACAGATGTGCTGTATCACAGTTATTTATACATGTAATCAAATTGAAATTTATAATTTCAAATTAAACAACAAAGATGCCACTTGTAATAGTAAAGTAAGCAACCAATCACAGATGTGCTGTATCACAGTTCTTACATGTAATCAAATTAAAATTTATAATTTCAAATTAAACAACAAAGATGCCACTAAGCAACCAATCACAGATGTGCTGTATCACAGTTATTACATGTAATCAAATTGAAATTTATAATTTCAAATTAAACAACAAAGATGCCACTTGAAATAGTAAAGTATGCAACCAATCACAGATGTGCTGTATCACAGTTATTACATGTAATCAAATTGAAATTTATAATTTCAAATTAAACAACAAAGATGCCACTTGTAATAGTAAAGTAAGCAACCAATCATATTGAAATTTACAATCCATGAATTAAAATTTTATAAATTCAATTCATATTAAACAACATAATTAATCAAAGATGTGGGGTGGAAGCTATTAATTTAATACATAATTGTGACTGAACTTGAATAACATTCATTTTTATACAGGTACAATAATAATGGAAGTCCTGGTTCCAAAGAAGAAGTTGATCACAGTAGAAAGATTGATACTATAGATAAAGGCCTGCTGGCGAAGCCATTCATAATATGCAGCAGAAGAATAGTAAACGTTTCACCACTCATCAAAAGTCAGGTATACTAGTTCAGTAATTGGACTGCTTTTTATAACTTACCATCTTTATATATAATACAATCATTGAAATGAATAAAAAAGAATAAGATGATTTCACAGTTAGAGACTGGCATGTCTCCCACCATTGAAAATCATCAAAATATTCTAAATTGATAAATCAAGGTATAAATGACTTAAAGGGAAATCTGTAGGATATATTTAAGAACTCAAAGAAATGTTATTTTGGTATCAGATTAATTGATATGAACTTTATTTCTTTTAAAATCCCATGAGTTTATCTCATCCTCTTCATCTTCAGAAACTGGTTATTGGTATTGACCTTCATAAAACTATTAAAGATGCTAAGTTATATGTAGCAGTCTCGTGTATTCAGAAATGAAACTAATCACTGATACCAAACTTCTACAAAATTGTTATCAACTGTTAATGAAATATACATATACACGTATTCATGTCAATACTTTGTAGAATTTATGGATTCCTATCTGGATTAATTTAACTCGACACAACATTTTAAATATTTCAAATGAAGTGTTGTTGTTGTTGTTAAAATGACAAAAGATATGATACATTACCTTAAATATACTTTAAGACATTTTCAGAGATGTTTTTTCCACTAATTTAATCGGACTACATGTATAGTGTAGAATATCATTTTAAAAAAATGATTTTTATATATGAAACTTAGGTGAAAATCAGTGATTAGTTTTCTTTCTTTTACCTTTAAAGGGGAGCAGTTCTCCAGGCACCATGGGGAGGCTCATGAAGGAACGGTGTTCAATCCATACAAAGCGTTCCAACATTGGACACACTTATCTGACTTTAGAGAGGGCTTGGTACATATGCGGTGACTCCACCTCTTACACAATTCACACTCAACCCAAACAATCTTTCGAGACTTTCCAGGAGCATTGTAATCACCACATATGCAACAAGTGACTTCATCGTCAGACTCCTCAACGAAGCCCATGGATTCGTCAGAGTCAGAGTCATTATCGTCATCACCAGAATCTGTGTCCATGTCACTGGCACTGTCATCCGAGTCCGTCAAGTCTATGACCACAGGAGCAACCTCCTCATCCTGGACTCCGTCGAGTTTCCACAGTTTTTCTTCGACCTCTCTTATCACGTGACTCTCCACCTTACGCCACTTCTCAACCCCATAAGTTGATCTTGCCTGAATAAAGAGTTCCTTCACTTTTTCTTTCTTAAATGTGGCATTGCTCCTGGCGACGAAACTTTTTAATTCAGCCCAGACCAACTCAATAGGATTAAGCTCACAATGATAGGGAGGTAGACGCAAAACTGTGTGACCTGACTGTGAAGCCAAATCGTCTATCACATATTTAGGACGAGGCTTATGCTGCTTCACCAATGTGACCAATTCAGCCTTGATCATTCGCGGATTGTAATAAATACCCTTTCTATCAAGCCAAGACTGGATCTCGGCCTTCGGTGCGGAGGAAGTTGGACACCTAGACTCAGGATCCAGATGACTGTGATAGGAAGCATTATCCATCACTATGACTGAATCAGCCGGTAGGTTAGGGAGCAACTGCTCAGTGAACCACTTCGTAAAGTTTTCTGAGTTCATCTCATCATGATAATCCTGGTTGCCTGTTTTCGACTCGCAAATGAGAGCAGATCCCAGGATCATGCCCACAGCCGAAGAACCTGCATCCACAATTATCCATCTTCGCTAGCCAAGGGTTTTCGGTCCATTTTGCTCCCCATAAACCCTTGGCGGATTTCATTATGAAAACTCGGTGACGAGCTCCGTTTTATGATTGGCTGCAGCTGCGAGTGGCTGATCCAATCGCAGTGCTTGTAAATATAAACTTTAAAAGAAAACACGTGTGTGATCATAGGTAAATCATTCGGTGCTTTTAACAAATTGAGACACAAGTTCTCGAGTACAGGGCCTCGCCAACGATGGTCTAACCAGATCGCTTAAAAAACCTATATATTTTACTGGGATTGAACATAGTTCTACAAACTTGTCAAGGCTCGCGTGATAGCATGGGAAGTAAACATGGCGAATGTAGAAGCTGCCCATCCCGTTAGTATAAACGTTCCTGCTTATGGTTATTGCTTTTAAAGGTTCAATGAGATTTATTTTATTTAATTTCTTTGGTTCACAATATTTACGACAACGATACCTGGTTTTATGACATGAAAGCTTTGATATAATTCGCGACTTTTTCACTCCTGGTACAGGTCCTTACAAAACACTATGAATAAAACAGTCCATGCTTTCCCTAGTTTATAACTTAATTCGTATTTAATAGCATCGTTAATTATGTTCCAATATTCGGTAGTCAACATGTTTTCAAGTTGTATTAATGCCGTAGTGTGTATATAACCCGTTGTTTAATTCGATTAAAATGTAAATATGCAAGGGGCGCAACTCAAGTTGCTCGCTAGATAGCGCCACCACATCACCGAGTTTTCGCAATGAAATCCGCCAAGGGTTTATGGGGAGCAAAGTGGACAGAAAACCCTTGGCTAGCGAAGATGCAATTATCAGACGAGAGCCTTTCCCAGATGGGACAAAACGCCCATGACCTCGACGATGTGACTCAAAGGCAGAGGTAGATGTCCTAGGACAGTCCACCCAATCTCCCCTCGCTACATGATTGGTGTTCAGCCAAGTCTCATCCAAATACACAATAGGACGACCATCCTCGCTAAACTTCCTAATGGACCTCAGGTAAGTATGTCGCATACTTACTATGTCATTCCTCTCCCCGATGTAACGTTGGTTGGAACCTGCTTTGTAGAATCTGAAGATAAAAACAGACAATTTTTATACTATAGGTGCATTTCATATTTCACCTTACATCTAAAAGAAATTTGGTTGTAATTTCTAATTTTACTAGCTTTTAATTAGCTCACCTGAGCTGAAAGCTCAAGTGAGCTTTTCAGATCACATTTTGTCTGTCCTCCTTCTGTCTGTCAGTCTGTCCATCTGTAAACTTTTCACAATTTCAACATCAACATCTTCTCCAGAACCACTGGGCCAATTTCAACCAAACTTGACACAAAGCACCCATAGGCAAAGAGGATTCAAAGTTGAGAAAATTAAGGACCACGCCCTTTCTCAAAGGAAGATAATTGGGAATTATTAGAAAAGTTTGAGAATTTTTCAAAAATATTCTTCTCAAGAACCATTTGGCAAGGAAAGCTGAAACTTATGTGAAAGCATTCTCAGGGTAGTATAGATTCAAAGTTGTGAAAATCATGACCCCCAATTGGGGGTCAAATTTTTACAGAGGAATATAAAGAGTAAATCTTTAAAAATCTTCTTCTCAGAAACTAATCAGCCAGGAAAGCTGAAATTTATGTGGAAGCATCTTCAGGTAGTGTAGGTTCAAAGTTGTGAACAATTCTTTGGCCTCACAAGGGGTGCAGAGCTTGATGTAGGTTTATATCCCATGTATAAACAATTGTCAAGGATCTTGTTGAGAACTCTGATCCTCAACATGTGATATGACTATCAAATCATCATCCTGTTAGAATAGGGAATTAATTATAAACATAAAAATATCTAACGGGAAAATGGATTTTTATTTAAACAAGATCTACATGTATTATATTATATTGTCCAGATATTTTGTATTATGACTCCATAAAGCTGATATTTCCATGCTTATTGTTGCTCAGGTGAGTGATGTGGCCCATGAGCCTCTTGTTTTCCTGGAAATTTATCCATATTATATATTATAACATACCTTCTTGGCATGATGTCATTACAAAAAAGAACATTTTGCTCTTTATAAAGTTCAAGATAAATATTTGCAAGTGTACATGTAAATTTTGCTAAGCTTTAACAGCCCGATGTTATGTTTTAGATCACCTGAGTCACTTGCAAATCTGCTTCTTTTATCACTAATGTAATTAAATCTTTTTTTTTACAGAGAGCATGCAAATCTTCATCTTAGCATGATGACAAAGTGCTTACTTGAACCCAAGATCCTTCACGAGTCTCCCCAGTGGTGTCTTAGTGATCCTGACTCCCCTTTCTAATAGAATATCTGACAGTCGACGAAGGGAAACGTACTGGCCCTTCAACTGCATATCATGAATGGTCCTCTTCACCAAGTCTTCATCGAAGTCATCAAGCTTTCTACTGGGGCCACGTTTCTTCTTTGGAGCTAGAACTTGCATGTCTTCCACCACCATTTCGACGGGATCAGGGTCCACTTTTCAATGTTTTCTCAGATATTCCTAAATATGAAAAAATAGATTTCAGTAATCATGGTGGATATATATTTATTAGTACCGTGTACCAAAATACAGTTGATTTATATAGATGCAAAAAAATTTGCAAAATTAAAAGTACTTTACTCTAATGTTAGATATTTTTATTACAAAAATAAATTTGTCTATTCGAAACAAAATCATTGTTACCTGTAGCAACTGATAATCTCTTCAGAGGATTTTGAATGTATTTGACCCTTCCCTCCTGACTTTCTATGGAGAACTGTTTAAAAATCTTTGTTAAAAGGTCTACAACCTGGAGAAGACATTTGTTATTAATTTATCTCATATATGACTGAAACATTTGCAAGACAAGTACATCTGATCAAGTTGAACTCATTAAACTGAAAATTCCGTTGACTTATCGAATAAATCAATGTCAATCAATACAACAATCTAATTTAAAATCAATATTTTAAGGTCACTGTTAATGTAGGGCTTATTCCATATACATTTCATCAATGATTATTTAAAACATTTAAAAATCAAAATATATGTAAATATAAGTATAATAATATTGAGGAATTTGATAATATAGGGTGATCATAATACAGTCAGGCATGAACAAATTTATCATCTAAGCCCTTTAGGTATTTTATTTTTTAGGTCTATCTTTTTCATTTTACTTAAGTGTATATGATATATTTATAGCTATCACATGTTTAGCTCAATATACGGTGGATATCACTCATGTAATTTTTTTTTATTCCACTGTGTGTTCTTACACCATGTGACGTCATAAATAAACATTACGTAGCTTCAGGCGGATGATTGACATAGAATAAAAATTTTACAAAAACATTTATTTGAAAAGTGTAAAGTTATAGATGTGGCGCAATTAATGTTTCATTTTTTCATAAATTGATATAAATATGTTAGAAAACGATATGCTTGTTTATTATTCTACAATGATTTTTTTTTTTCATGCATAAATTTGCGTCTTATAATAAATGTGTTGTGCGGCTCACAATTAAAATGTTAACAGAAAAGTTTAGGATTTAACAAAAGACGTGTTAAAACATGTGATAAAAAGGATCTCTCATGATTTGTGATGGTATATGATTTTTATCCAACTCGTTGTAAGGCGAGGGGATAGAAAACAGAACTCTCTGGATAAAATCTTATACCATTGCAAATTATGAGAGATCCTTTATATGATAAATTATTGAATTGTCATTTCATTCTTCAGGTGACCATTAATGCAATTGAGCCTTTTGAATTTACTTTTACATTCTATTACTATTAAATACAGAGGTAAACAACATATAGGAGTGTTTGTCCATTCACAACTTTACATTGATGAAAAAAATATGTTTGTAATCAAGTGAAGTTGTGAATAGCTCATATTGTTTTATCATCAGACATAAAAAAAATATTAATTTTGTCCATTCACAACTTTACATACATTTAAAATCTTATTGTTTAATAAATTATTAAGTTGTGAATAGCTCATATTAGTTTATTATTAAACATCTAAGTACATGTTAAATAAATATACTTTGTCCATTCACAACTTCAATATCCCCCCTCCTAACAAAAAAATAAAAAAATAAAAAAAAAACACCAAAAGTACAGACATCTTTTTATTATATATGAATAAAGTATGAATTATTGCAAGTTGTGAATGGCTCATGATATTACCAGCTATATATAAAATTTGCAATTCGTGACTTCACTGTATTCTGTGCATGTATACGGATACAATTAACCTGGGTCTAAAATGACATGGCACCCGTTTATTTATAGTTGAAAAGGTCACGGCAAGTTCTTGTGACATCACATCAGTTTAAGCAGACAGCATAGAAAACTGTGCCCTTTTGAGGTGGAATTAAATCTTTGTGATGTTATTGCACATGTGATTCAGAAAGTAGTGATAATATATGATGTTTTGTGAAATATCTTCCAGACAATTTCGTCTGCTTTGATTACATTGTGTTTATTGGGATGTAAGGAATTTTAGTGTCAAAGATGCATTCAAAAGGTAAGTTTAGAGATACATATAAGATACATTTATATAATATAAATAGTATAATTCTTGCTAGGCCTAAAGTATAAAAAAAAATAAGAATTTAATATACATGTAACAGTCGGGCTCTAGCCTATGGAAACAATGAAGTCATTGCAAACTTGTGCTGTATTTGTATAATAATCAACGATATAAAATTCATAAGCAATTATACCTCCATGGACTTTACAGCCTTTGCACCTTTGGTTTTAGACATCTTGTCTTCTTTAAGTTAGTTTTAATTGTACCCGACGAAACAGCAGACAATATCTACATACATGTATGAGTTATCCTCGGTACGGATGCGTTAACAATTACGGCTATTACAGAGATATTCCGAAAGTAAGCGTTACAACGGCAACGTGCGCGACGGAGATATACGTCATCAACGTAACAATACGTAAAGCCACGAACATATCTAAATAATAACTGGCCCCGGCCGAAGTGGCAGCCATTTTCTCCAATGTTAATTCCCCGTAAGGTTTTATTTTTGTATCGTATAGGCCTACACAGCGTTCGGCGAGACTTCGCGAGATTTCGTTGCTGGAGATAAACAAACATGTCGGATTGTATGTGTTAGAAGGGGAATATGGCATTTTCTATTTTTTATTGGGCGAACTACACAGCTGGGACTAGAAAACTTAGTAGAAAGTCTGAAATTGCTGTACAATCAGACCATGTCTTGAAATTCGTGTACGATAAAGAGGCATCATACGTACGTGGCACAGTTCAAGCATCTATGCGTGACAGGAGTTACAATGTAACGGTATGTCAAATTTAACTATTATGCGAATTTTCGGTAACAAAATAGTAAATTTTTTCAATGAATAATGTTATTTATACCAATAACTATGTGGTTGTTGTTTATATATGGACACACATTCTTCCCAAATTAGTATGTAGATAATATATATTGCCGGGTGTTAATACATGTATTTAGATTACCCTTGGCCCAAACTACAATATTGAAGACAGCACTTGCGAGTGTGTGAATGGGCAGGATAAATGTCATCACAAGGCCAGCATTCTTCTCTATGGGTATGCAAATGAAATTATATTGCCTATCTGTAGCTCTGATGAGAGAATATGTTCTGACAACCAGAATTTTCTCTATAGAGATCTACAGAGCTGATCAATGTATTGAATTCAAAACACATAGCTTTTGATTGACTAAAATTAGTATATGCTGTAATTTATGATGAATTATTTTATCACCACCTGGTATTCAAGTACATTTATGAAATTTGTTGAAAAACATATCACTACAGAAAGTATATATACTACATATTTTATCCAATATCTACAACAGGTATAAAAACGTGTCAAAGACAGATGTGAGGCAGTCATGGATAAAAAATCCAAAGTCAGCACCACCTCGCCAAACCAAAACAATGGAGGAACTGTTCCCTGCACCAGATCGATTTTGCAGGGTTTAATATAGCATGGGTTTTTGCTTTATTAATTTTACTGTACATGTATATATTTTATCAAAAAACATTAGGGCAACAAATAGACCTGTTAATGATAGAGACAGGGAGTTCCTATATCACAAATTGACATCTGTGGGAAGATTTTCAGGTTAAATCTGGTGCTTTATGTTGATAGTTCATTGTTACCAGTTTCGGTATTTAAAATTTTAGATTATTACTTGTTTAAATTAAACAAGACAGGATGCCTAGATAAAGAAACACTCTCTTGATATAAAATGAAAATTTATCCAGTGACATTGATGTTAAAGGCAACTCTAATAGACTAATAGTGTCATTGATGCAATACCTGTCTTTTTATGTTTTTAACTTATATGCCAAATTTAGTTTGTTTTGTTTTTAACATTTTATTCTGCAAAGGTTATTATTTGATACTAACATGGATTGTACATATTCTCAAGAAGTATTTTATCTGCAAAATCTCAAATGTTAAGTTGTAACAAGTTATATACATAAAACAAAACAGCATTTGTACCTTACACATTTAGTGAAATACATTCATTTTAATGTTTATTTTCCTGGCATGTTTTCAAACTTCACCATGTATTTATTATATAGCAGTACTTTTCTCATGTAATTATATACATCATGTACATTTATATGCATTAATTGGTAATATGAATATTTTGCAATTACATTTTTCTTAATTTCAGTTATTTGAAATAAAGGTACTAGACTATGTTTTCCTGGTAATCTTTTAAAGATTTTTATTTAATATTTAACAGCAATGCATTGGATACTGGTCCCAGAGCCACCTGTGCCTAGGCTTTCGTTACCTATTGTTGAAGACCTCATTTCAAGCCAGGAATTCATCTCCTCAGAAAACCCCATTGATTGGATGAAGCAAAAATTAATGATAAATGAGCAGCAAATTCAGCAGGTGATTAAATCATTCATGCAGTTTCAAATGAGATATTGTACCATCAATGACTTAATAATTATGTATTTTTTAATGAATGCTGTTTAAAGGTAGAGATGTTTTGTAGATTGCCAGTCTTACCATCGGACAAAAAGATAACTGCTTGTGGTCATCAGTTCGCAAGAATAGATTGACAGCCTCCAACTTTGGCTGTGTTTTGGCAGCAATCAAGAGAAATAGGTATTCACAGAAAAAAGTACACATATCAGTAAATGTAGAATTATGTGAATTAAAACTTATCTAACTTAATTAACTTATTGATGCCTTTTTCACAGATATCCAATATCCTTGTACAAAAGACTATGTTCAGCGTATGATCTTTCTAAGAAGGATGCCATCATTTGGGGGATGTGCAATGAAAAGATAGCCATTGAGAAATACAAAACTTTTGGGGATGCTGTTGTAGAGCCAACGGGTGGGTATTATTATACAGGATAACCGATAATGCGAAAATTATTGTCAGTGATGTATTTATATTAAATATAAGATAACTGATAATATGAAAATAATTCTCATTTTTATCTTGTACTTTGTCATTGAAAATTCAATGTTGCTTAATAGGTATCTGGCTTCACAAAAATGGGGTTCTTGGATCAAGTCCAGATGGAATCGTACGTCAACCTGCGCTGTTTGGATATTGTTATCAAGATCCAGCTCTTGCTGACATGCTTCAGTTATATAACTTTCGACCAGAAATATTGGAGGTGAAATGCCCCTTTTCGGCAAAGGAGATGACTATTCCAGAAGCTATCGAAAAATTGAATGATTTCTGCTTAGGTTGGTTACAATTATGATTAATGGTTTTTTTTTTATATTTCAAAGACTCATTTACAGAGTTAATTATTCCAAATTATATGAGCAGTATGTTTTTATTTTGAAATATAAAACAAGATAGATACAATATTTATATATCAAAAAGAAAAAAGTCTTTTGCATGATCAACCACAAAAAAGAAGATATTTAATTTATGATGTAGAAATGACTGGAAACATGACCATTGTAATTGTTTTTTTAACTTACAGAGTTTCAAGAATTCCATGGAGTGAAATCATACAAGTTAAGAGAAAACCACCAATATCATGATCAGGTCCAAGGACAGCTGCACATTACTGGAAAGTCTGTGTGTGACTTTATGGTTTGGACACCAAAGGACTGTGCAATTGTCAGAATCACAAAACAACTCAGTTGGGAGGATAATATTTCTGTTTTGACAGATTTTTACTTTGATAAATTTGTTCCCCATCTGCAACAGCTATAAAAATATTAAATATGATAGCAACATATTCATACTCTTGATTTCTAACATTTCAATCTTGACCTACAAAGTTTTGAGCAATTTCCTGCAAAAGAGGATCCTGAAAATTGACAAGTACACAGCATAACTGAAACACTTTGGTACTGATGTATCTAAACTGATGAGGGATATGTCTAAGAATTTCATAATTTTTTATGCGCTTATTTGCACGCTCAACATGTATACGTGATTTAGCAATTTTTCTACAAAGCTGAACTTCACTGGGGGTGTACTGCGATTTAGCTGTAAGGAAGGGAGGAATATTAAGGTGTACTCCTTGGGGCAACAACTTGTGAATAGTAAACACTTTATCTGCTAATATCATGTCACCGGGCGCTAATTGCTCTAACATTTTGCTGTGCTCTACAATTGCAACATCAGATGTGCTACCAGGGTACAATTTACTAACAAACACCAAGGCACCATTCGGTGCAACACCTGTAACACTTTTTACAGTGTGGGAATTTTTGTAGCCACTGTATGTGCTGGCCTGCAATCTCATGTCATTCCCAGGAACATCTTGGTTGATTTCAGTGGCGTCGAGTACTATTCTGCATGAGCTAAAATCGCCAAAACTGGTAGGCATAGATCCCTTGCATTTTTGTAGAGATGGAATGCGACTCTCTATGAGTCCTTCATATAAAACCTCATGCATAGCACAAATTTGAGAAGTTACTATGTTATTAACTGATGATGCACTTGTGTTGAATCTCTCTGCAAGGTCCAAAAGAGGGGTGTTCATAGTTATTTTCATTAATGTCATCAACAGTTGGTCTGTCAAAGAAATGAAAGATGGTCTCCATCCATCAATGTACTTAACCTGGAATCTCTGCATCATTTCGTCAATGGTGTGGAACATGTCTGGCCTTAGACTTGTATACATCAGCATCTACATTAAAACATGACAGTGAAACACAATGTGTTGAAGATATATTTCTTTTTATTTTTTACATTTTGTTTTAAAAACAGACTTGTTTCTGATAAACAAAAATGCTGTCCAGCAGCATTTTAATAACCCATTGTACAAAACATAAGCAGTATCATATTCTTTCCTGGCAGAGCATTTGTTCAACTATTTCCGTCATTTTTCACAGGCTGATGAACTGTCCAGCAGTAGGCCCGTTATCAAAATATAAACTGAAAAAGAAATGCCTCACAAAGTATCGTGCTCAATGATAAAATCAGAAGATCTGTAAATAATATCTCATCAAGGTATATAAAACTTAAATATAGCATTGAACTATGCATTCCTACCAGCCTACCAGTGTTCATAACTTCAAACATTAAATATTGATGTGCATGTATCAATAATCTGATAATGACGAATGTCGATTTTTTTTAATACATGTACTACTCATGATAACTGAAATGTACCTTTCTCTCGTCATCTATGATATCGCTAATTCTGAACGCTCGCTTCATGGACATCATTCTGATTTGTATTCTTAATTCCTCAACCTCGCGCCTCAGGTTCTGATAAATACAAATATATATTTATAATAAACAGGTAATATTTGTAATCTTTACACTAATTTCATTGTCATCGTTGAGCTTTAAGTGTCTAACTATTTACCTGATTCTATTCCTTTAAATGATGATAGGAAGTCTGGTAACTGTGATCCAGATTTA
This sequence comes from Magallana gigas, assembly GCF_902806645.1. Lineage (NCBI taxonomy): Eukaryota > Metazoa > Mollusca > Bivalvia > Ostreida > Ostreidae > Magallana > Magallana gigas. The sequence goes on from NC_047563.1 coordinate 51,507,230, forward strand.
TGTGTGCAGATATTGAATCCATAGATGATGCACAATGCATGGCTGATAATGCAGATGTGGTTGTGCTGGAAACAGCCATCTTTTGATTTTCTTTTCTCTCAGTTATAAATAAAATACATAACATTTATGAATAAAATTTATTAAGTAAACATTTTTTTTTAAAATTACATATTACTATTGAAAACAAAGACTAATTTATGCTTTTTGTAAATATGACATATCCCATACCTATTTATTTTGGTTGGATCAGGAAAATCAAACAGTTTCCCACAACTCCATGGGAAAATGGTTGGGCCATTATTCTTGTCCCCATCCACAAAATGACAGCTGCAGATTCTGTCACTCTGCAACACTACGGCTCTGTCCTTACGTCTGCATACATACGTGTAATAACGTATTTATTTAACATTAGCATTTAGATACACACATATTAAAACAATTTCACATTGTTTATTCTACAAGGGACCTAAATATTCTTCCCTGATTCTACCTTGTTCTGCAATGACATTATAATAATGTTTACCTGCATAGTTTTTCCCATTTCGTTGACAACCCGGCACTGGATGAGAATCTAAACATCTTGCATGTTCGCCGTAATCCCTGGTGATTACACCCAAACACAAAACAAATCGTCATTGTCGGTTCACGCGTTATGCACTGGTCTAATATTACGTCTCGGTTAGAGTCAGAGTAAATTCGAACTACGATTGTCTCCGGAAGTTCTACACCGGAAGTGAGACTTTACGAGACTGTGCAGGCCTATAGTTAATACGTTTGACTTTGTGAAACAGTTTTATGGCAGATGTCTTGGGATTTTTTTCTTTTAGTGAAAAAATGTAGTTTTAACCCTGGTGTTTTCATAAACATCGATTTATTTAGGGAAATGTACGGCAAAAATAACCCGGGACAGACTATAACTTCTCATATGGTAATGTCGACTTATCAGATATTTATGTCATCTTATCAGAAAATAACCATAGCGACTAGAGACTCAATATTTTGTTGTCAAAGCGTATTAGTGCCACTAACTGCCATTTTCTTGTCACCATAATATCATATAATTTGACATAAATATCTGACAAGTTTTCATTATCATCTGACGGCATACTCTAGAACCTGGTCTGGCCTGGGCCCATTGACCTGGCCTGGCCTGGCCTTAAAGTTGGCCTGGTCTCACTATTGGCCTCAGAATTGGCCTCGCCCCAAATTTTGGCATGGCCTCAAATTTGGCCTCTACCAGAATTTTGGGCCTCAAATTTATTTTTATATTTTCTTTATATATTTGATGATTTTATTGATTTTTTATTGATTTATTTTCAATGCACATTAAACATCCCACTTCGTGACTTTAGTGTCATATAGTGATAGTTTATTAAAAATAATAGTTACAATTGAAAATATAGTACTAACAATGCATGTTTATGACTACAGGTATGTCGAGTAATCCACTCTAATAGATTTTTATTCATTCTTTTTTTAATTATTAATTAAGAACTTATAAATGTGATTTTGCCCTGCCCTAGTATAATCATGGCATTATTATGCGATGTACTTAGATCAAACTGCTCTCAGGATCGGACAATCTTCTTTTACCAACGATTTGTTTGACAAAAAAAAATAATGGAAGAGGCCAATATTTGTTCCAACTAACATCAAAAGTCATTAATGTTTTGCTTTGTTCAGATTCTGATAATGACAATTCCCCATAAGATAAAATTTGTTTCCTAAATATATAAGCAACACATGCATTAAACTCTACTCTAATCAGGGGGGATGATAAATGATCATCACTGAGTCAAGCTATCGGAGGATGCAATGTTGCAGTCGTTCACAAATGCCATTAATTTAAATAGACCGCGTGAAATGTTAAATGACAGGAGAGGCAATGAATCTGACCCCAATGTAGCAGATTAGCGACAGAAAAGGTTGATATCGAATTTCTGCTGGAGAGAGAAATTTGGGCTTGATCGGTGTTGACAGGAAATGCAAACAAACTGCATTACACAGTGATAACGATATAATGGTACAAGTATGTACCAGTGGATATCATTCAGGCCAGTCTCTTAAAATGATATTTAACTTTTAAATGGAAGATGGGGGGAGGGGTGGCGACTCTTAGTTTTATAGTTAATCGCTTTTGTATTGACATCATCTATTCCTTAAAGGGTACCTGCAGCCAAGCCGATGTGAAATATGTCAAAGAGTTTATTTACCAAAATTTAATGCAAAAAACCGCATCGAAATCGATGCAATAATAACGGAGTTATGCCGCTTCAAAGTGGCTATTTTTACCTGCTTTGGAGAATCTAATCAAGAGAAAACAGAATTAGGCGATAACGAGGCTTCAGCGGAAGTGACGTCACGAGGTCAACAGGAGGGAAATTTCTGTACACAGCTATACAAATTAAATTCGATTTTTCAGCCAAAATGATTGATGTAGGTCTGATGTTTTGACGTATCTAGTTATCTTAAGTATTGTAGATTTAGAAATTTGTATCCGTGCTTATTTTATAACAGTCAGATTTCCTTTTAAAGGATTTCAAAATTTGCTATTATCGTCGCCTTTTTACCGATGAATACGATATCTTAAAACGCTTGCATGGGCAGATTTATGTTCAATATTCATTTTTTTATTACATAATATCCTTTCACACACGAGTGATCCGAGACAATGACACAGGCAAACAGGTAAACAAACGAAGCCACTGCTCCAGACACACGTGTATCTGGGGTATGTATACACATGGTACACGAGTCTGGTGACCAAAGAGAGGGTTTCACACCTCTAGACTGGTAAATTGATTTGTGTATAATTAGCTACTCAGTTGTTAAAAAATAAAACGGAAATAAATTAGACTGTGTAAAATCAAGCATTCGTAAGCTAATACACGTGTATAGTCCGTCAATCAGTGATTAATGAATCATGCATGAGACTATAAAATAGTAAAACTAATGTTCGAAGTAAAGGCCTTTATTGTTACTTATCTAAACACTTAGATATTGACCAAATTTACAATTCAGCAATTTAAACCTTTTTTATGTGATCAAGTAATTATTTCGGAAGTTATTACGTTTGTCTTTATTTCTTGTTTCATAAAGTGCAACTTTCTTTCGAGCCATGTGGTCAGCAATTTAACGCTTTAACTCCATATAGCTAAAATTGTTAAACTGACAACGGATCATTATGAAATCTGAATAAACTTGAACATTTTGACCAATGATGTAAATGAATGTAAAATGAAATTCCATTATCGTATTTTTAAAAGAATACGAGACAGACTTAGTCATGCAGCTATCTTGGACTTTCGCCTTGATCTGTTTATAATCTCGTGTTTGTTTGTTAAAGAATGCATACTATTTTGATTGTTATTGGTCTAATATCAATATTATTGAATAATCGGGCGACATCATTTGTAATTTTATGCTTTATACGAGGAATAGACACCGCGTTACCTTTTACGAAATATGTATTATCAATATTATTAATCAGTTAATAATGTCACGGAAAAATCATTCGAAAGAATGACAATATTAACAAAATATTTTTCTTATAACAATAGTGATTTCATTAATTGTCATTTTGCTACATATGCTGTGCTTTTATATGCAAAATGTGTTACACATTTGACTAAATTCATGCAAACAATTTTCCGAATTCGGCATTTGTGTTCGATAAAATACCGGTTTAAACTGAAACAACAGTATATTTAGTCATTCAAGGTTGATAAGGAAATAAAAAAAAAATGTTCATATATCGATAAAACAATGCAAGAAAACGAACAGTTTTCATACGATATTCCTGTTTCTCATACAACGGCGATATCTCGAAAACTACTTATGCAATCGCTGTAAAATTTTCAGGATGATGTTTTTACACATAGATCTCCATTAAATCAAAAATTGACCGGTGTAACGAAGAATTTTGACCCGGGTTGAAAATTGACCCGGGGGTCATTTTTCCACGTTGAATAATGAGACGAAAGGTGTTGAATAAAGACCCTAATCCGTTGAAAATTGACCCGCATCGTGGAATTTTGATCATGAAACCGGTTCAAAATTCAACAGCAAAGAAGCACAAAAAATGAAAGTTTATAAATGAATATTTTTTAATTTACATATTATCCCTTTAAATATGTAATAACTATTTTATTCATAATAAACTTTTCGCGTATAATTGCTGTTTTGTGTGATATCTATATATTTCTTAAAAAATATATGCTTTAAAGAATATTTGTATATGTCACAGGATTTATTATTTTAGTTAATTAGTATTCATATTTGCGTTCACTTATTTCAACATTTCATGTTTTCATTTCCCATAGTTCATTTGTTTACATTCACACCGCTTCATTCATTCATAAATCATTCATAGTATGATGGTAGTACGAGAGGTCACGTGGTTACGTTTGGCGGGTGGATCAGTTAATTAATGGGTGTGTTAGACTGGTTTTTCGGGTTTAAGTGAGTGAGTGCGCATGTCCGTTTGCATTATCGAATTTTTAGCACGAAATTTGATTTAGTATCACGACGCCACCCAAGACAGACGGTTGAATTATTAAGCTTCATAGCTTGTCAACCTGACTATTATCTTAGTTCATATTGCTGATATACTTGGTGAGTTATTTTAATCAAATATGTGTAATTTAAATATTATTTAACTAAAGATAAATTTAATGAGTGAATGTAGAGAATGAGAGTGTTTAAGTAATATTATAATTGTATATGATAGATCACCTAGCTGTACTTGAGGAAACCATTTATTCGATATACAAATACAACAATAAATATGCAGCGTCATTTCAACAAAAGGCCTTGGAGTTCTTAATTGTTCCCAAATGTAGCCCAGAATATTACATATCCGCTACCCCTTGACATATACATAATTACACGTTAAAATATTCAATCCAGTTAAACTCCATTTTTTAAATTCGCTGGAGAAGTGTACAAATGTAAATATTTTAAAAATTACAATACATCATATTGTTTAATTTTGGATTTACGTTCACCCAGTAAATTGAAACTTTGATATTGTTCATTGTAGATTTTCTGGGTGTGTGCAAATACAAAATTTAGAGTATGTCATATTGAGATTTTTGTGCTCGCACCCACTCAGTTTGTTAAAATTGTGATTATCTGAATTTTGTATTCACACCTATCCAGCCAATAACAGTGTAGAAAATGATGATATGCTAACATGTACTCTTTCATGAACAATGCTGTAGTAACTATATCTTGAAAGCCATTTTTTTAAAATTTAATTTGTTACGTAGTTACTAGGGTAACTAAATATCACCAAATCGCTGATTTTTTTTAGGCATAAACAATTCTGCTTCATGGAATCTGTAGCAAGTTAGCAACCTAATTTTTGTACAGGATGACAATAAAATAATTTTGCTTTAATAGTTTCTAAATTGCTTTGATTACAAAAAATTATCATAAATACTAACAGTGATTGTTTTCGTCAATAAATAGGTAAATTGCATTTTTTGAATAGAAATATGTAGAAGATGATCATACTGCAGCGTTGGAGTAGATGGTTGACCCTCCTATCACAGCCACCTACATTATTAATTCAATTTAAACGTGTTTTATTGAACGGAATGTTCAAATTATTGAATGGATTGGATAAGAGTCATAGCCTATGTAAACCCTTTCAAACATACAAAGTCAAGAAGAAATTATCTATGGTCATAAGAATATAGTATTACAAGTTTACAGAATATTATTGATATTATGTGCATATAAGACAGGGATACTTGAATATTAAATAATTATCTGAATATTTATCATATATGATTGTATGACATATTGTTGGTAGACATGTTGACTCACACCTACATTAACAAACCTATCACCTTCATTTATACCTGCAGGGATACAAACATAAGAATGACATTTTCATGATCCAGCCCATTTGAAAAGAACAGTAAATAAAAGGGGACTATATATTAAGTAAATATACATGTATAATACTTAAATAGGTTTAAACCGTGTAACCTAAGAGAATCAAAAACGCTTTGGAGCTCTAATATGAATATAAACATGGGGAACAATTTTACAATTTTATCTAAATGAAAAATCAGAACTACCATAAAGTATATAGTTCATATAAAAAGGTACACTAATGCCAATAAGTTGTTTAAAAAGTTCGTCTCTTTCTTGAGTATATCTTGGTTATCCAGGGGGAAAAAATCACATTCCTTCATTATATATATACCCTTTAGCCAATAAAACAGAGGTTATATTTTCAATTATTAGAAAATACAACGCCAGGTGCTTGTCGAATAGAGCTCTGTTGAATTGCCTTAAAAGTGACAATAACGGGCAATACATTTGTTAGATATATTTATCAGAGATTATGACAAGTTGAAACTTAAAATTCTGTCACATGAGGGAATGAAAACCATGTCATCTATGTCAAAAAGTATTCTAGCCCTACTGGTTCCATTCCGAAGAAAACGGTCATTTTCTTAGCTTTATTTACATAGTATAGTAATAATAAATGGATATCATATTTTCAGTCTCAAAATTAAATTATTAATTGGGCCTATCAACCTAAAAATTAGCCCGTCCGCATATGTATCGGACAGTATGAACATTTTAAAACTAAAACTTTCAAATATGTTCATGATTGTACATTTAAACTGTGTAGAGTAAGTTCAAGTTCAGATCAAAACTCTGAGGTTGGGGTCAATTCTCAACAGGATCAATTTTCAACGTGTCGATGTCTTCAGAGTTTAGAAAAATATTTCTCATACCGTTGAAAAATGACCCCGGGTATAAATTTCACGATTTTGGTCTCAATTTTCAACGTTGAAAAATGACCCCCCGGGTCAATATTCAACGTTGAAAAATGACCCCCGGGTCAATTTTCAACCCGGGTCAATATTCTTCGTAACACCGGCACTGCAGGTTCCCTTTAACAATAGTAAGAGCAATGCTGTACATGCATGTCATAGGTATTTTTTTGTGTGTTTAGACATGGATTAAATTAATTAAACTTGTACAACGGTAACTTGTCATATTGTTTCATATGATTATTCCTTAAATATTAAAAAAGCGTTGAATTTTCAATTTCTAAATTAAATCAATAAAAATTCAATCTAAGTCTAAGAATTAAAAAAAAGAAAATTTTTAAAATAAGAAGCCAAAAATTTTTGAAGAGGCCAAACTTGAGGCCAGGCCAAAATTTGAGGCCATGCCAAGATTTGGGGCCAGGCCAATTTTGAGGCCAAAAGTGAGGCCAGGCCAACATTAATGCCAGGCTAGGCCAATGGGGCCAGGCTAGGCCAGGTTCTAGAGTATGCCATCATCTGACAAGTCGACATTAAGATCTGACAAGTTAACATAATTATCTGTTACATTAAAAGTTTAAAATTTATCAATTTAAACAATTTTATTTTGATTCAATCAGGTGCTGTGGAAGCAAGTTCATTGCAATTAGACACAGGTTAATCCTTGAGCTAATTTCCCCAAAGAATTAGTCACGACGGTGAAAACCAGAGTGTGACATATCTGTCAACTTGACATAAAGATCTGACAAGTTAACATAATTATCTGACAAAAAAAGAATATGGCCACAAGTTTAAAGAAAAGTATCGTTCATATTGTAAGTTGACTTGTCAGAAAATGATGTTGACTTGTCAGATGTTATGTCGTCTTGTCAAATAATTATGTTGACTTGTCAATTAATAATATCGACTTGTCGGAAAATATTATTCCAAATGGATGGCACAAATTGGGCGTGGAAAGGTTAAAGTGTTGAATTCTTAAGCACGTGAATAAGTGACAAGTCGACATCAAGATCTGACAAGTCGACATGATTATCTGACAAGTGGGGCAGATCTATACCACCATATGTTTGAGCTAAACATCAATAAACTTGAACACCCAAAACAAGACCTAGCTATTAGCATTACTACCCGTATTACTCATACGCGGATTTACGGGGGATTTGCCCCCCTCCCCCCGCCCCCTCCATGGAAAAATCTAATTTATTTATTTCCTGTGTATTAATTTGCTTCCTGTGTATAGTGATTAGGAGCGTTCACGACCGCAGGTAGACGTCAAGCCCCGGAGGCTTTCACACCTTTAGAAATGAAGCCCGCCCTCACCTGAAGTTACCATCCTGTAAAAATGTTCCGCCTTTAAATTTGCATGAATAATAAATATGGCTACCCCCCCCCCCCCCCCCCGAATACATGAACAATATTTCTATGAATGATTTTGGGGGACGCACATTTACATTTAAGTAAATTTGATCGCGGTAAGCTTAAAGCGCTTGAGACATAGACCGAATGTGTTTATCGTTTATTTTGTCTTTGTGAAACAATATAAATCTAGAAATGAACCCTATCAATCTACATTGAAGCTTGAGGAGACTTGTATCAATTTGATTTTATCTAAACATCTGACTCAACATTGACACAAATCAAGTTAGACTTGTTCACCGATAGAATGCATATATCTTATTACATATATTTAAACAAAGACCGTCCTTTGTAATTTGTAAAAAAAAAAACAAACAAACAAACAAACAAACAAAAAAAACAAAAAAAAAAACCAAGTGGAGAACCCATGCCTGAGTTAAAGAGCATAATAACACAACATAATTGGCACGGGCAGATAATCACACACCCATCAGAATGATAACCTATATTTTGACAGTTTTGCTTGCTGTAATGATGCATAGAATAACATAGTCTCAATGATATGTCTGTTGATTCTATTTAGCGGGAAGGAGATTAGTAACTATCTTAATCATGGAAATTGCAATCGATGATAGGCATTGTTTTTCCTGATAGTTCATGAGAGAGAGAGAGGGAGAGAGAGAGAGAGAGAGAGAGAGAGAGAGAGTCTGGTTCTTTGACACTTTTAACTTTTCACGGTGTGCATTGTCCAGTTTAGTAATTTATTTGCATTATTGTATAGAATTGTCATCATACATGTACATATAAAGCAATAATACATGTACAGTTCATAAATGATCAATGCATGATTGTATTCAAATGCCAGTAACGGGTAGCGTAAATACACACATGCATGATTTTAAAACAATGTTTCGGGTTTAAGATTAGAAAAATATCATACATTTATATTCACAACTTTTTCATACTGTGAAATCGAAAAGCAGTACAATATTGAATGCCTTTTCTGCAGCTTGTTCTTGTTGCATGAATTCCAGAAGAAAAAAATTGACCATCCGATGAGTGATTATGTCATTTATTGATCATATAAATGACAAAAATATAAATAAAGTACAATAAATGTAGAATTACAATTATCATATTAGCTAATGTAATAACTGGAATAAGGTTTTATGATAAATTAAGGATTTAAGCCTAGAAATGTTAAATTGCAATTAGCGCTTATCCCAGTTATCATTATATAATGCATATAGCTTTTTTGCAACAAGAAGGTGGCGTTAATAAATCAAAGTACTGAAGTACTGACGGGAGTTGATTTTATCGATTATCATTTATTTTAAAATCAATTTATCTTGCATGGCAATTATTTTCTAGTTTGTATTTGAATTACGCACTTTTTTATAATATGAACTTTTAGACTTTTCCGACAAGAATTTCGAGAAACCCCATATGAATCATGTTTTGCAATATCTAAAGATATATTTCAGTTACTAGTATATATTAGTAATCGAAACAATTCTAAAAATTGTATGGATCCAAGCACTATTGATATCGAACTCTAGTCTCGTTTAACTAGACGCCCGGTTGTCTCCGTTAATATCCGACAAGCAAGAGAGCCCCCTCTCTGCTTGTCGCAGATTTACGGAGACAGCCGAGCGTCTGGTTGAACGAGACCATATTAACTCTGGCGTAGGAATACATGAGACTACAAAAATATCTAAATTGTTCGTAGTATATAAAATTTGACTATTTTCAAAGTGTTTATAGATAAGTTTCCTTGAAAAACAACGCTTTAGCAAACATCACATCGAATTTTTTTCTATTATTTTCAAGAACTTAGTCTTGTCAGCGGTAATGATTTGTGCTTAGGTCCAAACACTGTTTCACTTTTGGTTTGCCAGAGTAACTGCATAGGAGAGTTGATTAAAATCAACTCCCAAAAGGGCTACAAGGCATGCTAAATGCTTGCATAACGCATGCAGCGCCACCCAAGGAAAAGGTAATTCTACCAAAAACATATGAGAAAGAAAAGCTATTTGCTTCACTAAAAAAATGGCATTATGCGCAACCATATGATAAACTCGAATAAATATTTAGCAATTTGGTATAGGTATAATACCTTATCATGTTGTTCATGACTAAAATAGATAAAACATTATGGTGCAACGAATAAAAAAACAATTGAATTTCACTCATGGACGCATAGAAACCTTAGCATATCACACAACCCTTGGAGGTTTAGACCATTATGATATGTTCATGACGTGACTGGGAGACTTTGATACATTAAAATTAATTCACCTGGCAAGTTCAGGAAAATTGCATATATGATGATGCCATGACTATGTTTACATAAATTAGAGCAGACAAATTCTAAACTCATTTCAATGTTCTCAACTGCACACTTATACTTCCTTATACAAATATGATGAGGTCATGACCATGTAAATAATCTAGAGACAGATTCTCAACTCATTTTAATGTTCTAACTGCACATAAATGATTCCTTGTACAAGTATGATTTTGTCCTGACTACCTATACAAGAATAAAGCGGACGAATTCTAAGCTCAATTCAAATGTTCTAAACTACACACATATAATTCCTTGTACAAGTATAATTAAATATGTTAAAATCAGGACTAAAAATACAATAAGTAGAACAGACAAATGAACTCTTTTCAATGTTGCAACTGTGCATATATACATGTAACACCTGAATACAAAATTGCTACCTAATCAGTGATTGCATGAGCAGTTGCTTGTTGTCCTAAATACCTAGGTAGATTAAAAATAAACCATATATGTATAACTAGGTATGACTTGTTACTAAGGGGGCAGCCATATGCTAAACCCTTACCAATATGAGTCAGTGGCAGAAGAGGTTTAATGATCACTAGTATCTGTAATTATAATAGCGTAGGAAGATTTTAAAATTGAAACGAATTAATTCTAATGTAACGCTTGAATGCACTGGAATGCCAAAGACCAGGTTGCTGAATGACATTTTCGGCCAAACCACTCTTTGCAGCCTGTGTTGCAGCACCAATATGAAAATTATGCCCTGCATACTGTGATGTGTCCAAGCCAATGACTGATATAGCATGCTTTAATTGGGCTGTAACATAAGTGTGAGGAACTGGACGACCTGATTTACATGTAAATAGTGTAAATGTTTCGCAGATGGGGACAATGATACCTGAAGGATCTGATGACTTGACTGACTTAAATGTAGATCAGTTAGTTTGGCACTACTGTTGGCGTCGAGTCCAACCATGGGGCAATCTTCTTGGCTTCCTGGAATTTAAAACGGGAAAGGTAATCGGCAAGTACATTTTGCTGCCCTGGAATGTGTTTTGCTTTGAATAAGATGTTGTTCTTTATTGCTGCTACTACTAATCGACGCACAAGCTTCCTCAACGTTTTGTCTAAAATATATATAAACAATAAATATAAACATCTATAAACAATTGCCATGCTTTAATATCGGCCCGCTCCACATGATGTAAGGTCTATTTCCTCAAATGGGTCAGATACCTGACACGTTAAATCTATAAGGCGTCTAAGAAATGCGTGGCCAGGGGTGACTACTTGTCAAGCAAAGTTGAGTGAGCCGATTAAAGACTGTAATTCCTTCAAATGTACCGTCTTTGCAAGGAGTTGTCTCAAGTTGACAAGTTTGTCCTCTGGTAATCTGCTTATCATACATGTATGTACTGCGTCTACTTCTTTTCCATATATGGTCAAACAAGTTGTCGGGAGAATAGTTTTAGATTGCTTAAGGGGTACTCCAAGTCTTTGACATAAGTTATCAAAGTTATTTACGTCAGAGACATTTTTAGATGACGGTGGTTCTATGAAAAAAAATCATCAATTAGATGAGACATACCCGAGGCCTTGTATTTATTCAACAAATTCCACTGCAAAGATGTGCTTAATTTCTCAAATAACTGACATGCTGAACTAGCCCCCGTAGGTAAACATTTGTCGAAGTAATACTGATTGTTCCATACAAAACCCAGAAGTGATAATCTAGAGGGTGAATTGGAATGTTTCTGTACCCATCTTCAATATCTAGTTTAGCCATTAGTGCTCCTACCCCAAATTTCTTAATTAGCTGGATCACATTTTCAATAGACTCATACTGGACAACTGTCTTATCTCGAGGAATGTGTTCATTAACTGAGTTACCTTCTGGTAAGGATAGATCATGGATTATTCTAAATTCACCCTGTAACTTTTTTGGAACAAGCCCCAATGGAGACCAAATAAAGTTATCAAAGGGTTTAGAAGTATAAGGACCAAAAATGTGATTGAGACCTAATTCTTTGTCTAACTTTTTCCTGACCACCATCGGACTCTTTCTTACCAATGAATGATTGTTCTTAGCAGATTTTGACTGAAATTCAGAGCACCCAAGCCTAAATCCAAATTTGAGACCATTAACCAGAAATGTTACCAAACTTTTGTCATAACCTTGCAATTCCTGAAGCAAAACATTATGCTTTATTGTTGTTGGAATTGAAAATCTTGGAGTTTGCCTTGTTTCTATCTGACTTGTCCCGGTTGCAGTTGATTTTGGGATGCTGGCCATTGCATAGCTGGCACATGTGCTTGAAATTGCATGGTGAGTTTTTGCACTTTTTACCATTGTTGTAGCTAAAGCAAAAGACTCGTGGTGATCTGGCACTATACTGAGTGTATGACCAGTGACGAAATGAATAAGTGAGAGTAGAAGCTTTGACCATTGACTTTGTGATGGGGACTTGCCAAGGTACTTTATGTGACTGACGCAGTTTACGGAAGTTCTCGTCGTAATATCTCCAGGCATTGTCACCATTGGAGCTCCCGATTTCCCTAACTGTGAAGCAGTATTTAAGCAGATTGGCATACCTCATGCGTCAACTGTTTTGTTTATATAGACATGAATATCAGAAAGGCTGAAGTCCATTGATCTAAAGACATAATTGACTGTTTGAAGGGCTGAGAATTAAATTGAATTGAATTATTCTCTAATTTGATTGACAGATCTTCTTGTTTGAAATTTGGCAGCAAACATTTGAGATTAATGAATTGATCATTCCACATTTTGTATTTGACACGGACCGGAACAGTTGACCCAAGAGGTATGCCATCTGCAACTGTGAATGGGACATGATGAGGAGAGTAAGTGTTAGAACCTATATCTACCACCGACTCACCTGCAAGTAGCTGCTGAAGGTTGTTGAGTAGATTAGCATTATTCAAATCACTAGAGCTATTGCTACTCAATGAGGTCTGCAGTTTTGTATCAGCAATAGGGGTCTGCTTGTAGACGGCATTGCAAGCTGTTGTTGCTTGAGGATGACTGCTGCCATCTGGTCATAGTCGATGAGAGGGTTGCTGGCGCTGCTTATTGGTTGTGTGGTTGGATTCAAATCTGTATTGATTTGGCTAACAGGTTGTATGGAAGTACGCGGATCTGCAATGGTCGGACTACTGGTAATTGTAGAAGCACGGAGAGTGGATCTCTTTGATGTATTTGCTGGTGGGGTGGGTTTAGGAGCTGAGGATTTTTTTTCTTTGGTGGCATTATGTTCTACAATAAGTGCATAGATGGTGTATTGACAAGACAATAAGCAACCCAGAATTGTATCATACATAGAGTGAAAGAAGCCCAACTCTGTATCTCATAATCAATCTGTTCTTGACAATTTTTAACCAGCCATTGTCAGTAATATTTAACACAAAATTAAAGTCATACAAAATAGACATGGCAGGCAATATTGAATCAATAATTGTATTTGTCATATTTCTTGACTCCCCAAAACGACCTGGAAGGCTCAATAGATAAACCTGTTGCCATACAAGGTAAGATCATAAATCCAGATCAAGCACATATGCAAGATTATAACATTCTTCAGGCAACCATTTAAAAAAAATGAACATACTTCCTGGTTCCCAACACAGAGACAAGGATTCAGGAAGTTTAAATTAATAAACTTGCCGCAGCACATAATATTATCATAACACAAGATCAAGCACAGATGCAAGATCATCAACATTCTTTAGGAAACCATTTTAAATAAATAAACAAGACTTCCTGACATGTTCTAAAGATTCTTGGAAGGTGAAAAGAAAACAACTTGTTGCCTCACACTGTGCAACATGTAAAATTGATTATGCTCAGACAACATAACTCGATTGACCCATGTAAATAACATACATGGCATAACCTGATATGCCTTAATTATACACTAATTGTCAATGGGCCGTTATAAATGCATTTCCATACTTAATAATTTGAGATAAACTAACCCAGTTGCCATCTAATATTGATACAGTGATAATTATCTAGGAGAATGTACAATAACCGCATTCCTTATGCTTCTCCAATAATTTTTCATTGGTGAGGGGGATCCCCGGGCTCCAGGCTTCCTAGCGGAGGATTGGCGAGGTGCAAGCCATCTCTGCCTAGGTGAGACATATATCCATCCAAAATCCCCTGTGTCTCCAGTAGAATATGTTGCTCAATGTCTGTGTCTTTTGTGTTAAGAGACCATTAATTTCAGTCACGCTATCGTTGTATCCCGGGGGACTCGCGGAAGGATCCCTTTGCAGAAGCTGACCGATGATCACCACTCTTGTCCCGAGGCCGTATATCAGGTACTCGGCGAAGGAAGCAATGTTGGTTGCAATTTGCTTATTTGGTATAAAACCAATGCCATTGCCACCTATCTGTATTAAAAAAACATATTGGGAGTCCCTGTAACGTCCCTTATCATTCGCTGCAGGTCGTATGTTCGTAAACCCCCTCTGGCCCATACCGAGATATTATACCGGTCATCGTCTAGATTTAGGTTTTGCAAATTCGGGTTAACGGTCATACATGTAAATTCAGCCGGCCTTCTGATGAATGAATGTCCGAGGAGACAGACATGTGTTTTTGTTGATTCGGGATCCACCCCTAATACATGTATGTTAATTGAAGATATTCATATTTAGACTTACTTTCGTATTCCACTGCATGCATTAATTTTGCACCTAGTATTAAAAACTACTTAGAGCGGCAAAGGTTTTAGATTTTGAAAGTTCGATCCCGATCAAAAGAACTTGGAGATAGTAGATACAATAACGAGAAATCGGAAGATTTGAAAAATTAAATAGCTAATCAGCGAAAAAAGTTTGTATATAAAACATTTAATGGAACATATATTTTCATATATTTAAAATTTTATTTGAAAAATAAAGAATATAAGAGAGCAATTAATTTTTATTTCATATCAATGTGTCTAATAATGTTCCAAATTTAAAACTCTTCCGTTTCATGTTTGAAATTATTAGAACTTATAAAAAAAAAATTCAAATTATGTTTCCTTTACTTAAAAAAACAACATATTGCATTATTGTTTAGCGATACCGAGCATTCAGATCTTAGGACGTGTGTATATACAAGTACAAGTGTGTCTGTCACTTCATTGTTCCCAATCTCGCGACCGTGTACTGCAAATTGTCAAGAAGGGCTGTGTATAGTAGCTATTATATAATCACTTACTGGCCATTCAGATCTTAGGAAGTGTGTGTGTGTGTGTGTGTGTGTGTGTGTGTATATATATATAATATATATATATACTATTTAATCAACCCGAGTACAGAAAAATTAAACTTAGTCGTATACACAAACAACACGTCAATCAACCCGAGTACAGAAAAATTAAACTTAGTGAACATCTTGATATTTGTGGCCACGGACAATTTTCAGTTTTTCCGTTTTATAAACTTTATACTGACAATGCAATTGAACGAAGGGAAAAAGAAAAACATTTTATAAAGTCACTAAAACCTTCGTTAAATAGTTTGATATAGACTGTTTCATCGTCTCTGATTTTGTTTTACTGTATATAACGCTATATAACTTTATTCTATGATTGTTTCCTTCAAAAAGCATTATGACGTCATAGTATTATTGTTGACGTTATCACTAGGTAACGTAATTACGTCATAGTTTTAACGACTGTAAAACGTCTGAAGATTTTTAACAATGAAAGCGCTTATGTTTTGCAGTTATTGTTGCTTTTTTTCTTTTATTATATATATGTACATTTGTGTCTGTCACTTCATTGTTCCAAATCTTGCTACCGTGCACTGCAAAGTGTCAAGAAGGGCTGTGTACAGTAGCTATTATATAACCGCTGACCGAGTGAAACAAAAATGTCAACATCCTCTCCTTTGAAAACTTCAATCAACCAGTTGTTAAACATGTGTTTTCAGGTTCTTTGATCCATTTATTTGGTGTAAAATAAAACATTGATGGATAAAAGATTAAATTGGCCGCTCTAAGTTAATCCACATAATTATACATTGCATGTTATGAAAATTAATTAGGATTGCATGTCAACTTATTGAGAAATCAATTTCCGGGTAACTATTAGTATTTTTAAATTTAAAATCAATGCAAACTCTCTCTATCTCTCGCTCTCGCTCTCTCTCTCTCTCTCTCTCTTTCTCTCTCTCTCTCTCTCTCTCTCTCTCTCTCTCTCTCTCTCTCTCTCTCTCTCTCTCTCTCTCTCTCTCTCTCTGTAGCCTATTTAAACTCCTACATGTATAGAAAACACTAGTACTACATTTACACATGTTCATGAACATGTATGTCTTACCAGGGCCGCAGAATGATAAAGAAGTGGTAATGAAATTAGGATTGCAAGTTAACTTATTAGATAATAAAATTCCCGGGTAAACTATTAGTAAATTTAATTCTAAATATTTCTCCCCTCTCTCTCTCTCTCTCTCTCTCTCTCTCTCTCTCTCTCTCTCTCTCTCCAACAGTGCAAATGTTAGTATAACGTTAACATGACTTCTTTACCATGCCACCATACACCTTGTAATTGTTGATCTTTTTTTAGCGCAATAGGTCTAACTACCAGTTAACCTTACGATGTATCCCGCATCAAATTTTATATACATTTTTTTTTTTTTACATTTGATTAGCTGCATATGGCAAAACATATTAAATTAAAACATTAAGATGTTTTACGTAAAAAATAAAAAAAGAAATGTTGCATTCCGGGTCATTCGCAAACATCCAACTCCGATTCCACCTCTTCCGTTTTGTACAACAACATTTTATGCGTAACAAAAAAGCCTCATATGATTACATTTTTTTTTTAATTATGATAAAAATTTTCTTACCATAATGTTTTGTTAACAATAAACAAATTTAATATGACAGACCCAGTTAAGACTTCAAAATTAATATCAGTCACTGTATCAATAAAGCTTAACTATTTAATGGTAAAAAATGACATGAAAAAAAAAGATCAGGTAAAATTCCATTCATTAAGAGTAAGAGCAATGGGGGCAGTACTTGTCAGTACTTCTCTAAGTTTTTCAGTACCGTCAGTAAAAATGTCAGTACTTGTCTAAGTTTATCAGTACTGTCGAAGTTTGTCAGTACTTTTCTAAGTTTCTCAGTACCGTCAGTAAAAAGGTCAGTTCTTTTCTAAGTTTATCAGTAATGTCAGTACATTGTCAGTAAATGTCTAAGTTTATCAGTAAAAAATGGGAAGGTCAGTACTTTTATGACTTAGTAGTGTTTATAAAATCCATTTTTCCATGTTAAAAATTGATTGATCTGCCTCTCTCTACACAAAACATGCGTCAAAATTTACAGTATGACGTCACATCGACAAGTGCGATCAGTTGGTTATTTATATTTATCGTTGGTGGACTTATTTGATTACACAGTTGCGCGCATATATATATGTAATTTTTAATATAGTATAATGTTTTCGACCCCATAACAATCGGTAATTTCTTTATTTACTAGCATTTTGACGACTTGTTGTTTTGTATGATGTTATAGTTAACATTTCCCGTACCTTAATGTTCGGCGCGACAACAAAGTAAACCTTAAGTCAGTGCTGGGTGAGATTTCTTTTCAACTTTCTCAATAACAACATTGTTTTTGTGTATACTTTTTTCATGGAATTTTTTTTCGAATCATTGTATAATATGAGATGATATGTTGGTTCTGGTACGTTATGCCAAACTTTCTATTAAAAAGTTTGGTATAGGCAAAATTATACTTTGTGAATCTGATAGAAATATTAAGGTGGTGCAAAAGATGATTAAGGCATTTTGCATATATGCACTTATGGATCGTTCTGCTATTAAGAGATACATACATTTGTAAAACAAATTGCGATTAAATTAGGATCAGAAGCTATAACATTAATACGATATTTAAAGATGCATTAAAATATTCTTATGGTATTACTTACATGTACTCAATTTTTTTTATAATCAAGAAGCTCAAAATATTTGATAAATAATTCGTAAATCATATTTTATTCGAAATGCAACAATAACTATGTTCCTTTTCTAAAGATGACCAAAACTGTTTAATTAAGTATGAAATTCTTATTAATAAGCAGAATTAAATTGCACATCAGATCTAATAAAAAATTATGCGGGATAACAGGAATGTATTTAATCCCAAAACTAATTTTGAAACTTATTTCATAAAAGTAACGAATGCAAATGCTGGTTATTTATTATCTTTATAGATTTTGGGGTGTGTATTTTATAAAAGCTTCATTAGTTAAAGGACAACTTGTTTTGGTTTTATTTTTACTTGGACTCATTTATTAAAAGGTGAAAAAGTCCTCGAGTGTTACTTGTAAGTTTACAATAAAAAAAAATGACAGTAACAAACCGTGAACCATCTAAAAATTCCATAAAACGAAATACAAATTTTAAGCAGAGTGACACGGACCTCCAAATAAATAGAGGTAGGATCAGGTGCATAGAAGGAGTGAGCATCCTTTGCTGACCGGTCACACCCGCCATGTGCTCGTTGTCGTAATCGGGGAAAAATCGGTTATGAATTATGTCTAACAATTAGTATGAAAAACGTCAGTCAGCATGCGACACAGTGGAAGATTGCATTTGTTGACAAGGTCGTTGTATCGACCATAGAACTTACGAAAAGATGACTTCAAGCGAGACTGTTGATAGTCCTGTTTTATCAACTTGTTTGTCAGTAGCTTGCTTCGTCTTAGAAACTGTTCATACAAAGAGCATGCCCTTGCGTATCGAATCAACTGAGGGACAAAAACACTATATGCAGGTGATGAAGGTATATTGCTACGTAAGTAAGAAAAGTTGACTATAGAAAAATTGAAGTCATCGCGTTTATCATAAAGTTTTGTTGTACGGTTACCATCAATGTCCATGTCCAGTAAAATATCCAAATATGAAACAGATGACGCAGACTCTGTGGTATCTTTTATTTCAAGTTCACTGGGATATACATGTCTCGAGTCGACGTAAGTTTGGAAATAACAATTATTTATTGATAATACGTCGTCAATATACCTAAATGTTGAGCTGAAGGCCACAGCGAGTAATTTTTTTATTTCACGTAAAAGTTTTTGAATAAATTTTGCTTCATAAGAATAAAAAAAAATAAATCTGCTAACAATGAGGCACAATTGGTACCCATGGGAAGTCCAACAGATTGTTGGAAGTCTTGATTTCCAAAAACTACATATATGTTGTCTATCGGAAAGTCAAGTATTTTTTTTTTAAATGTCAACTTCAGAGTACTTGTGTGTGCAATCAAGGTGGTTTTTTACAAAATAATATTAGATTTCCAATGTCAAGGTGAGCATTTTTACGACTTCCATTTTTATTGAAGAAACAACTGTCGATGATATCAAAACTCCTAGATTTTAATTTGTCATGGGGAATTGTTGTATAAAGCGTTGAAAATTCGTACGTTTTGATGCTATTAATTTTGGTAATATTTTGTGACCTCAAAGTTTCTAATAATTCTTTAGATTTTTTAAATATCCACATCGGATTCACACTACTTAAGGAGTATATTGGTATGCATTACTCTTCAAGTTTTTCCTTCAATACTCTAAGAAATCTAGTAAGGAGTAAAGAGAAAGGTTTGGAAGAACATTTTCTGGAACCTGCTATATATCTCTGTTTGTAAGGACTTTTGTGAAGCTTTGGAATCCAGTACAAATAAGGTATATTAAATTAATTTTGTGCATTGGGAATATTAATGATATCCATTACAGATTTATGATTTTGAAGTAGTTCCTGCTTGGAAAGGCTGCTTTGGGTGTAAGTAGGATTACAATGTTTAGAATCAAAACCTAGTTCTTTGAAAATGCAATTAATATAATGTGCCTAACAAACAAAGACAATGTTGTTACTTGCCTGATCAGCAGGGACCAGTACATACCGATCGTGCAATCTGTCTAGTTCTTTTCTCACTTCTACTTTATTGAAAACAGAAGGATAGATTGTTTTCATGTGACCTCTCTGTCGTTTAATACAAGATTTTAATATACATCTGATGCTTTTAACTCACTTTGACATGGTATCCAGTTTCTTTTTTCAGATTTTGCCACAAATAATAAGGTGTTCAGTAGGATCTAAATGCTCCCCACCTGTATGCATTATTCACCTGTCTCCGGTTACCAAAGAAGCATTGACTGATTTCTAGTTAAAAACAAAAAGCTGTATCATGGTCGCTATCAAAATGTTTGATGTATGGCATTTCAGTGATATGGACAAGAAATCCATGAGTTCTACACTATATGCAACGATCATCATTCATCATTGAAATACACTTATAAAATCTCCAAAAAAATGAATTTTCTAAATATAACAGTATATAAAGGAAAACTATTTGAAACAAAACAAATCCTTGATTTTAAAACATATATTCAAGATTTTACTCATGTTGCGTAAACAATATGTTTGCTGGACAATAAAATGAAACGCAAAAACGAAACATCTACTTTTTACTTTCATATCATATAATCGACAGCTTTTAATAAACTATTGAATGTTTGTAGAAACAATACTTAAACATGGCAAATTACGGGTTCCTGTGGCAAACTATTTCAAGGAAATATAAAACTTATTATACTTTTTAAAAAGTAGAGGTAGACATATAGTTAATGATAAATGCATTTAAAGTATATACATGTACAGGTATAACCATGTATTTTATTGTTGCAAATTTTTGTACAAGTATAGTTTATTTTCTTGAAGCTGAAATATAGAGAATAAGAAGTGTATTACGCTAATTAATAGAAATCTTTCTACGATAGCATAATACATAAACGCGACATTGCGAGCATTCAACAAATTGGTAATAATTTTGAAGATCAAGCTTAGAAATGTATAAAGGTCTAGGACATTTACACAAACATACTAGAGTTAAAATTTCAAAAGCTTTCGAATATTTGGCAAATGAGTATAGAGTAACCTACACAACCTATGATCAACAGTTTTGAAATCGTACCAACATGGATGTGAGATTTTTTCATGACAATTCGACTTTCGTATTCCTAAAACACGAGTTTTGTTCTCGATATAATTTAGAAAGTTGAGATTCTGCAATAGTTAGCATTCGAAAACTGTTTAGATAATAGGAAACAAAAAGAAACTTAGGATTTCCTGTTCGTTTTTCAAGATTTAAAAATATATTTGAATGATGATGGGCTTGAAAATAGGGTTGCTATGAGTCTGCAGATGCTACAAGTCAAAAGAAATATTCAGATATATTAGCTAACCAGATATGAGAAAATTATATAACTTACTATTTTATTTCGTAAATGTTCAATTTAATTTTAATAACGTTCTATTGATAAATCTTTTGTTTCTTGAGAATAAAAGGAAATGTATGAATCGTTTCCGAACAGCCCTCTAACAATCACGCTTATTCATTTTTTGTGTACTATTATATATATATATTCTGAAGTTTGTGAATTATGTGTGATATGTAATTGTTTTTCAAGAATAAAAAAAACCTGAACTTACTTATCATAATGATTGCAGATCTACACTGTATAGCCTTGAAAGAAAGTCGTGTGATTTCTTCGTTAGCCAAACGTACCTTGTATAACCAAAAAAGCACGGCCACAGAATTAATTTGAATAATTCTGATCTTCCGTCTTTATGTGGCATGTCTTATAATCACGGCCAGTATACGCTTTCCGAAAAGACTCAGATTGAGAACGTTGCTCTAATAAGCTATTCTGAATTTAAATATTATGAAACAAGATAGCTATAATATTTAAAAACGCAAATTATTGTGTGTGATTAGAGCAAATATGTTATATTATATCTATATATGGGTGTATTGATCAATAACATTTTTCTTTTCAAAAAGATGTTACTGTTTATAGATTGACGAAGAACTGGATTGAGTAACTCTATTCAAGCAACCATTTGGCGATGAGCAGATTCCACCAATTCCAAAACTCGTGATCAGGAGGCCGGCATTTTTTACGCTGGATGGAGCTGTCAATATTGAAAATGACCTTGTAAAAAAGTCACAAAAATACCAAAAAACCCATGTTTTATAAATTTGTATAAATGTGCATATGAAATGAATGAATCGGTTTCCGTAATCATTTTTCTTATTTTGTATAGTAGCAAGTATTAGTTTGTGCTTGTTAAACGGAAATACATACCCCTAGTCATATCAATGTTAGCATTGATATCACATTGCTCCTGTATTATTTTTAAACATTTAACACATTCTTCAAGAACTTTACTTTATTTTTCTCCCCATATTAGAAATTACACTCCGTACTTTATACATTACATGTACACTGTACACATTGCCACTATATACCTCAAGTGTTTTGGATAGTTTTAGGAAAAGTATGCATGACCTGAACAACGGTGATGACTTATCTCGGAAGACTCTTACTTTTAAATAAAGCTATATTATTACATTTTTCAGAATTATTTCATGTCTGCAAAGTTTCATTATTTAATACAATAAAGTCGAATATGGATTTTCTTGTTTCTTTTTATATACGTTACGAACCTAATTAGTAAACGTTTTTAAATCCCTTGTATATCAGCTATTTTTCATAAAAGGGCCATGCGATTGTAAATACAAAGTGCACAGTTTCCTTTATAATGAACAACATTGTATAAAATATCTGATAGTGTATTTAGTGCATCTGTACTCCAACTAGACTGACATTTTGTTATAACTCATAGATAGAAGACAGTGATGAATAGGTCAGCATAAATGATATTGATATACTTGCCACTTTTACATCCACTCATGTGATCACAATCTTCTTCCTCACAAGAACAATGTTGACCACACTTTGATCCATAGTAAGGGTACTGACAGGGCTTGCTGCAATTTATCCAAAAGTATCCACTTGGACAATCTTAATGAAAAAATAAGTCTGATTTGCATTTACTTTTTTGTTAAGTAATATAGGGAACATGATATAAATACAATTTAGAAGTTTGCTTGTAAAATGTAACCGTAACGTTTTTTTTTTACAAGATGGACAACAGGATAGGAACAGTATACACGCATGATAGGATAGGATTAACGCACGATAGAACTATATACACGCACGGTACGATAAGACTGATAAACGATAGGAGAGGATAAACGACGTTCATGATAAACGTATAATCTTCACAAATAAACTGATAATGGCAGAATTTGAGAAAGAACACGTACGAATAAAGATGTACGTAGAATTTCTCTTAAGTAACAATTAATCATCGCTGCATCATTTATAGAATGTATAAAATGACCAAAATTATAAGTTTAAATGATCAATAAATGTCCTGTATTGATAACATTGTTTTAATTACCGAACACCCTAACCGATCGCGGCGAATATCACCCCGAGATCAAATCACACGAAAAAAAGCGGGTTCAATTATAAAAAACAAACTTTTGTTTAAAGTAAAATTTAATATAAAATCTATCATGAAACATGTCTTTCTACGGAAGCCCGTTGGTGCCACGTAGAAAAATATTTTATCTGGTGGCCGCCAGATAAATATATGGCGGCCGCCAAAAAACACCTGGCTTTCTGATGCGCGCGCATGTTTTAACGTGAGATTTTAGGAAGAGGTGGATACAAGTTCAAATAAACGACGGCATCCTAACATCCAGACATGTCTAATACTTATTAGAACCCGACACTCTTAATGAAGCATTTTGTCAATTGCTTATATGTCATTGTAGTTAAAAGTGTCTCGGCGGTATTAATAGCACATGTCATTTTTGAATTGTAATAAGGCCCGCCTCGTCAGGAGTTCACTTTATGCATAAACCAATTAATCTCTTTGAACTTCATTTGGTTTTAATTTGGATCTAATGATTATATCACCCATATTTTTGTGTTTACTGTATGCAACCATAGAAGGTGTTGTGAATAATTTTTTGCATACTATGTCATGTTGTATGTTATCCCAGTATTTCATAAAGATTTTGTACAAAAGTATCAATTATTCTTTGCTTAATAAGTAAAAAATGGGTTTTATAACATATTTTGTGTTTGTCAGCCCAGATGAAGCCTAAACCAATTTCAAACAATTTGTCTTTGATATTAGACACCCAGTTTGACACCTTATTCAATTTGTGTTCACACTCTTCTAACATTTTGTCAGAGCATGACTTCATGTTACAATTTTTACTTTGTAATAATTTCAACCAAAATTTAAAAATCCTAAAATAGCGTACAATCTTCAAAGGCAACCTGCCAGTTTCAAAATACACCATAGACGTATTTGTATTTTTTCTAACACACAGAACATTTTTTTATGAATTCTAAATGTATTTTCTCAATGTCACACGCACTGTGGTTTCCCCAGACTTCCCATCCGTAATTCAATATGCTACTTACATAAGTGTCAAAAAGAGAGAACATAGTTTCAACATTTAAGGTAGCTCGCAGGTTTACCTGCTTGTGAGAAAACCTACCTTGAAAATCTGTCCACGTGATCCATAGGTTTCAGAGATTTATTTCTGAAATTTTTTTGAGATTCGTCTGCGCGGTAATAATGTTAATGTGTTTCAAATACAGTGTCATTGATAAAATCACGCCTTTTCAATGAAATATATAGTAAAATGCACATATTAGTGTAGAAACGCATTACAAAAGTATGCTCCAAACTTTTCAACGATTCAGACGAAATTAAATATACTCAACACAATAACATAGGAGATAATTATGAATCAATTCATAAAAAAAAATCAGTATGTGTTCTCGTATTTTCATTACGACATTAGCCTGACGTTATCATTTCCTTACGTCTGAGAACCCAACAATTGAAATGCATTTATTGACAAGACTAGCTGATTTACACATTGAAGAACATGTTAATACTAATTAGACATATTTGTGAATGTTATCAAATGCACAAATGCAATTAATGTAAGCCTGTAAAGATGCAGACAATTTCTATTTTAGTTTTGATAAAACTCGGAGTCAATCAATGCAAAACAATTTGCCAGGCAACTACTGACATAATAAGTTTGTAATCTTATGAAATAATTAGCATAAGCCAAAAGAATTAAAAAAATGATCGGTAGTTAAAATTACGGAAGTTATAATTGTAAAAAAAAACGAAGTTAATGCATACGGTTCAATTAATTTACTTGTCTATTTAAAACATGATTTTAAATGGAAGAGTTCAAACGCACACTCATATTTTATAGAACAAAATGTGACAATGTATGTGACATCTTTAAATTTTCAGCACTTGATATTATAAATGTTTGTATAAACAGTAATAAACTGCACTTAAGCTTTTTAAAATATTTCCTTTTATGCTTCTAAATATCTCATTTGTCATTTTAAAAAAATGTACGAGTTTACTGGACGGTCTCTTTACCTCGATTCCTATTGTGACGTCAGCAAACCCGCGAGCTACGTTAAATTCAATTGACTAACCTTAGATCTTAGACAGAACATTGCTTTTCTACCTTGACTGGCTAATTGTTTTTGTGGTACATTAAAATTTCCATTATAGTTCAATAAAACAACAAGATACATAAACTTATCTACAACTTCTATTTGGTCAGTATGTATATGCCATTTTTCGTTTTCATGGATTTTACCTCCATTTCTAAATACATATGTACTACAATTTTTGTTTTATCTGTATTAATGGCCAAGTCCCATTTTGCAGTGTAATCATACAACGTGTTCAACATTAGTTGAAGTTCATGTACAGATTCGGCAAAACACACCATGGCATCAGCATGCATTAACGTAAAAAGATTTAACTCTTGTACTTGCAAAGGGACATTACCATTCTTAATAAACTCCATTTCTAGATCATTAACATAAAATGAGAAAAGAATGGGAGACAATACCTCCCTTGAAGAAGACCAAGTGAATTTTCAAAAACATCAAATAACATTCTTGGTGTCTTAATACAGGATGTCATGTTATCATGCATAGAACGTATAACATTTAAGAGCATGTCTACGAGAAAACCATGCAAATATGGAAAAAAGCTGCGGCAGCAAGTCTCAAGAATGAACAGAATTTTATCATAGATTTAAAGGATACCCATCTAGAGTCTGATATATGATGTTTGTTTTTGCACTGGATGTTTCTATTTATAGTAACGGCCAGTATTGCATTCTGGTTAATTAGCCTCTAAAATCTAGAAAAGTTAAGAGAAAAATTGTAAAATTCAGTAATTAATTACAAAATGTATAAACAATGTTTGAAAAAAATAAGACTATATTCTTAAAGAGGAAGTTCAAACCTTCAATCGTTGCATATTTTTTTTCATATATCTATTTACACCATGAAGTCCCAAGGGTGTAAATGTTGGCAGGATGCCAAGAAATGATAATTATACATTTTTGTCAATTTTTCAAAAAGAATTTCTCAGAAAATGGCACATTATTTTATGAAATTTTGTGTTAATAAGAAACTGTTTGATGTAATGTTACAAATATATAAAATCCATTTTTGGACTCCCAAGGACTAAAAAGTAATAAATTAACAAAAACATCCCATTTTCAAATAAAATAAAAATTGTTTGGTTTTTGAAATTTTCTTTTACAAGTGATTTTAATCCACTGAAGTCAATATTTGTAATTAAACATGAAAAAAACACCATATTTTGCTTTTAATTAACAAAAAATTAGTGGATATCATTGTTTCTCATAGAATTCTTATTCATTACATTTGCATTTCATTATTATTGTTAGAATTATCTCCCCTGTTGCGCTCCTCTGTAGAGAAGGTAAACTAGTCAGAATGTTGACAAAGCTATACAAGTTCAAGGCTACATGTGTAAGTATTGAGAAATGCTGTGAGTGTTGTTAATATATGTTATGATATTGAATGATTTTTTATTGCACAAAATTTGTCCCATCTTGTTAGTGTTATTCACTAAATCACATACATATTGAAGTTTGATGGAGACTTGTATCTAGTTTATAAACTGCTATTTTCTGTCCCAATATAATTAAGCAGCACATTTGGACGAATTGTAATAAAAATATACAAACTTGTGATAGAAGTACAATCAAAATAGATGAAGGGGAAATTTTTCAAGATAATCTCATTCACAGATTATCATATTTTACTCGAAAAAATCCACAAAAACGAGAACTGATTTCTTATAAAGATCTAATTTATAATGGGGTATGACCTGAGCGTAGCCTGGTCACGCTAAGATTATTCTTTCTATGTTGAAATAATTCGGAATTCACAAGGAATGCCTCGTGCAATTTTTCATCGTTATCATTGGAGTCTGTTGCAATACACATCACATTTCTATACGTGTACATTTCACTGGCCATTTAAAAATTACCCTTTAGATGTTAAGGTTAGACTTCATGGAATCTTGAAATGACGGGGAGGGGGCCAGGGTTTTTTACGTTCTTGAGAATGTAACACAGTAAGTACATCTGAAATTAATAGAGAGGTCTACTCCCTACCTTTCTATTAGCAATTGATCTCCTCTTGGAAAAAATTAAAGTTTGTACCTTTTCTTAAAATTAAAATATAGTTGTAAAGGAAAAAATGAGGTGTTAGGTTACCCTTTCCCCCAGGGATCTTAACCTGCGAAAACCACATATGAATATAAACATAAACTACCGGTATAAAAAAGTTATCCCAAATATTAAAATAGACATCATAACTTGTTTTTGTGGGATTGTTATTTGGGATGTTATTTAATTATAACCCATCATAAGAAGACCTGGTCCCAGAGTTATGAAGCAGTCTAATAAAAAAGTCAAAATTTTTACACTCTCTTATTGTCTTGTGATTAAAAAAATTGAAAAAAATGAAATGCTAATAAAATGTGTCTCTATATACTATATTACGCTGATATTCTGCTGATATTTACTAATTTGAAGCATAATTTATGATGTATCATATTTTTTATTAACATTTTTTCAGGCTTGATATCGGGTCCCTCTACCCCTCAAACAATAAAAGTTCAATCCGTTATACTGTCGGACAAAAATAATTACCAAATCTACCTTATTCTATGATCATTTAATGTGATGGACATTCATTGGCAATTGATACCACACAACTTCCACATTTTTAAAAACATTATGCTAAATTCAACAAAGATATGTTAAATCATTTTTTTTTCATGGAGGTGATCCTTTTGTTTTTGTTTGTTTGCTTGTTTTGGGGGGTTTTTTTGTTTGGTTTTTGGTTGTTTTTTATTTGGTTTTTTTTTTTTTGGGGGGGGGGGGGGGGGGGGGGGGCTTTGAAATTTGGTCCTACTTCCTGAATTAAAAAATCACTAGTTCAAGTATAAAAAATGAAACGATCAATACATGATACATGCACACACACAGAGAGAGAGAGAGAGAGAGAGAGAGAGAGAGAGAGAGAGAGAGAGAGAGAGAGAGAGAGAGAGGGAGGAGAGATTGTCAATCTGTGGTAAACAATATGTAAAATTACACACCAAAAGAGGCCGGCTTTAAGTATTTCAGTACTTTGAATTTTGTAGTTTTGCCCCTGTAATTATTCATTTGTGTATCTAATGGGCACTCTGCTTGTCTTAATGTCATAGGCGTCGGAACCGGGGGGGGGGGGTGTCTAGGGGGGGGGGCTTAGCCCCCCCCCCCCACTTTTTTGCAAAGTTAGACATAAACATTATGAACATAGCATCATAGAGGGTTCAGCCCCCCCCCCCCCCCACTTTTTCTAGCAGTGAAGATAATTGTTCCTACATTTACCTTGAAAGATTGAGAAGTTGGAGTCACAGGCATACTAGTCCCCCCCCCCCCCCTGGATTAGGAATTTCATGATTTGGGGAAAAACATTTTGGTAGGTAAGTTTTTTTTTTGGAAGTATAGGAATACGCCCCCCCCCCCCCCCCCCCCCCCCCCCCGACAGATTAGGATTTCCATGATTTTGGGAATTAGTTTTTTTCCCCCAATATTTCTAAGAATTAGTCTAGCCCCCCACTTTCAATTTGCTTCCGACGCCAGAGAATGTGTAGCACTGGCAAATAAGTCCAATTCAGCTTACATGTATATTCAAATTCCCATTTTCCCATGATTTCTCGTGTTTTAATGGCATTGATTTAAAAAAAAATGAAATATGTTGAAGCAATCCTTCAGTTCAGTAAAATATTGTTTGGCTCGCGAATATGTCTGGTTTTTTCCCCCATAAAATACATGTTACAATGTAAAGCTTATGCCATACTACAGATTCTGGAGAGTTTTAAAAGTAGAAAAATGTCCGACTTTAAGACAGTATATTTGCAATATTATTGAGAGTCCAAAGACAGATTTTTGATATATTGTAAAGATAAATGTCCTTTTATAACTAGAAACAGATTTAGTGAATTTAAAGTGCCATTTTCTGACTTTTAAGCATTTATAAAATGTATATTTTCACAATTTTACAAAAAGTTGGAAACATGCCAGATTCGTGACCTATCTGCACTTAACAGAAAGAATATATGGGAATTCTCACAAAATGAATTACACAAGTGTACCTTGTTAGTGTTAACTCTAAATGACTTTTTGAATTCATATTTAAACTAAACTCAGAATTCTTAACATTAATTTGGTAAATTATACAAAATTTTATTCTTAAAAGGGTCAAAATGCTATTTTTAGTAACAGTGCTGCAGAACCAAGTTTAGACTGACCACATCAAAAAAAAAATTGTGGCAAATTAATTCATATAGATGCACAGTTACACACAAAATATGAAGTTGATCAGAGAACCTTGCTCCCACCACCTTTTGCATGGTTTTCTCGTAGACATGCTCTTAATAACTTTCCTCTGATACCATACATATCAAGTTTTTGCCGAAGTTTAAAACGCTCTACAGTATCAAATGCTTTTTTGAAGTCGATGAAACAGCAATATAATCTTTTTTTCTTTAATTTCGTAGAGACATATTAATAATTGAAGACAGACAAAAAATACCTTCTGCAGTACCTATGTTGGGTTGAAACCTGAATTGAGCGTCTGTAATAACATTGTATGCATTAGCCCAATTTATAAGCCTGTTATTTAGAATTTAAGTAAAAAGTTTACAAAAACAGCTTATTAGGCTTAAGCCCCTATAATTATTTGGATCTGTCGAGTCACCTTTCTTAAAAGCTGGAACAATTACTGATTTGCCCACATTGTAGGAAAAATACCAGATTGTAAATTTCTATTTAATAAATTGTGTACAATAGGGAAGAGGTTGTGTTTAAATTCAATAAAATATTCATTAATTAGCAAGTTTGTTCCATGGCTTTTGTCTCTCTTAAGGTTTGATATTGCAGTCTCTATTTCATTCTCTGTGATTTCCTGATCAAGTTCATCAAACACTGCCGAATTATCGCTCATTACGTTTTCCGTTGTGGTCGTTGTCGTGTTTCGATTAAATGATAACTCCTTGAAATGGTTAAAAAATGTAATTGAGTCGACATCCGATTTATGAGATTTCTTATTTTGGAAATATTTATAAAATAACTTGGGATTTTGTCTACGAATCTGATTTAGCATGTTTCCCTCGGCCTTTGTATATGGTCGTGTCTAAGAAATTGACACTGGTGTGAGATAATTCATAAGTAAATCTCAGATATTTATGACAAGAGTTACCTATGTTAAAAAATTCTTCAATTTCATCCGGGCTTCCATTAAATAGAATAAAGCCGTCATCTTTATATCTGCCGTGATAGATAAGTTTGTCGGCATGTTAAAATTTAGATATTCCATCATCAGTGATGCCTTTCATATGTATGTCTGTAATTTCTGGTGACGGGCGTGCCCCCATCGGCGCGCCTATAATTTGTTTGTAATATTTTACGTTAAACTTGAAAAAAATTGTTTTCAAGTATGCATCTGAGAAAAAAGATCAGATCAGAACTGCAAAGTCGAGGTAATTCTAGACTGGAATTATCTGCTAGATATGCTTTTTCGACAGAATAAAGTAATTCATCAAATTCCATGTTGGTGTACATGCTGGTCACGTCATAAGTAACCAAGATGGCATTTTCAGGTACAATCAGAGATTTGATTTTTAGAATAAAATCAGATGTGTCTTTGATGTGAGAATTCTGTTTCTGAACAATGGGCACGAGGAAATGATCCCAGTTATGACCTATATTTTCCGTTGGTGTGCCGCATTGAGAGATAATTGGTCGACCAGTTGGAATTTTTCGGAGGCTGCATTGGCCTTTTAAAAGTGCATCAAGCACTTGTTTGTTTATTTTATGTATTTTAGGGAGCAAATACAGACTCCCGCATTTCAAATGGACATTTTTATTTGTGCTTTAAAACCGATAGGTTTCCTTGTCTAAAGTTTTGTTTTGATACATCTCAAAAACTTTAGATTGAATGCTCTGATATAGAGCTTCTAAATCAGGTTTTTCTATCTGGACATAATAGGCAGAATCGAGTTGTCTCATACCTTCTGAGATATATTGATCTCTGTCCATTACAACAATTGTGTTGCTTTTGTCCGCCTTTTTAATTACAATCCCAAGATTATTTGTTAATGCGACAAATGCTTCCATCTCATGTTTAGTGAGATTGTCTTCAAAACGTTTCATTGGCATTGACATAAATTCGAGTTTAGTCTTATCGATATACTTTTCTAATGCATCACACGTGTGCTCTGGTATGTTACCTGAGCGCTGTCTAAAAGGATGCAGTAAATCGTCATCGGAATTGCTGAACATATATTTGCATCTTAACATTCGTGCAAATTCGTCAAAATCTCTTAGTACAATGTTTTTGACATTGTGCGACTTAGGACTTGGTATACATTTTAGTCCTTTACTTAGAAGAGATTCTTCAGCACATGTCAAACAATGTTTTGACAAGTTAAACTTGCATTTCAGTTTTCTTTAAATTCTTTAGCTGCACCTTACGAGCAGAGATAGATTGTACTCGTAAAAGAGTCTTTATGGATTTATGTTCTCTTTTAAAACGTCTAACCATTTTGATTGTCACATGGATAAAACGTGAATGAATGAAAAAGGTTTACATCAATGCAAATTTGTATGTAGTGCAAGTGCAAGCTTAGACACGCCTACAATAGTTTAAAAGTAGGATGATTGGTTGAGCAAATACAGAGTTTTAATCATGTTAGAAAACAGTGTAAAAAGCCAGTATCATGAAATAATAACGTAAAATTATGTTAAATCAAGCGTCCATCAAAACAAATGTATATTCTGATATACAGATTCGGAAATCGTAATGTTCCTTTGATGAGGTGATTAAAAAGACACCAGTCACTATTTCAAAAAGGTTTATAATTTTTCCGCCTCATTCCACGAAATGTTCCTTGTCCTCTTGGGCGCCTATTAGTGGTAGGCTCAAGTCTGGGTGTGTCTCGAGAAGAGGAAGACTGTCCATTATGGAGGTAGTCCCGAAAAGTTTCTAAGGCCTTCGTGTGATCAACCTGCGCTTTTTAAATTTGTCTATCTAATTCTCTTTTAGTATCCGCGCTAACTTTTGTTTTTGATCCAAGTTTTTGAAATGTTCTACTCCTCACATTGCTTATTTCTTTGTTTTTCTTCTCAATACAACTCTCAAAATAATCCGTCAGGTTTTTCAGTGTCAAAATTGAGTATCCTTCCAGAATTTAACAAGTTCGTCGTTGTTCTCTGGATTAGGTAAGTTAACATGACACTAAAACTTTTAGTGAGAGCCAGCTTGGAAAGATATTAGTTCTCAAAGCAAATTTCAGACTATATCTGGCGGCCGCTAGATAAAATATTTTTCCTGCGTGGCACCAACGGGCTTCCGTATAAGGAAATGATGCATTGAATGATGCATTAAAAACGAATTATATTACATACCAGTTAAATAAATTTGTACGCAGATACACATTCCGCGTACGATTTGTTAACATTGTGTTCATTACCACACACCCTAGCCAATTTCAGACCGAAATTAAATATCACACGGAAAATAACTGGTTCAACTCTGATATTAATGAAATATAAATCATATCATACAATCTTTTGTTTCTGTAAAATATGATGCATAAAAAACAAATCATATTGCATAAAAGTTTATGTTTTCGCAGGAAAACACTCTGCGTACGATTTAAATATTCCATATACAGGTAAATATGTTCCATTGTTCCTGTGAACTTCGATAGTTTAAATTAATTTTTCATTTTCAATGCTTGCAGATATCATTTACATGTAATATAAGTTAATTTTAATCTAAAAAAAATAATAGGAAATTAGTATGATAATCATGATATATAGAATGCTGGATATAATTCTATAATTCTTGTTCGATAAATCGTATTCGGCGCGCAAAATGGCTTGCAACTTTGCAATAACTTGCTAATGAAAAGGCTCGAAACAATTAACACGATAGGATAAACGGGAAAACTGTTAAAATTGAACGATATACCTGATAGGACTAACGCACGATAGAACAGTATACACGTACGATAGAACAGTACCCACACACGATACAATAGGATTGATAGGATTGTAAAAAACGTTGTGGGTACTGTACATATTTTTTGCTTTCCATATATACCAAGGCCAAGTGAGTCTACAGGATAAAACATCAGTGTATAACTAAAAACATTTAGAAGAATCATGCATTCTAAATGCAATCAGAAGTGCACAGAAATAGTTTTGTTACATGAATACCAATGGCAAAATCATTATTTTTGACTCTTTGTTGCAAACATTATGTTAGAAAGATATCACTTAATATGTATGAATATTCAATCTACATGCATTTTCATTTGTTTTCAATTTATAGCACTTTTAGTTTGGGCAGTGGACAGTGTAAAAAGACGTTTATGCATCACGAACAACCAATTCTTAAAAACAAATTAAATACGAAACAGATTAGCTAATAACAAAACAAGAAACTCTTTTGCAAAATCAACAGACATCGATGCAAAACAATCACCGTTGCTTAACCAACAGTCATGTACTGAAACAAGAGGCCCAGGGGCCACATCGCTCACCTGAGCAACAATTGCTTTAATTCTAATCAAATTAACATTACAGTATCAAAATATCTTGACAACTAAGTACAGTAGATCTTGCTTAAAAAAAAAATGAAAATCTGCCAATTTTTATCCACCTCTTTTTTTTTTTTATAAATACCAAGCCCCCTTTGTTGTTGTACCTGTAAGAAGATTTTTTTCTTTTCCTATATACCCCCCTATTTCGTGGCCCCACTTTTCTCTAGGGAATCATGGATTCATCAAACATAAATCTGCATAACCTGTGCTTTCACACTAAGTACTGAGTTTTGGACCGAAAACTTTCCCAGAATATTTTTAAAGATTTTCTCTAAAAAATTCCTATGTAAAAATTCAAACCGCCATCACAGCCCCGCCCTACCACTAGGGACTGTGATTTTTCAAACATGAATGTACACTACCCGAGGATGCCTCTACACAAGTTTAAGCTTTTCTGGCCAAATTGTCTTTAAAAAGAAGATTTTTAAAGATTTCCTCTACATATTCCTTTGTAAAAATTCATCCCCCATTGTGGCCTCACCCTACCCCTGGAATATTATTTAAACAAACTTGAATCTATACGATCTGGGTATGCTTCCACTCAAATTTGGGCTTTCCTGGCCTAATAGTTTTGAGAAGTAGATTTTTAAAGATGTTCTCTATACATAAAATTTTTCCCTCAATGTGGCCCCACCCTACCCCCAGGGACCATGATTTGAACAAACTTGAATCTACATTATCTGAGGATGGTTACACGCCAATTTGAGCTTTTTTGGCCATATAGTTTTTAAAAGAATATTTTAAAAAGATTTTCTCTATATATTCCTGTATAAAAATGTATCCCCCAATTGTGGCCCCACCCTACCCCCGGGGACCATGATTTGAACAAACTTGAATCTACACTACCTGAGGATGCTACCATTCTAGTTTGAGCTTTCCTGGCCTAATATTTTTGAGAAGATGATTTTTTAAAGATTTACACTATATATTCCTATGTAAAACTTGATCCCCCTATTGTGGCCCCACCCTACCCCCGGGGACTATGAATTGAACAAACTTGAATCTACACTACATGGGAATGCTTCCATTTTAATTTGAGCTTTTCTGGCCTAATAGTTTTTGAGAAGAAAATTTTTAAAGATTTTCTCTATATATTCCTATGCAAAAATCCATTTCCCCATTGTGGCCCCACCTTACCATTAGTGACTATGATTTGAACAAACTTGAATCTACACTACCTGAGAATGCTGCCACTTCAATTTGAGCTTTTCTGGCCTAATAGTTTTTGAGAAGAATATTTTGAAAGATTTTCTCTATATATTCCTATGTAAAACTTGACCCCAAAATTGTGGCCCCACCCTACCCCCGGGGACCATGATTTGAACAAACTTGAATCTACACTATCTGAGGATGCTTCCATTTAAATTTGAGCTTTTCTGGCTTGATAGTCTTTGAGAAGAAGATTTTTAAAGATTTTCTTTATATATTCCTATGTAAAACTTGATCCCCCTCTTGTGGTCCCTCCCTACCCCCGGGGACCATGATTTGAACAAACTTAAATCTACACTACCTGAGAATGCCTCCACACAAGTTTAAGCTTTTCAGGCCGAATAGTTTTTTAGAAGAAGATTTTTGAAAAATACCAACAAATTTTCAATAATTCTCAATTATCGTCCCGTTAAAGAGGGCGTGGCCTTTCATTTGAACAAACTTGAATCCCCTTCCTCTAGTGGTGCTTTGTGCCAAATTTGGTTGAAATCTGCCTAGTGGCTTTTGAGAAGAAAATGAAAATGTGAAAAGTTTACGACGACGACATTGACGATAACGACAGACAACGAAAAATTGTGATCAGAAAAGCTCACTTTAGCCTTTGGTTAGGTGAGCTAAAAACTCTAGATGGCGTGCAAAGAGGCATAAGGAGAAATCATACCCTGGAAAAACGTAACCAGAAAAAAAGAGTGCATTTTCTCCGAGAAAAGACATGCCTTGGAGAAATCGTAACAACAATAAAAATACTTATAAAAACTGTTCAAATGCAATAAATAACTCAATATTCGATAAACAATTACATCAGTTCTGCTTGTATCATTGTTAACATAATGACGTACAAAAATAATTACACAATACAGGCAGGTAGCATCGTTTTTTAAAGTTTGTGTAAGGGGGAAGGGGTTATCACATCCGAAAAATGTTGACATAAAAAAGACAGATTGAAAAAGAAAAAAATAAAGATTAATTTGCAAATCATGAAAATCTCATCCATTGAGAGGGAGGGGGGCTTTCACAGGAGTAGGCGGTTACCTAGAACTTCATCTTTTCACTGTTAATATCATAATGTTCGCTTTCTCTTTTTTACATGCTCCGGAAAAAGTTATCGCAAACTCCTTGACAATTGAAAAGCTGTCATGCGACAGCAAACCGGGTTTCTTTCATGTGAACTGTTTTCATAATATATGTCAACCCTGAATTGATAAACACTACCTACCGAATCCAGTGAAATGGAGTACACTATGTGCAATATGTTGCCCCAAAAAAGATTAAGTTCAAAAACTGGTATTTTTTCATAGATCAGAAATCAAAATCATAGCAAAATGCACATATCTGATATATGTGCAATTGATCTGCAAAAGAACAACTTCCTATCTTGAAAACTGTAGGAGGAGATATCCGTACAATGAGGGTACATGTACCCTACATGCAATATTTTGCCAAGAAATGACTAAGTTTAAAAGCTGGTATTTTTTCTCATAAATTATCAGAAATCAAAATTCTAGCAATCTGCTCACTTCTGATGTA
Source organism: Magallana gigas (assembly GCF_902806645.1). NCBI lineage: Eukaryota > Metazoa > Mollusca > Bivalvia > Ostreida > Ostreidae > Magallana > Magallana gigas. Next base: position 51,544,400 of record NC_047563.1, read on the forward strand.
TGTACAATTGATCTGCAAAAGAACAACTTCCTATCTTGAAAACTGTAGGAGGAGTTATCCGTATAATGTGGGTACCTTATATGCAATATTTTGCCAAAAAATTAACTAAGTTCAAAAGCTGGACCAGGTATTTTTTTCATAAATTATTAGAATTCAAAATTCTAGCAATATGCACACTTCAGATATCTGGACAATTGATCTGCAAAGGAACAACTCCGTATCTTAAAAACTGTAGGAGGAGTTATCCGTAGAATGAGGGTACCCTTTGGCAGCCGCCCGCCCGGCCGCCATTTTCACCATTTTAATATCCGGAATTTGTCGTTGAAAAACCCGGTTGATAAATCGACAATTCGGTTTTTATATGTAAATTTAAGAAGAATGCGTGAAGAAAGCAGAAGTGACACACCCCCCTTTCCGGTTTTCTTCTCTCACCACTCCCCGATCATATAAACTAGTCTGCAATAAACCAATCGATACATTATAAGTGAAATAAGTAATTCCTATAGAAATTCGTACGCATGTCAGGCAAAACAAGATTGAATAATTATGTGATAGTGTGAAAGTTTAAATCTAAAGAAAAATGCATCATAATAAGAAATTAAAAACAATTACACAGAGCAGTCATCGCATAGAAAGGCGTAGTGTTGTTTAAATTGTTTAATTCGCCTGTTATCTAATACGTACGAAGCTGATTCGAAAACTTTTAATCACTGAATAATAAACATTACAAATTTTTACTAGTATAAGTAATATTTACATTAGAGGCATGACACCTGTAAATTCTAAGGTAAACGCGTTATGATACATGATACAAAGTACAAATTCATAGATAAAATGCAATATTCAGACTTGCTTAAATTGTCCATTGTTACATTTTTGCAATTGGAGGTATCCTCTACACATATCATAATATGAAAACGTCAAAGTTAGAGTCGGAAAAATTTCGTATATTTACTATCTAATGACTGTATGTTTCAGTCAACATCACATGCATATGGTATACGCATTGCAGTCTTTTTTAAAGGCCATCAAATTGTTATACATTGTAGTTATTACTAACCCTCGCACATATCCCTCTCTGAGTCCCATTGCGTGTTTGGACAACAACCGTTGAAATAACTAGAATATACACCAGTGATTTAAAAATCCAAAAGTTGATATTAGTTTTATATTACATAAACATGTGTTATGTGCTTAAAAATAGTAAATAAAGGTACATACAGATAACATGGTTAACAGCATATTAATTCCGAATTAGGTCTGTTTATTATTTTAAAGAATAAATAAATATCATTACGACAATTTTGACAGTTTATCAAAGAAAATGCTTATATATTTTTCAGTTTGTTGAGCTCGTTCAGCTGCATTAAAATGATTATATTATTTATTGATAATTCTGTTAAGAACAATATAATTTCCGTTTTCTTCTTAAACCAAAACACGTTGGGTAAATTGTGAATTTATGACCTGGAATTGTGATAAAATTAAGAGGTTAATAAGCTTTTGTTAAATTGTATGAAACATATTACAGTTACATAATTATCATCTAACATCAATTAACGTGTAATTTACATCAACGTTTACTGATGCATGATGCAGGTACCCAATATCATTAAACACTTACGTTTCACACGGTCCCTTTGCAGCATATCTAATGTAAAACAATGTTAAGTTCAATAATAAGAATATATTGATGAGTAGGGTTAGCTTTATCATACTCAAACATTCCGTTGATTAGAAAAAAAATATTTCAAAACAAACATGGTGTAGTTTTCCGTTTACTCTTGCTCTGTTTAAATTTGAATTAAAAAAAAACTTCCGGTAATTGAATGATTATTCGATTTTTCTGAAAAACACTTTTGAGAGAAATCGGAAAGTCATGTCTACTCGTTAATTGCCCATTTTTGCAATTTTCGTTTGCCAAATGTCCTCTCTTTGTTAAAAATCCCCCATAAAACACAATTATTATGCAAAACGTTAACTGAAACACTAGAATGCAAATCTTCATAAGCTTAAAAACGATCTCATTTTGTCAATATAAACAATGTCCCGGTATCGTACAGTTTAGTAATTACGTTCGCGAGCATTGCGAAAAAAAGGACAAGGATGGATCCAAAAGTAATGTCATACATTGCACCACTCTTCTATTTGACGCTGTAATTTTAGAAATTAAATTCTCAGTATATGGCCTGCATACAATTAATATAGTAAGTTTACTTTAAATTTAAAGTCTGAGCAATTTAATTCAATAAAACATTCACTTGTAGCTTTTCATGATAATTCATTACAAAGTTACACACATAAATAGCATTACTGATCCAGGGGGCCACTGGCACCTTAGGTGATGTATATCTAGAGAGCCTCTGCGGAGGTATTATCTCGCATCCAAATGTATTGTGTTTAATAAATTCATAAACAAAAATAAGAAATAAAATAAATAAATAGATTATGAATAAATATGTTAAACCTGTATGAATGTGGAGAATGCATGTTTTGAATAAAGTATATATAAATGAATTATACATCTATATATAACGTACAAATTATCTGTTTTCTTCAGTATTTATAATTGTATTTTTTTAAGCGTAAATAGACGTAGATATGAAATAACACAATGCAATACAAGTAATATTAAAGTAAAATAAGAGTACTATTCGGGGAGGTATCATTCAGTCAATTGATATAATATTCGTATCAATATTGTATATATATTTGTAGAGCATTTATTTATATTGTACATGGTATTTGTTTACTTCAATATTTATAATTGTATTTTTTTAAAGCGCAATTAGACGTAACTATGATATACCACATTTTAATGCAAGTAATAGTAAAGTAAAATAAGAGTACTATTCGGGGAGGTATCAATCAGTCCATTGATAATTCGTATCAATATTGTAAATATATTTGTGGAACATACCTGTTCAAAAAAATATTTTTAGCAATAAATATACAATCGGAACATAAAGCAAATATGCGGCAGGACTAACAACAACATCACAGTCCAAAATTGCCTACCGCATATATTTGAAGAGGGGCAGGTCTCCCTTCTGTACATTACAATAGTACATTAATAAAGTATATACTATTTCATTTATCATATACTATTTGATAATTTTTCAAGAATGCTAAAGTTTAAATTTAAACATTTCGATTTTTTTTACAGTAAAATACAATTGCATTAGTGCATTGTTTAAAAAAACAGCGCATATCTTCAGATGACACATGTTCGAATTCGTTTAAGATTCTACGTTTCATTTAATATTTGTAAATTTTTGCATGCAATGAATGACAAAGTGTTGTTTAAGATAAGAGTGTAATTGTTGCTCGTGAAAATAAAGCCAATGACAATCAATTTCCATGTAACATCAATAGTTAGTATCAGAGAAATTTTCCGCCAAAGTGGCATTATCAAGTCACACTCGTAGATTAAATGTTTTATATTTTCTGGCGTATTGCAATTATTTCAATTCCCATTAATGTTTTTATCCCTATTACTAACCGATAGATTCGTGGTCAACAAGTTGTGAAGTAATTTATAATTAAACTCTGATACAGATTTATCAAATAATGATCGAATCTTGTTCTTGTAGACTACATTAAAGTAGTACTTGTCTATTTGGAATTCCTTACACCATATATTTTCCATAATAGGTTTTTGGGATTTCTTGTTTATAAGAATATTGTAGAAAAATTAAGCCTTTTTATTTGAAGTATCTTCTAGCTTTCCTTCAAAATAGAAATGTAACTTAGTGAGCGAATTCGTTAAATTTATGGTTTGTAAATCTATTCTTGAAAGGTGCAACTTTATTGCATTTTTATCTATGAAGTACTCACATTAAAAATTGCTTGTTGATGTGAAGCATTCTTTTATGTCGTTTTTGTTTTGAATAAAGCCATTCTCATTAAAAAGGTCTTTTACTAGTAATAAACCATTTTAGTCCAACTTGAAAAAATAGAGATTTACCCTTAAAACATATGTTTTTATTGAACCTGATATTTTGATTAGCAAAATTGGTTAATGAAATATCTTTGCATTCGTTAAAGGCCACGAGGACCTCTTTATAGAACACAGGTTTAATTTAAATTTTTCGTATTTTGTAATGCTTGAATTGATCAAAAATGGAATATCGATATTATGTTTAACTACACAAGCGTTTAAGAGTGAAGATAGACTACTTCTTTTTTGAATAATTTTCGAAACCCATGAAGCTTTTATAGCTTTGAGTTTTGATTCAAAGTCTGTAATACCAATGCCGCCTTCATTTATTTTTCTAATTAAGGTGTTATCAGAATTATTAATTCTTGTTGATAACATTTCCATTACAAATAGAAATAAAATAGCTGAGACGGGACATCCTTGTCTAATACCTCTATACATATGACATTTTCTAGAGATCCAACCATTGTTTTTTTTCATATAGAAATAAGGATTTGTGTACACAATTTTGATCCATTTAACAAAATTGTCGCCGAAAATAAATTTCCTCATTGACTGCAACAGAAACTCCCATTGAACTAAATCGAATGCCTTCTGAAAGTCAGCAAATAAGAGGATTCCTGATTCATTGCTTTTTTCCCAATAATCAAAAATATCGAAAATAAGTCTAGCATTTGTTCCTATATAACGTCCTTTAATATATCCAGACTGATCGGGGTTTATTAATTTGTCTGTGATTTTTTTAAACGTCGAGAAATAACACAAGCAATAATTTTGTAATCACAATTTGTTAAACTTATATTATGGGACGATTTTGAAGTTCATCTAGTTTTCCTTTCTTATGAATCAAAGACAAAACAGAGCATTTTTGTTTATTTGTTAGTTCCTTATCCTCAAAAGATTTTATTAGCGCATCGAACATATATTGCTTTAGGTGTTTCCAAAACATTTTATAGAACTCAACAGGCAAGCCGTCAAGTCCGGGAGATTTATTGTTCTTCATTTCAAGTACGGCCTCAGTGCATTCTTGTATTGTTGGAGCTTTATCAAAGAACTCTTTGTCAACGTCACTTAACTTAGTGTTTATTTCTATACCCCGTAGGTAATCGCCAATCTTTCCATCTGAAATGCCCTTTGATGAATATAAGTTCTCATAAAAGTGTCATAGCTGATTTAGTATATCTCCGGTTTTGCTAAACATTTCGTCGATAATTTGTACTCTCTTTATAACATTGTGTGACTGGTGTTTATTTTCAAGCCTTAAAAAGTATGCTGTATTTTTTTCACCTTCATCCAACTATTTAGCTCTCGATCGAAAGTGTGCTCCTTTAGCCTTAATTTCATAAAGATTATCAAGTTGATCTTCAAGATCTTTTCATCGTATCATATTTATCTCGGTAAAATGCTGATTTTCCATTTGCTCTTTTTCGTGTATACGTTTCTTAAAATTCTTAAACCTGTTTTTACAATACTCTATACTATACTCCACAAAGAGTGTTAATTATTTAATCATCAAGTTGACAAGTCACACCCGTCTTCACTGTTCACCAAGTCTTGCAGAATTAATTACAAAGACCATAACACAAAAGAAATACCACCGCTACTGTCAGCAGTGACTAATACTGACCAGTCAAAGCGCAGAAAAACTGAAACACATTAAAACAAATGGAATATTCCAAAACCAAAACCATTTCTTTACTTTATATATTTAGATCAAACCATTATTTTGAATAGTGATGTTAAGCTTTAATCACACGACACACACAGTATTGCAGTGCAGCGCAAAGAGTGAATGAATACAATGTGAATCAAAATATCTTTAGTTAATTCAATTGAAAATTAAAAATAAAACTAAGTCACACTTTTACAACACCTGAATATGATCAATCGAAAACCAAAATGAAAATCATTATGCTCTGGTAAAATAATGGTGAGTACATCTGTAACATAATCCCTAAAGCGTCTTCCATCCTGGGGTCCCTGATATGCTTGTATTAATTGCTGAATGTTGTCCTCAATAAGGTCATCCTCATCTTCTGGTTCTCCAAGAGTAATTACGATGTTGTGCAGTACTGCACAAGCAATGACAATTGCACATGCTCTCTTGGGGTTCAACCAGATCTGCAAGTAGCAAATGTATATGTTTTATACAAGTGAGGGTTTAAGGTTCAACGTGTTTAAGTTCATATTATATTAATGAATTTTTTATGCGATTTTCTTGATATCATGTCCCTTAAAGGCACCCTCTGAGTGTAGTACGTGAAATCGTCTCTGAAGGCGGCCAAAGGTCCTCTCCATCTGACTTCTTGTTTTTGAATGAGCCTGATTATATTTTCATTGTGCCTCAGTTTATGGGTTTGTTGTATGGTGTTAAAAGAAATGGCCTACACGCATAGCCAATATCCCTAAGAAGAACACCATTTTCAAAACAGCCATTGCCTTCCTCCTCCATATGTGTTCGGATCTTGAATTATAAAATTGAAGTAGAGTGCACGTGGGGTGGTTAAAAGACTTGCAGGCATTTGACATTGAGAAATGCTGTTTTAAATGTGGATAGAATTTAATAATTTTAAACTAAAAAAAAAATGTGCATTTAATGTTCTGAAAATGTGTGCGTCATGCACAGAACTAGGCCAAGAGGCATTGATTTAAGTAAGTTTTCCTGAAAAAAAAGAAGAAAAAAAATTCTTTCATAAATTATATAAATTATCAAACAATAATATTTGTATTTATCAATTCTTTTCCAACTTGAACCTATTATTTTAACATAGTTTTTAAAATTTTAAATGACTATGTATTTTTTATTACTTTTAAATATAATTGTACATTGCAAAATTAATATATTAAATTGAATGGCATATAGAGGTTTATATTGATTATTATTTGACATTAATTCTAAAGGCAGTAGTGCTAAATTTTATCTAATATAATCTTTTTGGCCTTGCTTATCACTGATGCATTTTTAATGAATAACTTAGGATGTAGTAATGTAAATACATGTTGTAAAATAATCATAATCCACCCCCCCCCCCCCCTATTTCCACAAGGGAAGAATAATCTGATTTTTATACAATCATTGAAAAATGTAGGTGGTATATTATCAAGAATCCTTTTTATGGCTATTTCTTTATTGAATCAGGGATTGTGAGAATTATATTAAATGTTCAAATGTATATGAAGGTGCATGGATATGGTGAGCTCCAAATAATGGACAGAATGTATAATTCTGTGTTTTGAGAAACGTAAGGGACTTCTGAAATTCAAATTGGTAAACAAGCTGCAAACCTCCATGGTCACAAACGCCTTGCATATTGATGCTATGATATCCTTTGCGATTTACAAAGGCGTTTTCATCGACTGATGGAGCCTGGAATCGGACACGGGTCCCGTCAATACACCCAATTACATTGGGGAATCCAGCAGCAAGGTAAAAACCCGTCTTGATGGAAGATTTTTGGGGTTGGGGAAGAAGGCCATTTAATAAATGTGTCAGCCCTAGCAGCATGAGCATTGGCTACTCCTTGAACTGTAGTTGATACGGTGCTTTTATCAAATCCTGTTATTGACAGAAAAAATTAATTTTAGGCTAGTACATGTATGCATGTAGTATATTAAATCAAACAAGGGGTCTATGATTTTTCGGGGGGAGGGGGGGGGGGTCTACGCATCTTTGAAGTTGTACTTTACAATAATAACAGACAGTTAAAAGAATTATATAAATCCAATATACCCAATGTGTCTCTAATGACTTGCAAGAAGCTGCCACTTGCATAGAATTGCAGAGCAATTAGCATTTGCATTTTGACAGTCACTGCCCTGTTCCTTTGTGTGGGTCTTTCCAAATCATCTTTCAATAGAGAAGCCGGATATTCTATACCATTTCTTCCAAATCTATAACTTTTCCGTAATTCGTTGTCTGTCCAATGGTCAAATGAGTTGGAACCTCTAAAACAACGCGGTTTTTCAATCGAATGAGGGGTGAATAATATTTGAGCGGCCATTTTTAATCGCTTCGTTATCTTTTAATCTACCCCAAAGGGTGGATTAAAGTTAACACAAAGTTACCACAGAGTTAACACGAACATATCTTTGAAAAACACTTAACCACTTGATTAAATTTAAGACGCAAGATAACACCAAGATAACACAGTGTTAAAGTTAACTACCTTTCGAACAACCGGCCCCTAATATCTAAAACGGACGAGGGCGTTTCAAAAAATGTTCATCACGGACTTTTAACTTACAAATATTCACTGATATAAGTCATAATTACTTTAGAGGTATGACACCTTTAAACTTTGAGGTAAAAGGGTCATAATGCAAAACACATAATACAAACTTATAGGTTAAATGTGATACCCAAACTTGATTATACTGTCTATTGTTACTTTTTGCAAGTGAAGGTATCTTCCACACATATCAAAATATAAAAGCGTCAAAGCTAGAGTCGGAGAAATCTCGGATGTTTAGTATTTCATAACTGTATCTTTCAGTTAAATACACATGCATATGGTACACGCATTGCAGAGGGTTTTTTTTTCGAAGGCGACATTTAGTTAAAGTTAATACTAACCTACGCACGGCCCCCTCTTGGATATTTCAGGTGTAGCACTTGGCATGACGCTGGTTATAATCGTGTCTATCACTGAAACTACGTTTAAAACATTGTTAAATGCGCCTATTTAAAAATTCCAAATTATAACTCTATAAAAAACAACTTATTTGTGCATCTACAGGCATTAAAGGTTCTATAAACATCTGAAAAAAGGTTTAGAGTAGTGAATACAAACATTATCAATTACTAACCCCTTTACACAATAGTATTGTGTATTAATTATATATATATATATATATATATATATATATATATATATATATATATATATATATATATATATATATATATATATATATATATATATATATATATATATATATATATATATATATATATATATATATATATATGTATATATATATATATATATATATATATATATATATATATATATATATACTGAGAGGCCGGATTTATAAATAATTGTAAAAATTGTTCTAGACAACAAATCTGTTGTTTTTTTTTATTTAGAATATATGATACATAGATGCATTCCAGAACTAATTTTTATGGTATGGAGTTAATGTGATTTTGCCTATACCCCTATTTTATACTTACATATTTCTATACTTAGAACTTAATATGCACTTTACAATATTATATAATATATATTATTTTGAAGCTCAAAGTAAGTTGTTTAATACTTTAGTTACATCATTACACTATTTATGAAAAATGCATTGATAATATTTAAGTGCTTTCATGTTCGTCAAGTACATAAAAAATGGATACAGAAAAAGGAAGAAACCCTATTAATATTGTTTAATATACATTTAAATATCGTAGTGGAAGAGACATTCCGGAAACTATGAGCCCTGTAGCCATACTGACTTGGTTTGTTTGAAAAACTGTCAAATGCTTCTTTCATTACAAAATACCTTTCAATGATTCTGTGCATGCGTTATCTGGGGAAAAGAATAAAAAGTATACTTTAATCAGAGCGTTATTACTAGCAAATATAGAAGAGTACGATATATCTCGCAATTGACTTATGCAATAAATGGAAAAAAGTATTCCTTTTAAGGTATACGTTTACTCAGAATGAAAAAAGATTCCACTGATGATAATGAAAAACCATCTATTGTGTGTTAAAGACCTATCATGGTAGTGCTATTTTTCACTTTCAAAAAAGTAGGTCAATGACCTACTTTTTGAGATAATGGCCATTGAATATTATTTGAAAATTTAAGAAAAATCCCGAAAATTTAAAACTATGATTGAGATTTTCTTAATTGTGAAAATAATTCAAATTGCTAAATTCTTTTAAAAATGAAATACAGTTTATGAATGGCAGTGACACTAAACAGACACAAAGCATTAAGTTTTCATTCACAATTTTTATGAATATTCCAGTCCGAATTTCCTCTATAAGTTTTCAAATTCTTACACTTTTTTGATTTAATTTCACAAAAAAATGAGTGATGATAATACCAAAACATTTATAGCATTAAACTAGGTATATTGACCTTACTCTGCAGGCATAAAAGTTATATGAGGTCAATGATCAAAATTTTGAGATATGGTGTCTTTTATCATTTTTAAGCATTTTTCAATATTTTTGTAGTGTGTGCCATTCAAATATCTAAATGAAAAAGTGAAATAAAACCAACAGAAAATATGCAAAATTATGTTAACTAATACATAAAATCTTAACTTTGAATATTACAGTACTACCAAAAACATTTAAGTGAAAAACAAAATCTGAAAATTTTAGTCCGAATTTCCTCTGTTTTGAAAAAGTTCAACTTTGTTTGAGCTTAATTCCATAACATGATAAAAATATAGAATGGTTTGTCAGTAATAATCCATTTCATAAATACTTTTAGTGATTAGAACAAATTTTACTCATGATATTGAACTTTATAACAATCCGAATTTGAGAACTCAAACCCTGAGTAAACAATGTCCTTAAAGGAATGATCGGCAATAATGATATTTTGATAGCTAGAAGCAATCAACATGATCAGTTTGATGTAAAATAATTAAAACGTACAGTATTTTTACAAAATTTAGAATATTTTGAATCTGTACACCATAATTTCATCATTATAAACCGTTAACAAATTTAATTTCGAAATAAATTTGGGGAAAGCCGTTCGTAAACTAATTGTCTAGTTTTATATTTTGAACGTTGCTGAAAAAAAGTTAAATTGTTAAAAGTTAATGTATCTTCTTCTTCAGAATACTGAGTATGGCTCTTCAGAGAGCATTAACACGTATAGAAAGAAAAAGTTGTATTAAAATAATTTAAAGCGACTGAAAAACATTGAAAGCCATCATAGCTTCCTATTGAGGTCACATTATAATGTAACCTTGTTTATAAATCAAGCCGTTTTCCTAGCTACTATTATGCAACATCAATAGACCGAGGTCAGTTCATGGAGCATCTTCTTATGATTGAGGTCAGTTCATCGAAGTCAACAGCATCACTGAATGAATATTTCGATCGAAATTCTTACGCGTGAGACAAAATGTGCATTCTTGAATTAAAAGGTCGAACTGTATTTCATGTATGTTTGCATCTCTTAAAGTAAATGAATTGAAATAAAACTGAGTAAAATGTTATGTAAATACTAAACCAAACTTCAAGTTTTTATAAGAACTACTTATGCAAGCGGAATGTGTGCGCACGTGGAAGCATTTGCCGGATGCCTCATATGGACACAACAGTGTAGCTAATCCGATCGCAGCGTTTAAAACATGTGCTTTAAGATCAACTTTAACAGAAACACATGTGTGATCTTTGGTAAAACATTCAGTGCTTTTAAAAATTTGAGGCGCCAGTGCTCGAGTACAGTGCCTCCCAACGATAGTCTAACCACATTACTTAAAAAACGAAAAATTTTACTGTATGCATTTTTATTTGTTTTCAATTTATAGCACTTTTAGTTTGGACAGTGGAAAGAGTAAAACAGACGTTTATGCAACACGAACAACCAATTTCTTAAAACATACTAAAATACGAAACAGACCAGCTTAAAACAAAACAAGAGACTCTTTTGAAAAATCAACGGACATCGATGCAAAACAAACAATCACCGATGCAAGCCAACAGTCATGTAATGAATTAACCCTAGATGGCGTGCAAAGAGGCATCAGGAGAAATCATACACTGGAGAAAACGTAACCCGAAAAAAATGTACCCACAAATTAAAGTGCATTTTATTCGAGAGAAATCATGCCTTGGAGAAATCATAACAAGAATAGAAATACTCATAAAAACTGTTCTTATGCAAAAAATAACTTAATATTCGATAAACAATTACATCATTTTTGCTTGTATCATTTTTAACATAATGACGTAATTTTAATAACTATACAATACAGGCACGTAGAATCGTTTTTTAAGTGTGTGTAAAGGGGGGGGGGGTAAACGCAACTTAAAAACCTTGACATAAAAAGACAAATGAAAAAGAAAAAAATAAAGAATAATTCGCAAATCATGAAAACCTTCATCCGTTGAGATGGGGGGAGGGGTTAGACAGGAGTAGGCAAATACCTAGAACTTCATATCTTCACTGTTAATATCATAATTTTCGCTTTTTCTTTTTTACATGCTTCGGAAAAAGTTATGGCAAACTCCTTGATAAATCGGCAACTCGGATTTTATATGTCAATTTAAGGGTGTTATTTACTCAGGGTTTGAGTTCTCAAATTCCGATTGTTAAAAAGTTCAATGCAATGCGTAAAATTTGTTCTAAACACAAAAAGTATTTATGAAATGAATTATTATTGACAAAACATTCAATATATTTACTTTATTATGGAATTATGCTCAAACAAAATTTGACTTTTAGCCAAACAGAGGAAATTCGGACTAACTTTTGCAGATTTTGTTTTCTGCTAAAAGTTTTTTGGCAGTAGTCTAATATTAAAAGTTAGGATTTTATATTTAAGTCTACGTAATTTTGCATATTTTCCGTTGGTTTTACCTCACTTATTCAGTAAAATAATCTTATGGCACGAATAATAATAATATTGAAAAATGCTTAAAAACGATAAGAGACATCATATCTCAAAATTTTGATCATTGACCTCATATAAATTTTATGACAACAGAATAAGGTCAATATAAGTAGTTCAATATCATAAATGTTTTTGTATTATCATCATTCAATTTTTTGTAAAATTGAATCAAATATGGGTAGGAATTTGAAAACTGATAGAGGAAATTCGGATTGAATTATTTTTAAAAATTGATGCTGAAATCTTAATGTTGTGTACTTATTTAGTGCCACTACCATTCGTAAACTGTATCTTATTTTTTAAAGTGTTTAATTATTTGTAATATTTTTATAATTAAGAAAATCTAAATCGTAGTGTAAAATTTCATGGGATTTTTCTTGAATTTTCAATAAATATTCAATGGCCATTAACTCAAAAAGTAGGTCATTGACCTACTTTTCTGAAAGTGAAAAATAACAATACAAGCAAAGGTCTATAACACACAATAGATGGTTTTTCATTATCATCAGTGGATTTTTTTTTTCATTCTGAGTAAACGTCATCCTTAAGCAGAATGCGAGAAAAACGGCAGGAGTAACAGCCTCCCCCTTCCGGTTTTCTTCTCTCACAACCCCCAGATCAATTAAACTAGTCTGCAATAAATCAATCGATACAGTATAAGTGAAATAAGTACTTCTTTATCAGGCAAAATAAGATTGAATAATTATGTGAGAGTATGAAAGTTCAAATCTAAAGGAAAATGCATCATAATAAGGAATTAAAAACAATAACACAGAGCAGTCATCGCATAGTAAGGCGTAATGTTTGTTTAAATCGTTTAATTCGCCTGTTATCTAATACGTAAGAAGCCAATTCGAAAAATGTTCATCACTGACTTTAAACGTTAAACATTTTCACTAATATAAATCATAATTACATTAGAGGTATAAAACATGTAAATTATGAGGTAAACGGGTCATGGTACAAGATACAACGTAATTTGTTTTTTTAGATAAAATGCAATATTCAGACTTACTTAAATGTTCCATTGTCACATTTTTGCAATTGGAGGTATCATCTACACATATCATCATATCTCTACACATATCATAATATGAAAGCGTCAAAGTTAGAGTCGAAAAAATTTCATGACTGTATGTTTCAGTTACAACCACATGCATATGGTCTACGCATTGCAGTTTTTTTAAACGAAATCAACTTGTTATACATTGTAGTTTTTACTAACCCTCACACATATCCTTCTCTGAGTTCCATTGCGTGTCTGGACAGCAACCGTTGAAATAACTAGAATATGCACCAATTATTTAAAAATCCTAAATTTGATATTTGTTTTATACCACATAAGCATACGTTCTACGGTTAAAAATACTAAATAAATGTACATGTTTAACATCATGTACATGTAATTTCTGAATTAAGTCTGATTATTATATTAACACATATAAACGTCAATACGACAATTTTGACAGTGTCTCACGGCAACGACTATATTTTTTCAGTCTGTTGAGCTCTTTCACCTGTACTAAAATGATTTTATTATTTACTCATAATTTTTTTAAGAATAATATAACTTCATTTTTTTCTCAAACCAAAGCACGTCGGGTAAATTGTGTATTTATGACCTAGGATTGTGATTAAATTTAATCAGGTTGATAAGCTTTGGTAAACGTACCTTTCTTGTATGAAACATTTTACTGTTACATAATTATCATCTAACATCAATTAACTTGTAATTTAAATCTTCGTTTATTGATGCATGATTCATTTACCCAATTTCACAAAACACTTACAGTTCACAAGGTCCTTTTGCAGCAAATCCAATGTGAATGAATGTAGAGTTCAAGACTAAGATTATGTTGATAAGTAGGATTAACTTAATCATACTCGACCAACCCGTTGATTAAAAAAGAAGATATATCAAAACAAATATGGTGTTGTCTTCCTTGTACTTTAGCTCTGCATGAATTTGAATTTAAAATAAAACTTCCGGTAATTGAATGATAATTCATTTTTTCTGAGCAAAAGCACTTATAAGAGAAATCGAAAGTGATGTCTAATCCAATTTTTGCCTATTTTTGCACTTATCGTTTTCAAAATATCCTTTGTTGAATAAACATAAAACACAATTATTATACAGAACATTAACTGAGACACAAACAATCAGATCTTCATTACCTTAAAGACGATCTCATTTTGTAAAATAGACAATGCCCCGGTTTCGTACGGTATAGAGATTACGTTCGCGAGCATTGCGAAAAAGGGGACGTGGGTGGGTCCAAAAGTAATTTCATACAATGTATCACTCATCTCTCTGACGCTGTAATTATAGAAATTAAATGAATTATTAAAGTGTGTCAAATCATTATTTTAATTGGAGTAAAATGATTTTAAGTTTGTTGAATATATCTAAGATAAGTATTTTTAACATAGTATATGGCATTCGAATATAAGTGACATCGCTGCGTCTTTAATTAACGACTTTATAATTGTTTATGCTTCTAGGTTACTTGAATAATTCAATTTTTTTCTATATTTAGACCTGTGCGTGCACGGGTTGACAGCATATGATATTGGACATTAACGAATATTTAGAATAGATACATCGACACACCGTATATTGTTGACATTTGCATAACCAATCTTTAAGCCTACAATAATGCTATTAATTTCACTACACTCTGCTGAGTTTTAATAATGTAACTGTGTCAGGAGAAAGGCCTTCACCACAGTTTAAATGCCTCCCATATAACCGTAATGTAGCAGGAAATTGCAGAACTGCTTCGAAACGATTTTGGAGAAAATTAATAAAGTTGCAATAAAAATAACACTCAAATTCTTCATAACAAATTATTTTGAAGCTGTAAATACCTTTCTTTAAAAAAGTTTATTCTATAATTGCAGAATTCAACATTTCATCAACAGCGTTTTTTACACACCATGTTGACATTCGAAATCCCTGGATTTTTTGATAGTAAATGCACTGTGTTAGAGTTATCTTCCGTATTTTCTTTGATGAGCAGAAAAAAATTCCAATGAAAATTTACAGGCATTTGTTTTATCGTCTCTGTGTTTATCAATGCAAATGTGATATTGTGGAAACAAAAAAATAAAGAGCCTCCCGTTGCGTGATTTAGCGTGAATGTAATGTGCATGCGCAAGATTGTAAAAATATCAGATGATTTCCGGAATTTCTTGAGGAATTTTCGTTGATTATTAATTAGCGAAGCTTGATTAAGAAAAAAGAAGATTGGTAATCTTCCAAGTTTCAGTGATGTTTAGAATATGTTAAACAAAAGACAGTCCTCTTCCGATTTATCGGTATTAAAGCCAAAATATTAGAGTCTTTTTTTTAATATTGTAGAATAGATATAAGCTCCAAACAACCGATATTTTATAACAGATAGTGCATAAACTTTTATAAAATATTATAATTTTTATTACTTTTTTTTTTGGTGTTGATTAATTTTTAGGAAAACATTTTTTGCGAAAGCAGAGCACGCGCAAATTAGCTATATAAAAATTTATCTTCGGTAAAAATTTCCAGAATTACGGTATATATGGTTTGAGCCTAAAATGGCCCCCTAAAATGAACATCATCATTTTACTTTAATTCTTTGTTTTATTTGTACAGATATACATTTGTAGTTTTTCCATAATTTTGATTTTGATTTTAATGGCCACAATTTAAAAATATGACATCATAAAGTTTACCTTGTCCTGCCATTTTCACATGTTTAGCGTCAAGCCGCTTGTTTTGAAGCAGTATTTCTTTGAGGAAACAGTGAGAGACTGCTTGAACAAACAAAATATTTTCACATAAGATGTATCTCCCCAGTACTTTTAAGTGACAAAAAGTTCGTTCTTGTTCAAAGAGTCACTCTATATTTCCCATTTGAAAAAAGGTGAGAAAAATGTCAATTGTTTTTACTGAATTTGATTGAATTATAAAAATAGTGTCACTTCTGACGTCATATAGTGCCAGTAAGTGCATATAAATGAAATAAATAGGCGAAAAATATAGTTTATGTCAACTCTTTTATAAAATAACACAACAAATTAATGTATCTAAATCACTTTAAAAATAGCGAATTATGGGGGCCAAATTTGACTAATATCATACATATTTCTTTGGGGTAAATAACTTTTTGCGTGCTGTCCAAGGGATTCAGACATAACAGGCAAAGTACAACATTGTTTTAGACGGTGATTATTTTTGTAAGCCAAATCTTGTTTACGTAAGCTAGCATTACCAAACTATGAATACTTTTTCTAACAAATGTATACGAACAGATGATTAGTTATGTATATTACTCAACATTCACAAAGACTCACGTTTTAACAGATTTACTATCCTTACGTTGAGTTTTGTTGTTGCTTGTTTATAAACATAAATATTTAACATGTTGACAGGTATATCATTCAGTTTATACAAATTTTTTTCGGGGGGGGGGGGGCGTATCGCATTGTTTGATTTCAAAATACCAAACGTTTAACATAATTGATACAAAACACAAAAAGATTCCTCTTATAATTATAACTAAAAAATCAAAAGAAATACAAGGAAACCTAATCAAATATTGACACATCGATGACAAGTGTATTTGCATTGAAGGGCAACGAAATCTTTTTTACGATAGCATTATACATTCAGACATTAACGCGGTGCTGCGAGCATTCGAAAAATTGGTTAATAAAGACTTCGAAGAATACCTGAAAGTTTTCAGATCAAACTTAGAAATGTGAAGAGTGTCTAAGACATTTATACAATCAAACTCCAGTAAAAATTCCAAAAGCTTTCGAATGTTCAGCATTTTTACAATTGCTAGAATAAAAGCAAATGACTCAAAAACCAATGAACACGACCGATGGTCGAAAGTTTTGCAATCGTATCAACATGGATGCGAAAGGTTTGTCATCACGATTTGACTTTTGTATTCTTATAACACGAATTTTGTTCCCAATATAATTTTAAATGTAGAGATTCAATGGTAAGGCTTTGAAAACATTATAGAAAATAGGAACCATGAAGAAACTTTGGGTTTCCTGTTCGTTTGTCAAGATTTAGAAATATATATGAAGGATGACGCGTTTGAAAATGAGGATGCAATGAGTCTGCAGATGTTACACGTTAAAAGAAATATTCAGATTTATGAGCTAACCAGATATGAGATAATGACATAACTTACTATTTTATTCCGTATATGTTCAATTTCATTTTAATAAATCGGTTGTTTATTGAGAGTAAAAGCAACAATCAGGCTAATTCATCTTTATGTTTACTATGATATAATCTTAAGTAATGAATTATGGGTGATGTGTAATTGTTTTTCAGTAATAAAAAAACAAAATTACTATTCATTATGATTGCAGATCTACATTCTGTAGTCGTAAAAGAAAGACACGTGATTTCGTTGTTAGCCTTACGTATACCTTGTATCACCGAAAAAGCACGCAGCCACGAAATTAACCCAAATAATTCTGATCATCCGTCTGTTTATCGCGTATCTTATAGTCACGGTCAGTATACACTCTACTGAAAGCACTTAGAGCATTGCTTACTAGAATTGCCCTAATAAGCTATTTTCATGTGTTTAAATGTTGTTTAAGAAAGATTTTTTTTAAAGCAAGCACGTGTAACTAGAACACATATGTTTATAGTTTATCTATATGAAGGTGTATTGATCAATAACAATAACTAATATTTTTTAAATTCAAAACATGTTACTGTCATATATTGACGAAGAACTTGATTAAGTAACTATATTTAAGCAACCATTTGGCGACGAGCTGATTCCACAAATTGGATAATAATTTTCCTTATTTTGTAAAATAGCAGGTATATTAATTTGCCCCTGTTAAACGGAAAGACATACCTTTAAATATATTAATGTTAGCATGATGATATTAAGTATCAAATTGTTTTTGTAATAGTTTCAATTTTACAGATTCCAAAGACAAAAACCCACAATGTCCTTCAATATGAACAAAATTATTTTAAAAACCTGGCAGAATATCTAGTGCATTTGTTCTCCAACTTAACTTATATTTTCTTATGACTTCTAGGTAGAAAACAAAGACATTGGTGCATAGGTCAGCATCTGATTTAAATGCCATCAATATACTTGCCACGTTTACATAAAATCATGTGATCACAATTTTCATCTTCACAAGAACACGTTTGACAACATTTTGGTCCATAGTAGCGATACTCGCAAAGACTGCTGCAATTTATCCAGTGGTATCCACTTGGACAATCCTAATCAAAAATAAGTTTAATTCGCGTTTACCTTTTTTTGTTAATTATGTAAGCATGATATCAATATAATTTAAAAGTCGGCTTTTGAAACGTAGTCATACATATTTTTGATTTCCATATATACCAAGGCCAGGTGAGTATACAGAATAAGACATAAGTTTACAACTAAAAACATTTAGAAGAATCATGCATTATAAATGCAATCAGAAGTGCAAAAAAATAATTTTGTTATTTAATTTTCAATGTCAAAAATATTATTATTGATTTAATTTTTTTTTTTAAATATTATGTTAAAAAATGTTATTTGTTAAGAATGAAATTTCAATCTCATTAGTACATTTAGTTAAACAAGTAATTAAAGTGGTATTTGTTTTTAATTTATAGTAAATTTTAGACTCAAAAGTTTAAAACAAATTGTACAGTGTTTATTATCTAAGTATGCCTTGAGTGTTATGAGTACGAATGTATTGCTTAAGACATTAAAAAAGAACCATGTTTGATTTGCTAGTAACATACATTTATAGAAGAACAATATTTTATAACTCCAAGGTTTCCCCAAAGGTAAGCGAGGTAAACCTGGATGTATTTAAAATTCGGCTTGCCCTTGAATTGTCCTGGTCACTACGCAAGATTATGGTTAGGACATCAAACTAGTACATGTTTATCAGGGTCGGAATTATATGCCATGAGTACGTGTTAAAATTCAAAGAACTGATATTGTAAAGATGATGTAAACAGTACAGAAACAAAGTAGTTTTTGAACGAAATTTTCCGAAACAGTTTAAATTTTCTTTTAGTTGCTGAGACTGGTGTACTTCCTAACAAAATTCGTACCCATGTGAGGCAAACCATGATTGAACAATTATGTGACCGTTTGAAAGTTTAAATCCCAAGAAAAATGCATCAAAATATGAAATAAAAATAAATTACACTCAGCAATCACCTCATAGTAAGGCGTAACGTGTGTGCAACTAGTTAAAATCACCTGATTTCTAATACGGACGAAACTGATTAGAAAAAAGGTCATCACTGAATTTTAAACTTTACATGTCATTTTCACTTATATAAGTCATGGTTACGTTTAAGGTATGAAACCCTAAAATTCTGAGGTAAACGGGTCAGATACAACGTACAAATTTAAAGGTTAAATGCAATATCTAGACTGGCTTATATGGTCGATTGTTATATTTCTGCAATTGGAGGTATTCTCCACACATATCATAATATAATATCGTCAATATAGAGTTGGAGAAATCTCGGATATTTAAATAATATTTTATGACATCATATGGTATACGCATTGCAGTCTTTGTTTTTAAAGGACGGCATTTTGGTATGCATGTAGTTATTACTTAAATGTACCTATGCTTATACCCCTCTCTGAGTCCCATTTCGTGTTTGGACAACAACCGTTGAAATACTGAAATATACACTATTGACATAAACAAACAAGTTGTTATTGTTCTGTGCTTCATAATCATACGTTTTGACCATTTTATTTACTAATCTAAAAATATTCAATAAAGCTACATACAAATAACATGTTTAACATCATACAATTTCTGAATTAGGTTTGTTTATTATAATTGTACCACTAATATAAACATCATAGCAAGAGTTTTGGCAGTGCTTCAAAGGCAACAACTATTTATTTGTCAGTTTGTTGAGCTCTTGCAACTGCATTAAACTGATTATATAATTTACTGATTATTTTTTTTCGAACAATATAATTTCGTTTTTTTTTCTTAAACCAATACACGTCGGGTAAATTTTGAATTTATGACCTAGAATTGTAATAAAATAAAATCAGGTTGATAAGCTTTTGTTAAAGTACTTGTCTTGTATGAAATATATTACAGTTACATATCATCGAACATGAAGTAACGTGTAACTTACATCCACGTTCACTGATGAAAGATGCATGTACCTAATATCAATACACACTTACGATCCATGATTACAACGGCTCTTTGCAACAAATCCGATGTAAATCGATGTATAGTTGAATACTAATATTATGTTGATTAACTAAGATTCAATACTAAGATCATGTTGATAACTAGGGTTACCGTAATCATACTCAACCAACCCGTAGATTAGGGAAAAAGAATTTCAAAACAAATGTGTCGTAGTCTTCCTTGTACTTTAGCTCTGTGTGAATTTGAATTAAAAAAAGAACTTCCGGTAATTGAATGATAATTCACTTTTTCTGAGCAAAAGCACTCATGTGATAAATCGAAAGTCATGTCAAATCGTTGACTGCTCATTTTTGCACATATCGTTTTCAAAATATTCTTTATTGAATACATATAAAACACAATTATTTTACAGAACATTAACAAAAACACAAAAATGCATATATCTATAACCTTTAAGACGATCTCATTTTGTAAAATAGACAATGCCCCGGTATCGTATGATATGGATATTATGTTCGCGAGCATTGCGAAAAAGGTCAAGGGTGGATCAAAAAGTATTGTTATACAATGCATCACTCTTCTCTTAGACGCTGTAATTATATCAATCAGATAAAAAACTAAAGTGTGTCAATTCAAATAACTAAAGTGTGTCAATTAATAATTTTGATTTGAGCAATATGATTATCAAATTTGTTAAATAACTAGAGTAATAAATGTGTATAACATGGTATACGGCTTTAGTATTTACGTGGTATGTCCGCTTCTTTAATTAAAGACTTTTTAAACGCGGTTCTATTTTAGAGGAAATCTATTTTTTTAAAGAACTCCAAACAACCGATAGTTTATAACAAATAGAGCAAAAACTGTTCTTAAATATTAAAGAACGTCACTGTTTATTTCGGTTCACTATGCTGGGCTTCTGTCTCTAAATGGCGGGGCTAGTATTTTTGCTTCAGTAGATAAAAGTCACTAGAAAAAGTATTTAAATCATAAGTAAACGAGAGAGAGAGAGAGAGAGAGAGAGAGAGAGAGAGAGAGAGAGAGAGAGAGAGAGAGAGAGAGAGAAAGAGAGAGAGAGAGACAGCGAGACAAGGTACCTTCAAAGTGGTACCAAAATTTTATAAAAGCCATGCCTTGCTAATAAATGTAACTAAGCGGGCGGCGACTATTCTCACCTCATGCTCATAAAATGTGTTATTTCCAGACATAATTATCATAATTGCATTTATCACTGTGTTGAGATAAATCCTTTTAATTCCAAATCGTGCATGTTTGTTTGCAGTCAGGTGGTTTGAGACCATTAATAACAATAATATGCATTACGATTATAAACAAGCCTCTAGTGTCACTGTTCATGGTCCATCAGCAAAAAAAATAATTAGCCGGAAATCATTTTCAGTTTATTGTTTTCAATTCCAAGATTTATCTGCTGTCATCAAGCATCAAACCAACCGAAGATCGAGAGGAAATGTTGGTGATCGAATAAAAATACGTTAGCTCAAAAAGAAACTAATAGTCAACAAAGGTTCGATGCGATGCCAAATAAGAAAAGATGTGCCGGTGTAATGAAGAATAATGACCCCCGTAGAATAATGACCGGGGGTCATTTTTCTACGTAGAATAATGACCCCCCTAGCTGAAGAATAATTGGATTTTTCTGAAGAAAAAAGACCCAGGGGTTATTTTTCTTCATGAATAACATGAAGAAAAATGACCCCCGTAAAAAAATGACCCCCCCCCCCCGGTAAACATGAATAGAAATTGGTTATCCCGTATCCAAGAAATGACTTTGAAATTACTTAATTTTTCACTCTGTTCAACTGATTTTGAAGTTATAAACACTGAACTTGTAAATAAATCGCTGTATATAGTTTTTCATATTCGTAGCAAGCACACGAACACTCTGACATTGCCACAAATTTATTGTTAACAGTTACGTTACTTCTCTCGTCGACATACGGCGGGAAATGACGCAAATA
Organism: Magallana gigas; assembly: GCF_902806645.1. Taxonomy (NCBI): domain Eukaryota; kingdom Metazoa; phylum Mollusca; class Bivalvia; order Ostreida; family Ostreidae; genus Magallana; species Magallana gigas. The sequence continues at coordinate 51,567,078 of NC_047563.1, forward strand.
AAGAAAAATTCATACACAGTGAGGATATTGTGTGATAATTAACGAACAGTAATCATGAAATAATAAGTGTTGAAATGATATAAGCAATATTGATTGGTGAATGAATTATCAATCGAAGAATGATACATGTATATATCTTTATGGAAAAAGACTAAGGGGCGGGTAACGTAGGAATATGAATACTTCTTATTTACATTTCTTAGGGAAACTGATCTTTAAAAAAATCATTCTGCGTTAGTTTTGTTTCGTTCTACGTAATACATGAACATCAATATTCTAAACATTTGTTGTAATGTTGTTTTGTGATCATGAATACAATTAATTCTTTTGGAGCAAATTTGTGAAGAGTACCTGACTATAGTAAATCTAAATAGATAATAAACACTGATCGATTATAATAAGAAAAGATTGTTTCTAAAAGCGTTGATAAGAGGTTAGGGCCCATATTAGGGGTTTATATCCCGCTTGATTTTGATCACACGATCTTTATTGTATCCAAAGTTACCAATGCTAATACAAACTATTGAAGGATTAATCATCTTGATATTAACTAAACTAAAGTATGCCGAGGATTAAACTTTGGAGTAAACTTTTCATAATTTTGGTTTTATCATTAATTCTGGGTTATGAACTTGTAAACCCAGCAGTTTATATTGTGGAAATCCTCAATGCAAGTATAATTCATGGACAATATGAAAAAAATAGAAGATGCGACGGCGAAGCGCGAAGATGCGAAGACGAAAGTGCTAAGTTGCGAAGGCGAAGAAGTGATACTACTATTGCTTCTTCGCCTTTGCAACTTCGCACTCTCGCCTTCGAAACTTCGCGCTTTCGCCTTTTTAGCTCACCGAGACGAAGTCAAAGGGAGCATACGCTATACCCCCGGCGTCGGCGTCCGGAGCTGGTTAAAGTTTTAGTTGCAGTTCTTGTATCTAAGCTATTACTTGTCCTCTCTTCACCAAAATTACATGAATGATACATCTGGACCTACTGAATCTGGTTCCTAACTTTCAGATGATGGAGGAGGTTTAGGTTTTTGGAGCAGATTAAACTTTTTTGTTGCAGGTGCCCTTTAATAGCAATATCTAAGTTACTGCTGGTCCGTACTTCACCAAATGGTGTGTCTTATGATACTGATGCACCAGACAGGCTTGAGTGCTGAATCTGAGCTATAGGTTTCGGATCATGGAAAAGGTTAAGGTTTTTAGAGCTGATTAAAGTTTTTGTTGCAGATGCCCTCTAATGATTATATCTTAGTTACTACTGGTCCTAACTTCAATAAACGTGTATGGATTGTGCGTCTTATGATACTGATGCCCCCTACAGGCTTGAATGCTGAATCAGAGCCATAGGTTTATGATTCTTGATGAGGTTTAGTTTTTTGGAACAGGTCACATGTTTTATAGATGATAGCTTGCATAGTTGATTTAACTATATTATAAATGAAACGTAGAGGTTGCTTTAGATGCAGAGCCTGATCTCCATTATCAAAGTTGCTAGAGAAATCTCCTACCTCACTAAAACCTGCTTGATAGATAGATGTGGTTGTTGTTAAATCATGTAACATGATTCCTATGATATAGTATTGTATGATTTGAAACACTATTGTATAATAGGATGCAATATAATACCATGTGTTATATTGTAAAACGTTATATGATACGATAAAATATTGTATCATTTTTTTTATATTTTATGATATGATATTGTATCGTGATATTGTTATGTATAGTATTGATTTTTATAAGACAAATTTATTAAATATCGTATCATACGGTATTGTATAATATGATATTGGTTTATATGATATATTATCATATCACATGAAATTGTATTTTATGATATTTTAATATATATTATAGTATCATATGATACAATGTGTATAATATGATTGTATTATATAATATTTTACTTTATCCCATGATATTGTATCATTATATTATAAATTATATTGTATTATATAATACAATATCATACTATGTATCAAATATGATGCAGTATCATACAATACAATATCATACTATAATATTTACATTCACTTTCTTTCCCCATATTAAATTGCATTGGTTGATTTGAGTGATATTTACGCACAACACAGAAGACCCAATCACCAAACCTGGTGCGTATGAATACATTTAGTATTCCTTCAGTATTTCTCGAAGAACAGGAACTGACTCTTCTCGCGACTTCAAACCGGATAACGACCTGTTATCACACTTACGCTGATTAATATTTCATTGATGTAAATATATTTTGACAGTTAAATGAATTCACTTGATTAATTTCTTAGTTTACCAAGAGCAAATTCATTAAATTACAGAAAGAAAAAGAAAATTGTGTTATTAGAATTTAAAACGCTGTGCACTTTTTGTCAGCATATTTCGGCTGTTCCAGTGGCAATTCCGTTAATTTCGCATAACTCGTTGAATAAGACAGAGCTTTTAAAAAAAAAAATCATATTTGCGGGAAGGAAATTTATGTTAAAAAACGTAAATATAAGCATTGGTTCATTATTTTTTGAAAGATGAGGTCTTATAAATGCAATGATGAGTGCAAACAAATTTTCATAACGCGCTAGCGCGCTTTTACAATTTGTATGCACACACCGTTGCAGTTCTGAGACCACATCTTTCAAAAAATAATGATTCAATGCTTATCATACAATATAATATCATATGTTTCAATGTTATGATGTATTATTGCAATATGATATTGTTTCATATCATACTATATTGTATTATGTTTTATGATATTCTATCATTTGATCAAATACAATTATAATGTAAAACACAATACAATGTCATATCATTCGTTACAATATCATGTCTCACAATTGTTACGGTATTTTATGGTTTTATATGATATATATGGTAAGTATGATAGGATGCAATTTTAAAATTTCATATTTATTTATTGTATTGATTAACATATGAAAATATGATTATCATACAGTTTTTTAACAGATGATTTACGATATTGTGTCAAAACAGAATCGATGAATATCCAAGATCATAAAGGATGGTTTTCATATAATATGATAAAGGTGGTCTCATAAAGGTGATGCCTCGTCTCGATGAGCTTTGTAATCTGTGATTACCTATGTTTTATAATTGCGGAGCTCTCCATCGTTTAAAGGGTTCCGGGGCATATTTTGGAATTGAAATAGCAAGGAGTGTCGCATAATGAAATTAGAATGTTACTGTGTTTGATCCACAGTAAACAGACAGCTGGTAAGTGACAGGAGTCTGGAAGTGCATATGTACACATTATGGCGGACATTAAATTTTGTGTTGAGTAGATAATGATTAGGCATAGCCAACACTGGTAAACCTATATGTCACATGTACACATTACAATATTTATAAACATTCATAGTAATCGCGATGGCCTAGCGCATGCGTACCAATAATAGCATGGATTAATCGGAAAACCTTGGCGAGTACGGTGCCTATATTAAATTCTATATAATCGACCGAGACTTGCTGAATGCAATCAAAAAAGCGAAGGCGAAAGTGCGAAGATGCGAAGGCCAGAGTGCAAAGTTGGGAAGGAGCGATAGTAGTATCGCTCCTTCGCCTTCGCACCTTCGCACTTTAGGCATCACATCTTCGTCCTTCGCCTTCGCACTTTCGCCCTTGCAACTTAGGTCGAAGTTGCCCTATCGGAACACCATAGATATATGTAAATGTAATTGTTAAGATGATAACCATACCCCGATGCAATACCTCAATATATTGTTATAACGGAAGGATTATTTTTTTTCTAAGATATACCCCTTCTTTTACTTTAAATTTATTTGAATATGAATTATAATTTCTGTTACTTTCTGTAAACTGCAGCAGTAAAAGTAAAAATTACAATAGTGTAAAGACTATTTCACAAATAATAAAAAAATATATTGAAAAACTTTAATCTACAAGGGGGTCATTATTCTACAGGGGTCACTTTTCTTCATGTGGAGTGTGCTCATTTTTATGAAAATGACACTTATTCTTCAGGCAAAGGGGTCATTTTTCTACGTAGAAAAATGACCCCCGGTCATTATTCTACGGGGGTCATTATTCTTCATTACACCGGCAGAAATACGAACAACTATTCAGGTTAAAGAGGAGGGTATCTTACTCCATTGTTGAGGGAGAGGGGTTTAGGGATGGTGAATATTGAATTGTGGGCAATGCTCATTTCACCAGCTTGTGGCCAATATGAAGATTTACCCACATACACTTTAGTAAGGGAGTTATTTGGGGGCAAATCTGGGATAAATAAATAAAAATGTCAGTAAACAATACAGAAACAAAGTATTCTTTTTATAGAAATAATTGATATATAATATCAACTGTATCATGAAATAATTTATGTTATGACAACACAACAGAATGCTTTAAAAAAATAAAATAACGATGTTTTGTTGTTTTCCGAAATAGCTTAACTTTTCTTTTAGTAGGCGAGGGTAGTGTACTTCCAAATCAAATATGTACGCATTTAAGGCAAAACATGACTGAATAATTTTGCGACTCTATGAAAGATAGTATCTCTAGAAAAATGTACAAAGATATGAAATAAAAAAATTACGTAAAGCTGTCACTGCATAGTAAGGGGACATGAATGTGCAAATAGTTTATTTCTCCTGATTTCTAATACGGAAAAACCCGTTCAGAAAAACGGTCATGACTGACCTTTAAACAATACATGTAGTCCTCACTAGTATAAGTCATAATTATGTCGGAGGTATGGACTCTTTTCAATTCTGATGTAAATGGGTCATAGCTATACAAGAAACAACGTAGAAATTTATAGGTTAACGAAACAAAAAGATCCAAGCTTGCTCCTATTGCATCCCTACATAAGAGACCTCCCCATACATATCATAAGATAAAAGCGGGCGGCTAGAGGCTAAGAAATCTCAGATAACCTTAATGCTTTTATATTTCCGTTAGAAACATGTGCATATGAATCATATATTGCAGTCATTTTTACAAGACAACAATTTGTTAAAGATATCTCTAACCTACGGACATAACCTTCTCGGAGTCCCATTGCGTGTGTGGACAACAACCGTTGAAATAACCGGAATATACACAAATGACATCAAAGAGAACAAGTTGATATTTGTTTTTACACAATCATACATTTTTGCGCTTTTCAATTACTAATATAAAAATAATTGCTAGGGGTAATTTTTTTTATTAAAACGTAAATGTTATTTATTTATTAAAACGTTATGTAAAAAGTTATGTAAACCTTATTAAAATGATACAAAAAGTAATTTATCTATACTCAATATTGGTATTAAAACCTTTAATTTCACTCATTAGTTTAAAGTACTCTCTATATTTGACGCGCAGACATTTACCTTATAAGACCCATATACTTTCCCCAGTTTATTTAAAATCTGCATAAACAAATGACCGAACTTTGTGCAATCTTTCATAAAAGCTTAAATATTTTTAATGTTTTACCCATCTCTGTTTTGTGTACAGTGTATAGATGCCTATTAATGATGATGTCACTCGAATAGGGGCCAACCTAAGTGTAAAGTCGACATGTGTTTATGTGATAAATATACATTAAATGCACATTTACTGCGTTATCAAGTCAATTGATAATGAGAGAATATGTATCCGTGTTATGAATTGCTTAGCATTATTATGATAAATGAGAGAGTATGAGGTTATTACATTGTAGTCATCATGTTTTGTACTAGGTATACTTTACCATAGATATTTTTTTTAATTACAGATTGCAATTGAAACTGTGTTGTACTTTGTAATGAAAAGTGTAAACAAAACATTCATTATTTATCAATTATTGGTACGTAATCATCATTATATATATATATATATATATATATATATATATATATATATATATATATATATATATATATATATATATATATATATATATATATATATATATATATATATATATATATATATATATATATATATTGACACAGGAAACAAAATTTATTGGTACGTAATCATCATTATATATATTGACACAGGAAACAAAATATCATATATTGCTAATATAAAATGATAACCGTATTTATAATCGTCCTTTTTATCGAAGATAACCTGTAAACTTAATATATTAAATTTATATGAACATGAACGTAAAATTACGATATTAGATTCAATGTTAAATTTTACAATACTGCATTAGAAAATTCTTTTATTTTTTTATATTTTCATTAAATATGTACTCATGGTCTTGTAGTTTTTACAAATTTATAACAGCATCAAGGTAAACATATTAATTTAACAGTAGAAAAAAACCCCAATAGGTTGAACATATTATGTAAAAAAAAAATACATGTAGAATGGACTAATGTATGCATTAAGTTTAATCATGTAAATACTCATATTGTGACATTACTCATATTTAGTCAAGGGAGATGAAGCCGTAACATTTAAAACTCGAGAACACTTTCAGTGTTATCGCTCTTCAAACAGCGTTCAAAATATGTTAAAAAACAACATTTAAAACTCTATCATAAAACTCTTTTAATTGAATGTTCTTTTTTTTAATCATCATAATGCGTTATAATGGCATCAACACTTTGAACCAATGTTTGCTTGATGTTCCTTACAAATATCATGTTAAAACAGTCAAGTAAATATAGACCCCGAAAATATCTTTGATTTGGATTCATTATGACAATACATCACTGTTTTATAAAGGGATATGTGAAAACAATAACTTAATTTAACGGGTTTTAAAACATATTGAAAACATTCTTAGAACATTTTGTAACTTATTTCTGCTAAAAATTCAAAATTCAAAATTACTTGGAAGAATTTAACTTTGAAATGAATACGTCAAATAACAGATTTGATTTGAATATATAAAATGTGAGGATGAATGTCAGATATAATTTCTGTAATGTACAGAAGGCGTTTTAGAAATAAACAACAGAAACACCGATCAGAAAGAATGTACGATATATAATCATTGTGTTAAAGTATATGTTAATTGTTAAGAAAGGCGTTGACATAAACAGTTTTTGGTTAGTACGCATTTTGTTTGCTAACATCGTTTTACCTGCATTAACATTCCATTTAAACTAGGTTACGCATTTAAACGTCCTGACCTCGTTAGCCACAAAAATGCACTCGGTGATTTTAAACAGTGACAATGTCAGCATTGCATATATATCCAACGTTCTTCGATCAACAAAACATTACATTTTCTTCGACAAAAGTACACATCGATGTTCATCAACGTTACGTACTGCTATCACTACTCAAAGGCACTGCAAGTATAAAGAAGAACTAATGTAATTATCACTAAAACTATAATAATTATGGGAAATGGATGGACATCTAATATATATATATATTGCAAACCTTATAAGTCAATAACTAGATTTTTACTTTATTTCTTTATAAAAACCCAAAGTTACTTGGAAAATATATTATTAGGAAACAAAAAGGTTACCTGAAAGAGTTGATACGATTGTTAACGTTATTCATGTGATTTTTTTAAGCATGTTACTTGTATATAAGTTATGTAAGAAAGAAATGAAAAAAATTATCAGTAATAGATGATCAATAGTCATATTGTGTATAATGTATGTAGTATGATAATGTGTCACCGTAATAAAACTCAATGAATTTAACTAAATATTGGAAATACACAAATGTCGTCCACCTGTAAGTAGCAAATCTAATGATGTACATGTAGATTTACTCCAAACCTCAAAACAAGATTTTATTATATCTGGCAACGAACTTATGTTCGTCTTCGCAAACCATATACAGTATCATTATGTAAAACATATTGATATACACACAACATTATCATATATTATCTGTAAACATAATTATAATGGTCCTGAATATTTATAAATGGTATGGACTATTTTGTAAAGTTCTTCTTCTTCTGTTCCATCCATCTTCGCTAGCCAAGGGTTTTCGGTCCACTTTGCTCCCCATAAACCCTTGGCAGATTTCATTGCGAAAACTTGGTGATGCGGTGGCGCTATCTAGCGATCAACTTGAGTTGCGTCCCTTGCATATTTACATTTTAATCGAATTAATCAACGGGTTGTATACACATCATGACATTGATACAACTTGAAAACATGTTGGCTACCGAATATCGGAATATAATTAACGATGTTATTAAATACAAAATAAGTTATAACCTAGAGAGAACACGGGATGTTTTATTCAGAGTATTTTGCAAGGACCTGTATCGGGAGTGAAAAAGTCGCCGATTTATAAAAAGGCTTTTATGCCATAAAACGAGATATCTTTGTCGTAAATATTGCGGATCAAAGAAATTAAATAAAACACAGCTCATTGAACCATTAAACGCAAAAACCATAAGCGGGAACGTATATACCAACGGAATATGCTTCTACGTTCGCCATGTTTACTTCCCATGCTATAACGCAAGCCTTGACAAGTATGTAGAACTATTTTAAATCCCAGTAAAATATAAAGGTTTTTAAAGCAATCTTGTTAGACCATCGTTGGGGAGGCACTGTACTCGAGAAAGTCAAAGCATAACGTTAATTTAGCCTATTAAACTCAACTACGTACATGTAGGAACACATTAATGCGCAATTTACGTTATGCTTTGACTGACCCTCATAAACATTAAGACCGCGGAACATTAATTGGCAAGATTGGAAATGTACAGCGAACGTCAATTTCACTTGTTGTTGTCAAAACATTTGAATAGGGCGGGAACAAATTGACACGGAAGTCTGAGAAAACATTGGATTGAAACTGTACATGTAGTTACATGTATAGGAAATGTATTTTCAATCCACCTCGGCATTTCTAACTTGCTATATACATGTAAATTAAAGCGATCGAAAAACATTATATTTAGTATCAGCAAAGTGATTTAAAAAAAAATTATTTTACCAATAAGTATATAATCATCAAATATGAGAAGATCTCAATTCGGGAGAGATAATACGCAAGGCGAGGCATTGTCCGATGACTTCAGAGAATCAATCGTCACAAGTCCGATATCAAGTGGGGTTTATTCACAGAGAAGAACAATCAAAGTTTTCATTAATAAGATTAAAATGATATCCAATAATAGAATATATAAAATGTTTCATATAAGAAGTCATCGGACAATGCTTTGCCCTGCGTATGATATCTCCGAATTGGTAATTTTTCACATTTGCTGATTATAAACTTATTGATGAAATAAAATGTTTTTCAACCGCTTTTCTGATACTAATTAAAATGTTTTTCGATCGGTTTACATTAGTATGCAAGTTAGAAATGCTGAGGTGGATTGAAAATACATTTCCTATAACTACAGTTTCAATCCAATGTTTTCTCAGACGTCCGTGTCAATTTGTCCCCACCCATTTCAAATGTTTTGACTGTAACAAGTGAAACTGACGTAAGCTGTATATTTTCAATCTTGCCAGTTAATGTTCCGCGGTCTTAAGTACCCTCTTGACTTACCGATGGTTTACACTGAGTAGGGTACTTAATGTTTCGACGATCTAAATGGATAAGAGTCAGTCAAAACATAACGTTAAAATATTGCCGAAAATTTCGCCTATTAAACTCTACTACGTGCATGTAGGAACACAATTATGGCGCACTATATACACAATGTTGAACAAATATTGATTTTATCAGCTGAAAAATAACCTTTCCATACAAATTTCCTCAATTTGTTTAATGTGTGCAGCTTGTATGTCTCCCACTCTATCGATTTTTTGCACAGAGATTATGACTCCGATGCACGAATGTTCATTTTTTATGGACTCCATACTTTTTTATGATCGTGGACCAGCAGCGTGGTCATAGATAAATGTTTCTAATTAATATGACGCAGGTTAGGAAAACTAAAGTAATACACTCTCTTAATGATTAACTCTTAAGCCATTATCAGTCCATATAAAAATCAATTTCTTGTTGCACTAAAAGCCAGCTTTTTTTTATATGCAGCTGTGCATGACTGGCAACCTCTCTCTCTCTCTCTCCTCTCTCTCTCTCTAAAATTATAAAGGTGAACATGCATGACAACTTAGTATTTTCTTTTCTAATTCTAATGTCAAACAGCAGTGTACAAAAAAAAATATGTTTGTGTTGGTGCAAAAAGCAGATGATGTTGGCAAAGCGCCAAAGGGTGAATAAATAGTGTAAAGTTTTAAGTTTTGGTTCGAAATAGAGGGAATAACAGTCGGTATATGTAAATATGAAACAATTTAGTAAATATAAGAGACAAGGAAAAAACCCCGTTTTTCTGACTCTTTATATTTTTGTAAACCTTTGTTGTTTGTTTCCTTCCTTCAATTTCTTTGTAGTAAAAAAGTGTACAATCAAGCGGAAATTGTAAAAAGAAATATTTTGTCAAAACATTTTCTACAACCCTAAAGGTTGTAGAAAATGCTGGTACTTACATACATGGATAGGAAGGTGACGTAAATGCTACTAAAATCCATTGAATCTCGCTTTAATCGGTATTTAATGTTGAAATTCGGTTTCATATAATCCAGCAATAGTGCTTGACTAAATTTTTCTGTAAGACGAAATTTTGCAATTTCTAAAGTTTTTAAAGTTTTAAAAGAAAGAATTTTATAATTTTAATTCAAATGTAGCTTACCATCTTAATTTTATCATCATTGATACCATTTTATTGTTTATATCTACATCTTTTTAAGTATATTATTGAAAAAAATTATATACAGTAGGTAAACTGAAGTACAGTCTAAATTGTTGTTAATGTACATTAGTATTTTCGAGAAAGGAAATCACCAACTCTTCATGTATGGAAAGACTGGCATTATCTCATCATTTCGAGTAGTTCGTGATATTTCTTAGGCTGCTGAAAGTTCTGCCCGATCGACAAACTGTTAAGAACTTGATCGTTCAGATTTCAGCCCTATCAGTTGTTATAGCGCTGTGGTTTACAATCGTTTTTTTTAAGAAATAAAATAAAAATACACCGTGTATGTACACGAATTTTGATCCGAGAAACTCTTACATTTAGCAAAAAAAAAAATTGCGACTAATAATTTACCGTTGTGCAAAATATCGATGATCACAGTGACAATAGGAAACGCGTTACGTTTGAAAGTGTTGGTGAATTATGTTGTAACTGCTTTTAAAACCAACAATTTGTCATTGAGTTAACTGAAACTGTATATTCCATTACGCTCATCGCTTTAGACCCCTACAATTTACATTTTCAACCGTTTTTGTCTGTGACAACAATAGGAATCAGTTCGAAAATCTAAAACCCAATTACTTCATAAAACATGAGTGACATATAATGGGCGTGTCGTGTAGCAAAACCGGAAAAAGGTATTTGCTACGCCGCGTAGTTATACATAGCATGTGCTTCATTAAAATAGTGGTTTGAAAATAATGTTATCTCAGCTGAGATTGCAAAAAAAACAAGAGGTTTTGCTAACTATTTATTGGCGATTATGGGCACGGCCGATATATACATATATGTATATTTTTCAATTTAGAATTCAAAAACAATGTTTGTTCAAATTTTTAATCAATCTACAATGTGAGCAAATGGGACCTTGATCCTGGTAGGTGCAGCAGTCAAAGCCAAAGTTTCAAACAACAACAACAACTCTAAGTTAAACAAATGACAGCAATGTGACCTTGTTCCCCTGAGGTGCAAGACTCAAGGTCAAAGTTCAACTCATATACAATTTTCAGCATATCAGACCTTGACCCAGGGAGGTGCAGCGGTCAAGGTCAAAGATTTCAACAAGAACAACTGGGCATTTTACATGTTTGAGAGAAGAGCCGCTCGATATGCCATAAGACCCCAATCGTGAGAGTTTTGCACATAGCACTTGCGCTTGGGGTCTCCGCCACCATGGGGCCATTGGGTGGGGGCTTAGAGCGGCATCCCTTTAGCCGTGCCCTGCCAAGGGGGAATTAGAGATATCATGGCTGCGGGTAGGCTGATACCCCGTGACAAAGAATTTCTTCAAGCCCCCCTTGAAAAGTGTTAAAGAAAATTTGATCCCCTACGACAGGTGTACCCCATCCCTTTGAACAAATTGTGGGTGATCAGATATATCTGAGCATTGCACTACTGAACCCCCTTCCTCACAAACCTCATTCGTAATGAAAGAATTAATATGCTTTCTTGCCTTTCCCATAGGCCTTGTATTTTCAGAGTAACGCCACCTAGTCTTAGTAAAGTGGGGGAGCAAATAATTTGTACATTTGGGAACTCCCAACCTGAGTATTGAAGCATTTTTATGAATGCTAACCTTATGTTCCTAACAGATGTGTTGCCCAAGTAATTCCCGCCAAATAAATAAAATTAGCTCTTAGAGAGGACCTACTTGCTTTAAGACTTGCAATTTCTGAATCGCATTGACTATCTCTAATCCACCATAGCATTTCCACCACAACGTGATGTTCAATCTATCTAGATTAAGATATGACCCACCCGGGCGAGGGAATGAATCTACAAATGCCCTCTTAATAATTGACGAGCCAAACATCCAAATAACCTGCTGAAAGTGAATTAAAATGTAGGCATTCGAATGTATGATTTTAATCTCCATCTCCCCGAAATCTGAATAATGTCTGATAGGTAATCTTTAAGTGCCAATTCAGTGCTTGTTCAAATTCTAAACGAGTGTGACTTGTAGGCAGTTGAGTCAATATTAAGGGCAGATATGGCCTTGGTTAAGACTGCTGTAAATTGGTATATAGTGACTGGTGCACCCCCAATATGACAAAATAGCGAACCCTTAGTGTTTGATTGAAATGATAAATATTTTGTAACAAGTGCATAAAGGCAAGTACAAGTAAGTCACCAGTGTAGTCCCTTTTCCGGTTTAGTTCGTTTTGGAAAATTTTACCAGCAGATGCAAATGTTTATTGATATGATCAACATAAAGATGTTTAAGTTATAAGACCATATGGTTTTGTTGAGAGTAACTGTTGATTCACTAACTCTCAGTTAGCCATAGAAAGCAATAGAACAGGCTGATGAGAACAACGCGGACTCAAAATTGTCCTTGCATACACTTGGAAGTATTGTAATTATCCTCTGTAAGAGATGCTTAGTGATTGGTAATGGACTATCGTGAGTGTGTTTTGTACGTTTTAGGCCCTGCAAGAACGTTGATATCAAAAACTGGTCTGTTGGGGCTTAGAAACCCTGTAGTTTTGTAAAGTAAGATAAACCTGCTACGTAAGAGCACACTGTTGCATAGGAAAGACCCTTGGCAGATAGGTAGGCTACAAACTGAACCACAGATTCTAGAGATGGTGACCAAATACAATTATGCCAATATTGTGTACAAAAATAATTGTATGAATTAAAACCAGCCTGGTATGCTCTATGTGTATTTTGAGAGAGAAGAAGTTTGTCTATCTCATATTGGAAATGAGGTGTTGAAAGGAGCTGGGACTGGTTTGATCTGTGCCTGAGGTGCAGCCTGCCTGAAACGCTGCCACTGTTGAAGAGAGGTACAATTAGCAATTATATTATTTTTTGTAGGTATATGTACTGCCCGGAAACAAATAGTTTGCAACATGCAATTAATAATAATAGGACGAAGTTAGAACATAACTCTTTGTGATTTGGAGGTTTGTTTGTTAAGGATGGTGACTAGTGCCTGGTTATCAATATGAAATAAAACTGTTTTGTTTGCCAGTCTAACACTCCACAGGCATAAAGCCAAAACAACAGGCATCAACTCCAAAGTAGAAATATCTGAAAAAAATATTTGTTTTTTTTTCCAACCTGTGGGTCAAGAAAAATAACACCATTCCCCTTGGAAGTATGCCCCACAAGCAAGATCCTGAGACCCTACACTATCAGTGAAAAGATCTAAGGTTAAGTTAGAGGACCATTCTGCCTCACTGAAATACACTTTATATTGTACCATTAAAATAATGAAAGACCATTCTGCCTCACTGAAATACACTTTATATTGTACCATTAAAATAATGAAAAAAAAATTACGCCACAACTGCATATCATCCTTCATTCAACCTAATAAAATGGTGTGGGTTAATTATGCCAATGGTGGCATTATGCATTCTTCTAACAAATGCCCTGCCTAGTGTAATAGCATATGTTATGTACCGGAATTATTATGTTTGCATTGTTTTGTTTTCTACATTGCAATACGGTGTATGAAGGCATGCAAATAAAGCAGTTCGGAAAAAGCCATGTTGGTGTATACGCGTGTTTTGCACCCTATCCTAAATTATATAACAGCCTTGGTAACAAAATTTAACTTGTCCAACAATGACTGTAGTTGTTTGAGTGTAATTAACTTTCTGTCTATAAATTTTTGAAGCAATGAAACTAGCTCAACACGCTTGTGCACTAGCACTTTAACCATCATAGCAATAGTATCAATTTCTAATCCTAAGAATACCAAGTATTTGTTGGACCAACAGATTTATCTTCTGCCAATGGAACCCCAAGCTCTTGGGCTACCTGTTTGAAAATTTCCATCAGCTTTGAGCATATGTCAAAGTCATTACCTGCAAAGATAAAGTCATTTAAATGATGATTAATAGTGGAAAGTACTGTCTTCTGGTCTACAACCCATTGCAATAATGTGGCAAACTCTTTAAAAACATTGCATGATATAGAACAACTCATGGGGAGACACTTGTCTATGTAATACTTTCCCTCAATTTTAATCCCCAGTAAGTCAAAATCTCCTGGACTACATTTAATAGGTAACAGTCTGAAAGCTGATTTGATATCCATCTTGCCAAGACAAGCCCGTCCCCTACTTTTTCTAACATTTGGACCACTAAATCAAAATATGGGTAATAAACTGTAGACTCTGCTGGATTCATAAACTTATTGGTGTTATTGCCAGTTGGAAATGGTAGATATGTAATGAGACGCCTACCTGCATTGTCTCCTTTCGGAACTACCCCTATTGCAGGCACGTAGCATCGTTTTTGAAAGTGGGGGGGGGGGCCAAACCCATCCAAAAAATCTTGACAAGCAAAGAAAAAAAAAGAAAAAAAAAGGGAAATTTAAAGTTTCAAAAAATCTTCAAAATCCTAATCCGGGGGGTGGGGGGGGGGGGGGTAGAGTCAACTATGCTTCCAATTCTTCCCTACCAAAACCTTTTTCCCTCCAAATCATGAAAGTTGGGGGGGGGGGTAACTTCAATTTCACTACTCATTTCCTTATTTCATATCAAGTCTTCACTAACTTCCAAAACAGTGGGGGGGGGGGGGCAACTCCATTATAATTCATTTTTTTATATGTAAATTTTAAAAAAATTGTTGCTGCGAGAAAAAGTGGGGGGGCCAGGCCCCCCCCCTGGCCCCCCCCTGTTGCTACGTGTCTGTATTGGTGATACCCTAAGATAAGAGACAAGGCCCCCGAATCCTACCTAATTTGATTTCGTTGGCATTTTTTTTCGATTGTCTCCCTAGAATGCTGATGTGCAGCAATTAAATTAGAACTTTCTATATGAAGTCTTGGGCCAGAGTAATGCAAACAAAATCGTAATGAATACCCAGATAGTAGTTCGTTTGCTATAGTTTTGTTTGGGATGTTTACCAAATAATTATTTAACACCAATTGATTGAATGGGTTTTTTCCTAGGTACCAAATGTTTCTGTGTAGCCCTGTAGGTAAATCTTGAGGGCTGGTATTGCTGTGGTCTCCATTGCTGTTGATGGGACTGCAACCCAAAACTGTGGTGAGCTGTTGTGTGCGACATGCTTGAGCTGATGGGATTGGTACGAAAGGAAGATTGAGATGATCTTTGCCCATTATGTGTGTATGATTGTTGTCTAGTTTGATTCAATGATGATGAACATAGTTAAAAAAAAGTTATACAATAAAGATAAATGATATTTTTATTCACTCCTTGTATTATTTTTTTCAATATAATTGATGTTACACTTTTAACAATGTAACCGGGTCTTGATGAAGATGACATAATAATACCAAGTCAATTTTATAGGGTTTTATTCCTTTTTTAATAAATTGTAAGAAAAATTGTAATTGCAAAAAATCACCTTAGAACAACACATACATAAAACATATAAGCAGAAACCAAAGACAATACAAACACAAACATTGCAAATACATTCACATATAATATATATCTTCTTTGGTCACTGACTTATATTATCAGCAAAGAGCAATACTTTGATAATTAATATTTAAATAATTATTTCCAAATTATCGTAAATATTTACCGCAATAAATATCATTAAAACTATTTACAGCAATGACACAGACATATAGTTACCAATTTATGGAACTGAGTGCAGGTCCTACTTACTTGATTACATATCATGAGTCAATCACCATTCTCAGTATATGACCTGCATACAATTAATATAGTAAGTTTACTTTAAATTTACAGTCTGAGCAATTTAATACAATAAAACATTCACTTTTTGCTTTTCATGATAATTCATTACAAAGGTACACATATATACTTTATTCAAAACATTCATTCTCCACATTTATACTGGTTTAACAGATTTATTAAAATTTATTTATATCCTAAAACTGTACTTCAGAAAATACTTATTAACGTTAAAAAAAGAGAACTTGCAGGTCAAAGAGTGGAAATTATCGTAAGTCATCAAGTTGACAAGTCACACCCGTCTTCACTGTTCACCAAGTCTTGCAGAATTAATTACAAAAACCATAACACAAAAGAAATTCCCCCGCTACTGTCAGCAGTGACTAATACTGACCAGTCAAAGCGCAGAAAAACTGAAACACATTAAAACAAATGGAATGTTCCAAAACCATTTCTTTATTTTATATATTTAGATCAAACAATTATTTTGAATAGTGGTGTTTAGCTTTAATCACACGACACATACAGTATTGCAGTGCAGCGCAACGAGTGATTGAATGAAATGTGAATCAAAATATCTTTAGTTAATTCTATTGAAAATTAAAAATACAACTAAGTCACACGTCTACAACAACTGAATATGATCAATCGAAAACCAAAATGAAAATCATTATGCTCTGGTAAATTAATTGTGAGTAACATAATCCCTAACGCGTCTTCCATCCTGGGGTCCCTGATATGCTTGTATTAATGGCTGAATGTTGTCCTCTATTAGGTCATCCTCATCTTCTGGTTCTCCAAGAGTAATTTCGATGTTGTGCAGTACTGCACAAGCAATGACAATTTTACATGCTCTCTGGGGTTTCAACCAGATCTGTAAGTAGCAAATGTATATATTTTATACAAATGAAGGTTTAAGGTTCAAAGTGTTCAAGTTCATTTTATTTAATGAAAATTTAATGCGAATTTCTTGATATCATGTCCCTGTAAGCCAACCTCTGGGTGTAGTACGTGAACTCGTCTCTTAAGGCGGCCAACGGTCCTCTCCATCTGACGTCTTGTTTTTGAATGAGCCTGATTATATTGTCCTTGTGCCTCATGTTGTGGGTTGTTGTATGGTGTTAAAAGGAATGTCCACTATCCCAAAGAAGAACACCATTTTCAAAACAGCCATTGCTTTCCTCCTCCATATGTGTTCTGATCTTGAATTATAAATGGAAGTAGAGTGCACGTGGGGTGTCTTAAAAGACTTGCCGGCATTTGACATTGAGAAATGCTGTTTAAACTGGGGTAGAATTTAATACAACTAAAAAAATTGTTGATGTTCTGAAAATGTGTGCATCATTCACAGAACTCGGCATTGATATTAGTAAGTTTTCCTGAAAAAAAGAAGAAAAAAAATGTGTGCATCATGCACAGGACTAGGCATTGGTATTAGTAAGTTTTCCGGGAAAAAAAAGAAGAAAAAAAATGTCTCTACTAATTTATATTTATCAAACAATAATATCTGTACTTAACAATTGTTTTCAAGTGTGTGCATCATGCACAGAACTAGGCATTGATATTAGTAAGTTTTCCTGAAAAAAAATGGCATATAGAGGTTTATATTGATTATTATTTGACATAAATTCTAAAGGCAGTAGTGTTAAATTTTATCTAATATCATATTTTTGGCCTTGCTTATCACTGATGCATTTTTAATGAATAACGTAAGATGTAGTAATGTAAATAAAAGTTGTAAAATAACCATGATCCACCCCCCCCCTCCCTATTTCCTAAAGGGGAGAATAATTTTGTTTTTATACAATCATTGAAAAATGTAGGTGGTATATTATCAAGAATCCTTTTTATGGCTATTTTTAAATTGAATCAAGGATTGTGAGAATTATATTAAATGTTCAAATGTTTATGAAGGTGCATGAATATGGTGAGATCCAAATGATGGAAAGAGTGTATAATTATGTGTTTTGAGAAACGTAAGGGGCTTCTGAAATTCAAATTGGTAAACAAGCTGCAAACATACATGGTCACAAACTCCTTGCACATTGATGCTATGAAATCCTTTGCGATTTACAAATGCGTTTTCATCGACTGATGGAGCCTGGACATGGGTCCCGTCAATACACCCAATTACATTGGGGAATCCAGCAGCAAGGTAAAATCCTGTGTTGATGGAAGCTTTTTGGAATGGGGAATAGGGCCATTTAATAAATGTGTCAGCTCTAGCACCCAAAGCATTGGTGACTCTTTGAACTGTAGTTCATACGGTGATTTTATCAAACCCTGTTGATGACAGAAAAAAATTATTTTAGGCTAGTACATGTGTGAATGTTGTATATGAAATCAAGCAAAGGGTCTATAATTTTTCGGGGGGAGGAGGGGAGAGGGTCTACGCATCTTTAAATTTGTACTTTAAAATAATAACAACTAGTTAAAAGAATTATATAAATCCAATATACCCAATGTGTCTCCAATGACTTGCAAGAAGCTGCCACTTTCATAAAATCGCAGAGCAATTAGTATTTGCATTTTGACAATCAGTGCCCTGTTCCTTTGTGTGGGTCTTTCCAAATCATCTTTCAGTAGAGAAGCCAGGTATTCTATACCCATAACTGTTCTGTAATTCGTTGTCTGTCCAATGGTCAAATGAGTTGGAACCTCTAAAACAACGCGGTTTTTTAATCGAATGAGGGGTGAAGAATATTTGAGCGGCCATTTTTAATCGCTTCGTTATTTTTTAATCTACCCAAGGGGTGGATTAAAGCTAACACAAAGTTAACACAGTGTTAACACAAACATATTTTTCAAAACCACTTAACCACTTGATTAAATTTAAGACGCAAGATAACACCAAGATAACATTGTGTTAAAGTTAACTACCTTTCGAACAACCGGCCCCTGATATCTAAAACGGACGAGGCCGTTTTAAAATATGTTCATCACGGACTTTTAACTTACAAATGTTCACTAATATAAGTCATAATTACGTTAGAGGTATTAAACCTTTAAACTTTGAGGTAAAAGGGTCATAATGCAAAACACATAGTACAAATTTATAGGTAAAATGTGGTACCCAGACTTGATTATACTGTCTATTGTAACTTTCTGCAAGTGAAGGTATCTTCCACACATATCAAAATAAAAAAGCGTCAAAGCTAGAGTCGGAGAAATCTCGGATATTTAGTATTTCATGACTGTATCTTTCAGTTAAATGCACATGCATATGGTACACGCATTTCAGAGTTGTTTTTTTTTTTGTTAAGGACGACATTTAGTTAAAGTTAATACTAACCTACGCACGTCTCCCTCTTGGATACATCAGATGTAGCACTTGCCATGACGCTTGTTTTTATTTCTGCAAGTAATTTGATATTTAAGATTTGAGGCTATAATCGTGTCTATCACTGAAACTACGTTTAAAACATTGTTAAATGCGCCTATTTTAAAATTCCAAATTATAACTCTGTATGAAAAAAACAACTTATTTGTGCATCTACAGGCATTAAGGGTTCTATAAACATCTGAGAAAAAGGTTTAGAGTAGTGAATAAAAACATTATCAAGTACTAATCCCTTTACACAATATTATTGTGTATTATATATATTGATAGGTCTGATTTTGCTCTTGACAACAAATCTGTTGTTGTTGTTTTAATTTAGAATATATGATACATAGATGCTTTCCATAACTCATTTTGATGGTATGGGAGTTAATGTGATTTTGCCTATACCCCTATTTTATACTTATATATTTCTATACTTAGAACTTAATATGAACTTTACAATATTATATAATACATATTATTTTGAAGTTCAAAGTAAGTTGTTTAATAATTTTGTTACATCATTACATTATTTGTGAAAAATGCATTGATAATTTTTTAGTGCTTTCCTGTTCGTCAAGTACATAAAAAATGGATACAGAACAAGGAAGAAACCCTATTAATATTGTTTAATGTACATGTAGTATAAATAACGTAATGGAAAAGACATTCCGGAAACTAGGATGCCCTGTAGCCATACTGATTTGGTTTATATGAAAAACTGTCAAATGCTTCTTTCAATACAAAATACCTTTCAATAATTATGTGTATGCGTTATCTGGGTAAAAGAATGAAAAATATACTTAAATCAGAGCGTAAATGCTAGCAAATATAGAAGAGTACGCAATATCTGGCAATTGACCTAATCAATAATTGGAACAATTTCATGTTTAAATATTACTGCACTACTCCGCCCGCGCAGTGACTCCGATATTAACAAACGGGCCGAAAATTTTCCTCGATGTTATTAAATGAAGGCTGATACAAGTTGTTAATTGGAAAAGGGAATGTATTAACTTATTTTTTTACAAGCATTATAAAAAAGAAGCAGATAACAAATTTGCTTCCAAAACTGCATCTCCGTTAGCCAAGAGTGTCCCGTACACTTCGTTCCCCAGATCTCATTACGAAAACTCGAGGAAAAACTTTGTTTAATGTTTGGTTGCAATTACGGGTAGTTGATCGGATTGCAGCGTTTAAAACATGTGCTTTAAGATAAACTTTAAGATAAACACATGCGTGATCTTTGGTAAAACATTCTGTGCTTTTAACAAGTTGAGGCGCAAGTGCTCGTGTACAGTGTCTCCCAACGATGATCTAACCACGTTACAATAAAACGAAAAATTTTACTGTATGGGATTAAACAGCGATTTACAAACTTGTCAAGGCTCGTGTGGTAGTATGGGAAGACATTGCGAATGTAAAAGTTGCCTATCCCGTTAGTATTTACTTCTCTGAATTTGGTTATTGCTTTTTAAGGTGCAATAAGCTGTATTTTTAAACATCTTTTTGTCAGCAAAATTCACGAGGACGATACCTGGTCTTATGCATATGGCATGCATGTTTTCATATAACAGCGACATTTTTACTCACGGTACAGGCCGACCTCCCTGCAAACACTACACAGCAGGTATAAATAAAACATTCCTTGTTTTTTTTTTTTAGATAGTATCTTCTTTCCTATTTAATAACATCGTTACTTATGTTCTAATTTTCGGTATTCAACATGTTTACCAGTTGTATTTATGCAATAGCGTGTATAATACCAGTTGTTTCATTCAATTCAAATGTATATATGCAAGGGACGCAGCTCACGTTGTTCGCTAGATGGTGTCACTGCATCACCAAGTTTTCGTAATAAGTTCTGCTAAGGGTTTATGGGGAGCGGAGTGGACCGAACACCCTTAGCTAACAAATACCATACATGTAAAACTGTTGTCATAATTTTTCTTCAATTTAATGAAACTATTATGCATTCAAGTTACATCTGCATTTGAGCAGAAAAAACTTTAATATTGCAATAGTTTACAAATTTTACAAAGCTAAAGGTTCCATGATATGTACTAATATATTATTTAAACGGAGCTTTAGTTTCACTTTGATATAATATGCAAAGGTATATTTTAAAAAAAACCCACAATAAATAGATTGGTGTGTAACAAACCTAGTTTGCTAAACTATACACCGAAAGTATGCAGTAACCCCCCCTAAAAATATAAAACCAAAACAAAAAACAAAAAGAAAAATCACACAAACACACAAAGGATCTCTGAAATAGAATTTTAATATAGATTCGTATTATGCCCTGCAGTTCAATAGCACATTCATATAGAACACGTTTCTCTATTATAAAAAAAAATGAACTGGTATTTATTCCCATATCGCTCTTTGGTCAGATTGCTACTTTTGTTATTTTGTCACTATATAGAACTTAAAGATCGTATTGTAAGTCGATGATCTACATAAATGTATCAATATACTTGCCATTTTTACATCCACTCATGTGATCACAATTTTCTTCTTTACAAGAGCAATTTTGACCACACAAGAATCCATAGTAAGGATACTGACAGGGTCTGCTGCAATTTATCCAATAGTATCCACTTGGACAAACTTAATGAAAACAAATTAGTTTGATTTGCATTTACTTTTTTGTTAGGTAATAATTGGAACATGATATCAATACAATTTAGAAGTTGGCTTTTAAAATGTAATCGTATATACTATTTGCTTTCCATATTTACCAAGGCCAAGTGTAAGACATCAGTCTATAATTAAAAATATGTAGAAGAATCATGCATTATAAATGCAATTAGAAGTGCACAGAAGCATTTTTGTTATTTGAATGCTAATGTCAAAATCATTATTATTGACTCTTTGTTGCAAACATTATATTAGACAAATGTTACTCAATATGTATAAAAATTCAATCTACATGCATTTTTATTTGTTTTCAATTTATATCACTTTTAGTTTGGGCAATGGAAAGGGTAAAAAGACGTTTATGCAACACGGACCAATTTTTAAAAACATGCTAAAATACAAAACAGACCAGCTTAAAAAAAGAGACTCTTTTGCAAAATCAACAAACATCGATGCAAAACAATCACCGATGCAAAACCAACAGTCATGTACTGAATAAACTCTAGATGGCGTGCAAAGAAGCATCAGGAGAAATCATACCCTGGAGAAAAATATTCGATAAACAATTACATCATTTTTGCTTGTTTCATTGTTAACATAATCGAGTACATTAAATAATTACACAATACAGGCACGTAGCATCTTTTTTTACAGTGTGTGAAAGAGGGGGGGGGGGATTGACGCATCTTAAAAACCTTGACATAAATAAGAAAGTTCTATTCCGTTCCCTCACCAGAGGTCGAATGAGTATCAAAACTAAAATCATCCACCGAGGAGAGGAATCGACTCATTCTTCTCAAATATTATCTTAACTTCTATGTATTTTCTAAATAGGCTCACAGTAAATTTATTCACTCTTTGCGTATTTATTCAATATTATTTTAATTTCAAGTATATATTGTGATCATAACTACGCCTGACTTGGATCCGGCAAAACATGTCCAACACCTTACTTTCATTTTTGCTATATTTGGCTTGTTTATCGAAAATGAAATTATTTTTTGATTATTTTCACAATTATAACTTATCAGTAAACATTCAATTATACCTTACGAGCATCATCTCACATGTGTTGAAATACCAAAGGTGTAAGCAGTAACTCTGGTGCAGGCGTTTTGTAGTTTATTTACAAAATGCCTTTATTTTTAAGTATAGATTGTAGTTATTACTAACCCTCGCACATATCCCTCTCTGAGTTCCATTGCGTGTGTGGACAACAACCGTTGAAATAACTAGAATATACACAAATGATTTAAAAATCCAAAAGTTGATATTAGTTTTATACTACATAAACATATGTTATGTGCTTAAAAAAAATACTAAATTAAGTTACATACAAATAACATGTTATCATCATATAATTTCCGAATTAGGTTTGTTAATCATTTTAACACTTAAATAAACATCATAACGACAATTTTGACAGTGTATCAAAGGCAACGATTATATTTTTTCAGTTTGTTGAGCTCTTTCAACTGTCTTAAGCATTACGTTTACTCAGGGTTTGAGATTTCAAAAAATATTTTTACAAAGTTCAATATCTGAAGTCCAAAGTTGTTTTAAAAACACAGAATAACAGCGCTATAAACAAATATTGTTATTGATATTCATGATTTGTTTATCTGAGGAAGATTCACTTCGACAAAGGTAGATTAATATTGAAACAGAGGAAATTCGGCTATTTTTTAATTTTCTTATTTTCTCTTAAAAAATTTCTGTTGCAATATTATTGCAAAAGTTAAGTTTCTATATGTTTTTTCATATCATTTTACATATTTTATGGTTGTATTTACTCGTCTATAAATTTATATCACTGGCTAACACGCGATCGGAAAATTCTTTACAATGCATAAAATCGATTCAAGATAAAATATCTCGAAATTTTTATCATTGACCTTATATAATGTTAATGTCAACATAATTCAGGCATTAAAAACAGTTTTAAGCAATCAATTATTTGGAGCTCCTATTAGTCAGTTTTTTGCAGAACTCAATCAAAAATGGGTACAATTTTGGAAATTGATACAGGAAATTCGGACTAAATTAAACTTAAAATATGAGCTTCAAACGATTCATTCAAAAATAAAATTAGTAAAGCTATTCATATTTTATCATTTCCCAACCTACAAATTGTTTTATTATTTCTAATAATAACAAAATAAAGAAAACCTTGAAAATGGTGGACAATTCTGAGAAATATTGACAATTTTTTCAAAAAACATTCAGCGGTCACTAGCAGAAAAAGTAGTTCATTGACCTAGTATTTTGAAACTGAAAAATAGCACCACCATAGTGGGGCTATAATGTACAACACGTAGTTTTTCGTTCCTATTAGTAGATTTGTTTCGCCCCTGAGTAAACGTAATCATTAAAGTGATTATATATTTACTGATAATTCTTTTAAGAACAATATACACTTGATGAAGTTCTGCCATTCAGTCAACTGAATGATACCTAAATGGTCTGGAAAGTTTTTTTCTTAAACCAAAGCACGGTGGGTAAATTGTGAATTTATGACCTAGGATTGTGATAAATCAAGTCATGTTGATAAGCTTTTGTAAAAGTACCAGTCTTCTATGAAATATTTTACAGTTACAAAATTATCATCTTACATCAATTAACTTGTAATTTACATCCACGTTTACTGATGCATGATGCTTTATCAATATCACTACTAAACACTTACAGTTTACAACGACCTTTTGCAGCAAATCCAATGTAAAGCAATGTAGAGAATATGTTGATGAGTAGGATTAACTTAATCATACTCGAACAACCCGTTGATTAAAAAACAAAAGATATTTCAACAGATATGGTGTAGTCTTCCTTGTACTTTAGCTCTGTATAAATTTGAATTGAAAAAAAAAAAACTTCCGGTAATTGAATGATAATTTATTTTTTCTGAGCAAAAACACTTATGAGAGAAATCGAAAGTCGTGTCTAATCGTTAACTGCCAATTTTTGCACTTATCGTTTTCCAAATGTCCTCCCTTTGTTGAGTACACATAGAACACAATTATTATACAGAACATTAGATGAAACACAAAATTGCAGGTCTCCATAACCTTAAAGACGATCTCATTTTGTTAATATAAACAATGCCCTGGTTTCGTACAGTATATATATTCCGTTCGCGAGCATTGCGAAAAAAAGGTACAAGGGTGGGTCCAAAAGTAATCTCATGTAATGCATCACTCTTCTCTTTGACGCTTTATTTATAGAAATTAAATGAATAAATAAAGTGTTTCAAATCCTAATTTTAATTGGAGTAAAATGATTATTAAGTTTGTTGATAATTATAAGATAATAAATGTTTATTACATAGAATACGGCTTTCGAAAATACGTGACATCGCTGCGTCTAAAATTTACGACTTTTTAAATGTTTCTGTTTCAGAGTATATTGAATGATTCAAAATTTTAAATAAGCTCCAAACTAATGATATTCTATAACAGATAGAGCATAATTTTTTTAAAAAGATTTGAGATTGTCATTGTTCATTTTGGTTACATATAACTCTGCTGAGCTTCTGTCTCTAGATGGCCGGGCTTGTATTTTTGCTCCGATACTAAGTAGATTAACATCGCTAGAACAAGTATTTGAATCATAAGAAAACCTCTGAGAGAGAGAGAGAGAAAGAGAGAGAGAGAGAGAGAGAGAGAGAGAAGCATTTGAGGGAAGTATTTGTGACCCCATAGGCAGTTACGTGACCCAAGATTCAAGAAAAAAACATAGACAGGGTCCTACATAGGCTAAGCACTAACAACAAAACAGGCACATCACCTGCGACTTGACCCTCATGTTTCAGGTAAACTGGTCATTAAAAACGGGCATCGTATTGGCGAATATCAGCACTTTTATAAAAAGAATTATATACTCATCAAACAACATTTACATTTGGACCACATTCAATGTACATGTCTACACTGTATATATTTAGAAATATTCCCAGGAAAAGCCCATGAAATGTTATAGTACATGCATACCATCACATAATCTGCCAGGTGGCAGGGTCATTTTGTCCTATTTTATTATGGAGGGGTGGTGGGGGATGGTGAATATTAAATTGTTGGGAATGCTAATTTCCCCAGGGCAATATAAAGAACCACAAACACATTAGATAGGGAGTAATTTGGAGGCAAATCTTGGGTAAATAAGTTTGTCCGTGCTGTTCAAGAGATTCAGACATTACAGGTAATGTGCAACA
This sequence comes from Magallana gigas, assembly GCF_902806645.1. NCBI lineage: Eukaryota > Metazoa > Mollusca > Bivalvia > Ostreida > Ostreidae > Magallana > Magallana gigas. The sequence continues at coordinate 51,593,532 of NC_047563.1, forward strand.
TTGTTTTAAACGGTGACTTTTTTTGTAAACCAAATCTTGTTTACGTAAGCTAGCATTACTAAAACTATGAATACTTTTTCTAACAAATATATATGAATAGATGATTAGTTATGTATATTACTCAACATTCACAAAGACTCACGTTTTTAACAGATTCAATGTCTTTGTTCATTTATAAATATGATTTATAAATATTCGACATGCTGAAAAGCTTATCATTTAGTTTATACAACTTTCGTGGTTTTGGGTTTTTTTGTTCCAACAAAAGTGTCGCATTTTTTTTATTTCAAAATGCCAAACGTTGAAGCTTGAATTTCACTGCTAATGATATATTAAAAATTGTAAATATTCCTCTCCAGGATATTGACCACTCAATTTGTGTCCGTTCTCGACGTCAAGTTGGAAACAATGGTTTTCCTAATGAGATTATATTTTTTATCTTCTAGATTATATATTGACATGTAGCAGCGATGATTATGAGTTTTTGAGGGAAATTATATCTTAATTAAGTTCATGGTTTTTATTCTTATGAAAACACTTTCATTCAAAGTAATCGTTAATCACAAATGTAACTCTTTATGTATGCAAATGCATTTACTATTTCTTTTATAGATGTTTTAGGTATACATAATACATGTATCTATAAAATAATTGATATTCAGTATATAACAAAACATTAAAAGAACTTCAAGTACAACAATTAACTGATACATGTGAAATGTAAATGAGGTCTGCTAATTTCAATTTATCTATTGAAGTGGTTAAGTAGGGGCGTGGTATAATATTAATTAAAAATGAAGCATTTGCCTTTCATGGCGTCTTTGTTCATAAGTGTTTTAGCATAACAGCAAATAATGGCGCAAAATGTTTACATTTGATGTACTTTGGTAAAAAAAGAATTAGACATTTGTTTTTCATATGCATTCTTTTTAGTTCATTATTATTTTTTTATTCTTTAAAGCATTTTGTGTTAAATAACTGTCATGTTTAGCCATGCATACATTTAGCAAATTTGGATTTCATAAATCAAGGCTTTGTACATGTACAATTATGTACATATAACGCATCGCTTCATAAAGAAACAAACAAACAAACGTGTGAATTTCATGTACGTCTGTTTTCCTTTTATTTTAGTGTGCGGTAATGAATATACAAAGTAGAATAGTATATAATCCTAAATTAAAGAACAAGTTTACCAATAAGTTCAATGAAAAAAAAAACTAACAAATATATGAATGTAATATAATTTAAAAAGGAATATTAAATTAAAAATCATAACTTAATTTTGAGTGAACAAATGAGTAAAGATAAGTAATGGATAGACTCAAGGATGAAAATATTGGCGGATTTAAACGTTCATAAAACGATGCATCTTTTATTTTAAAATATTCATATAAAGTTTTTTTTTATGATGATATAAATGTGATATTAAATGACAAGGTATAGTAAATGCCACTTTGTATGACACTTAGTGTGGTCCCCTGAATTGATAGTCACGTGATATTTGTTGATAATTCTCCCGAATGGAGGTCATAATAAGGTCACATTTCAAAATTACAAGGGCACACCCTTTTTTCAATTTAAAATTTAAATGATAATTCAATTCTACTTTTCTGTTAGATTCTGAAAAGTGCTGCTGCTTTACAGACCTCATCTTTAATTAGAATAAATATCAAAGAAATGAGCTCCGGTTGTAATTTATATGACCTTTGCTTAATATTTTACGTATTTATAAAATCATTTTATAGATTTCATCAAAGCAGCATCACCGTTTAATAAACTAAACATTCTCTTAATTTAAATTCAAAAGATCGTAATGATCTAGTTAGCGTTTGCCCTTGTAAAAAGCGGATTTAGATAGGCTTCCCAGTGTCAAACACCTAAACCTTCCACATTAAACACCCTAGAAAAGAAATAATACACGCTCTAAAAATAAATGAAATGCCGAATCAAAACAAGCATATTAGATAGGATTCTATGGTATAATAGTTGTTTTGAGATTTTGCTCTGTTAATTTCACTACTAAGTCATAAAAGTACTGACATTCTCATTTTTATTTATAAACTTAGACATTTACTGACAATGTACTGACATTACTGATAAACTTAAAAAGTACTGACGTTTTTACTGACGATACTGAAAACTTAGAAAAGTACTGACAAACTTTGACAGTACTGATAAACTTAGAGACTGACACTTTTTACTGACGGTACTGAAAAACTTAGAAAAGTACTGGCAAGTACTCATAAGTACTGACCCCATTGTTCTTACTCCCGCTAGAGCCTAAAAGGTTTGAAGTTGTATTAAGTAAATTGTTTTTAATTATGATAAAAAAAAATAAACGATTATAAATAACTTTTCCCTTCAATAAAAATGTCAATTTTATATTTAATTTTATTACTAAAGGAGAAAGTTGGCCTTGGGTTTTTTTTGTTGTTGTTTTTTTTTTTTTTGGAAAAAAAAGAAACTTGCGGATTTTATAAAAGTTATGTTGTTAGCATGAGTTTTGATATCTATTTAGAAACGAAAAGTCATTAAAAAAAAATATTGACACTTTTGTATGGTGTTAAAGATCTGCCACCACTTTTCAGATAAATATGTTAACTTCTCATATGATAATGTCGACTTGTCAGATATTTATGTCATCTTATAAGATCTTTATGTTGACTTGTCAGAAAAAAACAATAGTGACTAGAGACTCAATATTTTGTTGTCAAAGCGTATTAGTGCCACTAACTGCCATTTACTTGTCATCATAATATCAGATATGTTGACATAAATATCTGACAAGTTTAAATTATCATCTGACGGCATACTCTAGAACCTGGCCTGGGCCCATTGGTCTGACCTGGCCTTAAAGTTGGCCTGGCCTCACTGTTGGCCTCAGAATTGGCCTCGCCCCAAATTTTGGCCTGGCCTCAAAAATTGGCCTGGCCTCAAATTTGGCCTCTACCAGAATTTTTGGCCTCAAATTTATATTTATATTTTCTTTATATATTTGATGATTTTATTGATTTTTATTGATTTATTTTCAATGCACATTAAACATCCCACTTGGTGACTTTAGTGTCTTATATTAAAAATAATTGTTACAATTGAAAATATAGTACTAACAATGCATATTTATGACTACAGGTATGTCGAGTAATCCACTCTAATAGATTTTTTTTTTTTTTTTATTATTAATTAAGAACTTATAAATGTGATTTTGCCCTGTCATAGTATAACAATGACATTATTATGCAATGTACTTAGATCAAACTGCTCTCTGGATCGGATAATCGTCTTTTACCAACGATTTGTTTGACAAAAACAATATAATGGAAGAGGCCAATATTTGTTCTAACTAACATCAAAGGTCACAAATGTTTTGCTTTGTTCAGATTCTGATAATGACAATTCCCCATAAGATAAAATATACAAGCAACACACGCATTAAACTCTACTCTAATCAGGAGGTGATGATAAATGATCATCACTGAGTCAAGCTATCGGAGGATGCAATGTTGCAGTCGTTCACAAATGCCATTAATTTAAATAGACCGCGTGAAATGTTAAATGACAGGAGAGGCAATGAATCTGACCCCAATGTAGCAGATTAGCGACAGAAAAGGCTGATATCGAATTTCTGCTAGAGAGAGAAATTTGGGCTTGATCGGTGTTGACAGGAAATGCAAACAAACTGCATTACACAGTGATAACGATTTAATGGTACATGTATGTACCAGTGAATATCGTTCAGGCCAGTCTCTTAAAATGATATTCAACTTTTAAATGGAAGATGGGGGGAGGGGTGGCGACTCTTAGTTTTATAGTTAATCGCTTTTGTATTGACATCATCTATTCTTTAAAAGGTACCTGCATCCAAGCCGATGTGAAGGACGTCAGAGAGTTTAGTTACCAAAATTTAATGCAAAAAACCGCATCGAAATCGATGCAATAATAACGGAGTTATTCCGCTTCAAAGTGGCTATTTTTACCTGCTTTGGGGAATCTAATCAAGAGAAAACAGAATTAGGCGATAACGAGGCTTCAGCGGAAGTGACGTCACGAGGTCAACAGGAGGGAAATTTCTGTACAAAGCTTTACAAATTACAAAAATGATTGATATAGGTCTGATGTTTTGCCGTATCTAGTTATTTTAAGTATTGAAGATCTAGAAATTTGTATCCGTGCTTATTTTATAACAGTCAGATTTCCTTTTAAAGGATTTTAAAATTTGCTATTCTCGTCGCCTTTTTACCGATTATACGATATCTTAAAACGCTTGCATGGGCAGATTTATGTTCAATATTCATTTGTTTATTACATAATATCCTTTCACACACGAGTGATCGGAGATAATGACACAGGTAAACAGGTAAACTAACGAAGCCACTGCTCCAGACACACGTGTATCTCGGGTATGTATACACTTGGTACACGAGTCTGGTGACCAAAGAGAGGGTTCCACACCTCTAGACTGGTAAATTGATTTGTGCATAATTAGCTACTCAATTGTTAAAAAAATAAAACAGAAAAATAAATTAGACTTTGTAAAATCAAGCATTTGTAAGCTAAAACATGTGTATAGTCCGTCAATCAGTGATTAAAGAATTTTGCATGAGACTATCAAATAGTAAATTTAAACTAATGTTCAAAGTAAATGCCTTTATTGTTACTTATCTAATCACTTAGATATTGACCAAATTTGCAATTCAGCAATTTAAACCTTTTTTATGTGATCAAGTAATTATTTCGGAAGTAATTACGTTTGTCTTTATTTCTTGTTTAATAAAGTGCAACTTTCTTTCGAGCCCTGTGGTCAGCAATTTAACGCTTTAATTCCATATAGCTAAAATTGTTAAACTGGCAACGGATCGTTATGAAATCTGAATAAACTTGAACATTTTGACCAGTGATGTAAATGAATGTTAAATGAAATTCCATTATCGTATTTTTAAAAGAATACGAGACAGACTTAATCATGCAGCCATCTTGGACTTTCGCCTTGATCCGTTTATAATCTCGTGTTTGTTTGATAAAGAATGCATACTATTTTGATTGTTATTGGTCTAATATCAATATTATTGAATAATCGGGTGACATCATTTGTAATTGTATGCCTTATACGAGGAATAGACACCGCGTTACCTTTTACGAAATATGTATTATCAATATTATTAATCAGTTAATAATGTCACGGAAAAATCATTCGAAAGAATGACAATATTAACAAAATATTTTTCTTATAACAATAGTGATTTCATAAATTGTCATTTTGCTACATATGCTGTGCATTTATATGCTAAATGTGTTACACATTTGACTAAATTCATGCAAACAATTTTCCAAATTCGACATTTGTGTTCGATAAAATACGGGTTTAAACTGAAACAACAGTATATTTAGTCATTCAAGGTTGATAAAGAAATAAAAAAAATGTTCATATATCGATAAAACAATGTAAGAAAACGAACAGTGTTCATACGATATTCCTGTTTCTCATACAGCGGCGATATCTCGAAAACTACTTATGCGATCGCTGTAAAATTTTCAGGATGATGTTTTTACACATAGATCTCCATTATATCAAAAATTGACCGACACTGCTGGTACCCTTTAACAATAGTAAGAGCAATGCTGTACATGCATGTCATAGGTATTTTTTGTGTGTTTAGACATGGATTAAATTAATTAAACTTGTACAACGGTCACTTGTCATATTTTTTCATATGATTATTAGGGCCCGCAAGGATTTGCGGGTGCCCTATAGTAATCACTCTGTCCGTCCGTCCTTCTGTCCGTCCGTCTGTCACTCTTCCGTCCACAAATTTCCTGTTTTTTTCTAATAACTTTTTTATGGTTGCCCAATCAAGTTCAAATTTGGTATGGTAGTTCAGTAGGCAGAAATACATATTTTGATGCTAAGTTTGGTTCTCTATGTCTTCTGGTTTGGAGCTGGGGTGGTGGGGTAGATTCTTAAATATGCATAAGAATGAATGGGCAAAGAGAGATAACTGCTGAGAATGAATGGGCAAAGAGAGATAACTGCTGAGAATGTTACCATTGTATACATGGAAGGCTGTGCAATATTTGTCCTTTGGGATTAATTAATCTTCCACGGGAAGAAAATCCTAAGCTTAATCTTTATCTGTCACATTGAGATTATTACTGCACTGGCCTGCCTGTGTCTGCAAATGAACTTTGTTTTGAAGTTAAGGTCAATTTTGAATGATGTGTAGTACATGTATTGTGTACATTCTTTGAAATATGGATTTAAAATATCATATTCATATTTTATTTTGGTTAAAATACTGTACACAATGATTTATAATAATTTTATTGAATTCTAAAATCAAAATATATATTAAGATTTCCTTTTTCACTATTTCATTTTTTAATTATTTATTTTATTTTTTTCTGCCTTAATGCTGTTAATTTTAACAGGTAATTAGATAATAACCCCATTCTGTCATTTCTGAAAAAAAAATCTTATTGTAAATTTAGAAGAAAAGGATGAGAGAGTAGAACAATTAATCCCCTGGGATTAATTATCTTGCCTGCTGCAAGAATCTCATATGATTTGTAGTATAATATGATTTTTATCCAACTTGTGTGTTTTATCCCCTCACTAAGGCTCAAGAAAAAAACACTTCAATTGTTGGATGAAAATCATACCCAACTACAAATCACGAGATCCTATATATTCCAGTTCTTTACATCTTCTGCCAGGCATTTATTTTTCATCATTGTTAATATAAAGAGGATGGAATTCAAAGTTTTTTTCACCTCTTCATATTAATTGTCATAGCGGGGCCCTTACTGACTGGTCAGTTTTCTAGTTCCTTGAATATTAAAAAGCGTTGAATTTTCAATTTCTAAATTAAATCAATAAAAATTAAATCTAAGCCTAAGAATTAAAAAAAAGAAAAATTTTAAAATAAGAAGCCAAAAATTTTTGAAGAGGCAAAACTTGAGGCCAGGCCAAAATTTGAGGCCATGCCAAAATTTTGGGCCAGGCCAATTTTGAGGCCAAAAGTGAGGCTAGGCCAACATTAAGGCCAGGCCAGGCCAATGGGGCCAGGCCAGGCCAGGTTCTAGAGAATGCCATCATCTGACAAGTCGACATTAAGATCTGACAAGTTAACATAATTATCTGTCAAGTTGACATAAAGATCTTACAAGTTAACATAATTTTCTGTTACATTAAAAGTTTAAAATTTATCAATTTAAACTTAACTTATTTTAATTTACGGATTTTATTTTGATTCAATCAGGTGCTGTGGAAGCAAGTTCATTGCAATTAGACACAGGTTAATCCCTGAGCTAATTTCCCCAAAGAATTAGTCACGACGGTGAAAACCAGAGTGTGACATATCTGTCAACTTGACATAAAGATCTGACAAGTTAATATAATTATCTGAAAGAAAAAATTATATGGCCACAAGTTTAAAGAAAAGTATCATTCATATTGTAAGTTGAGTTGTCAGAAAATGATGTTGACTTGTCAGATGTTATGTCGTCTTGTCAAATAATGATGTTGACTTGTCAATTAATAATATCGACTTGTCGGAAAATATTATTCCAAATGGATGACACAAATTGTGCGTGGGAAGGTTAAAGTGTTGAATTCTTAAGCCCGTGAATAAGTGACAAGTCGACATCAAGATCTGAGAAGTCGACATGATTATCTGACAAGTTGGGCAGATCCATGCCACCATATTTTTGAGCTAAACATCAATAAACTTCAACACCCAAAACAACACCTAGCTATTAGCATTACTACCAGTATTACTCATACGCGGATTTACGGGGGATTTGCTCCCCCCACCTCCTCCATGGAAAAATCTAATTTATTTATTTCCTGTGTATTAATTTGCTTCCTGTGTATAGTGATTAGGAGCTTTCACGACCACAGGTAGACGTCAAGCCCCGGAGGCTTTCACACCTCTAGAAATGAAGCCCCGCCCTCACCTGAGGTTACCATCCTGTAAAAATGTTCGGCCTTTAAATTTGCATAAATAATAAATATGGCTAACACCCCCCAACCCAAACACCCCCACCCCCCGAAAACATGAACAATATTTCTATGAATGATTTTGGGGGACGCACATTTACATTTAAGTAAATTTAATCGCGGTAAGCTTAAAGCGCACGAGACAGAGACCGAATGTGTTTATCAGTTGTTTTGTCTTTGTGAAATAATATAAATCTAGAAATGAACCCTATCAATCTACATTGAAGCTTGAGGAGACTTGTATCAATTTGATTTTATCTAAACATCTGACTCAACATTGACACAAATCAAGTTAGACTTGTTCACCGATAAACTGCATATATCTTATTACATGTATTTAAACAAAGACCGTGCTTTGTAGTTTGTTAAAAAATAAAAAAACAAGTGGAGGACCCATGCCTGAGTTAAAGCGCATAATAACACAACATAATTAGCACGTGCAGATAATCACACACCCATCAGAATGAAAACCTATATTTTGACAGTTTTGCTTGCTGTAATGATGCATAGAATAACATAGTCTCAATGAAATGTTTGTTGATTCTATTTAGCGGGAAGTAGATTAGTTAATATCTTAATCATGGAAATTGCAATCGATGATAGGCATTGTTTTTCCTGATAGTTCATGAGAGAGAGAGAGAGAGAGAGAGAGAGAGAGAGAGAGAGAGAGAGAGAGAGAGAGTTAGTCTGGTTCTTTGACACTTTTAACTTTTCACCAAGTGCATTGTCCAGTTCAGTAATTTATTTGCATTATTGTATAGAATTGTCATCATACCTGTACATATAAAGCAATAATACATGTACAGTTCATAAATGATCAATGCATGATTGTATTCAAATGCCAGTAACGGGTAGCGTAAATACACACATGCATGATTTTAAAACAATGTTTCGGGTTTAAGATTAGAAAAATATCATACATTTATATTCACAACTTTTTCATACTGTAAATTCGAAAAGCAGTACAATATTGAATGCCTTTTCTGCAGTTTGTTCTTGTTGCATGAATTCCAGGAGAAAAAAATGACTATCCGATGAGTGATTTTGTCATTTATTGATCATATAAATGACAAAAATATAAATAAGTACATTAAATGTAGAATTACAATTATCATATTAGCGTTAGCATTTTTTGCAACAAGAATAATCAAAGTACTGAAGTACTGACGGGAGTTGATTTTATCGATTATCATTTATTTTAAAATCAATTTATCTTGCATGGCAATTAGTTTCTAGTTTGTATTTGAATTACGCACTTTTTTATAATATGAACTTTTAGACTTTTCCGACAACAATTTCGAGAAACCCCATATGAATCATGTTTTGTAATATTTAAAGATAGATTTCAACTACTAGCATGTATTAGTTATCGAAACAATTCTAAAAATTGTATGGATCCAAGCACTATTGATATCGAACTCTAGTCTCGTTTAACTAGACGCCCGGTTGTCTCCGTTAATATCCGTCAAGCAAGAGAGCCCCCTCTCTGCTTGTCGCAGATTTAAGGAGACAGCCGAGCGTCTGGTTGAACGATACTATATTAACTCTGGCGTAGGAATACATGAGACTACAAATATATCTAGATTGTTCGTAGTATATACGATTTGACTATTTTCAAAGTGTTTATAGATAAGTTTCCTTGAAAAACAACGCTTAAGCAGACTACATCGACTTTTTTTCTATTATTTTCAAGAACTTAGTCTTGTCAGCGGTAATGATTTGTGCTTAGGTCCAAACACTGTTTCACTTTCGGTTTGTCAGAGTAACTGCATAGGAGAGTTGATTAAAATCAACTTCCAAAAGGGCTACAAGGCATGCTAAATGCTTGCATAACGCATGCAGTGCCACCCAAGGAAAAGGTAATTCTACCAAAAACATGTGATAAAGAAAAGCTATTTGCTTCACAAAAAAAAAAAAAAATGACAATATGCGCAACCATATGATAAACTCGAATAAATCTTTAGCAATTTGGTATAGGTATAATACCTTATCATGTTGTTCATGACTAGAATAGATAAAACAGTATGGTGCAACGAATAAAAAAAAACAATTGAATTTCACTCATGGACGCATAGAAACCTTTGCATATCACACAACCCTTGGAGGTTTAGACAATTATGATATGTTCATGACGTGACTGGGAGAAACTCTGATACATTAAAATCAATTCACCTGGCAAGTTCAGGAAAATTTCATAAACCATGCACTAGTATGATGATACCATGATTATGTTTACATAAATTAGAGCAGACAAATTCTAAACTCATTTCAATGTTCTCAACTGCACACATATACTTCCTTATACAAGTATGATGAGGTCATGACCATGTAAATAATCTAGAAACAAATTCTCAACTCATTTTAATGTTCTAACTGCACATAAATAATTCCGTGTACAAGTATGATTTTGTCATGACTACCTATACAAGAATAAAGCGGACGAATTCTTAGCTCAATTCAAATGTTCTAAACTACACACATATAATTCCTTGTACAAGTATAATTAGATATGTTAAAATCAGGACTAAAAATACAATAAGTAAAACAGACAAATTCTCAACTCTTTTCAATGTTGCAACTGTGCATATATAACACCTGAATACAAAATTGCTACATAAACAGTGATTGCATGAGCAGTTGCTTGTTGTCCTAAATACCTAGGTAGATTAAAAATACACCATATATGTATAACTAGGTATGACTTATTACTAAGGGGGCAGCCATATGCTAAACCCTTACCAATATGAGTCAGTGGCAGAAGAGGTTTAATGATTACTAGTATCTGTAATTATAATAGCCTAGGAAGATTTTAATATTGAAAAGAATTAATTCTAATGTAACGCTTGATCGCACTGGAATGCCAAAGACCAGGTTGCTGAATGACATTTTCGGCCAAACCACTCTTTGCAGCCTGTGTTGCAGCACCAATATGAAAACTATGTCCTGCATACTGTGAAGTGTCCAAGCCAATGAATGATATAGCATGCTTTAATTGGGCTGTAACATAACTGTGAGGAACTGGACGACCTGATTTACATGTAAATAGTGTAAATATTTCGCAGATGAGGACAAGGATGGCTGAAGGATCTGGTGACTTGACTGACTTAAATGTAGATCAGTTCGTTTGGCACTACTGTTGGCGTCGAGTCCAGCCATGGGGCAATCTTCTTGGCTTCCTGGAATTTAAAACGGGAAAGGTAATCGGCAAGTACATTTTGCTTCCTGGGAATGTGTTTTGCTTTGAATAAGATGTTGTTTTTTTATTGCTGCTACTACTAATCAACGCACAAGCTTCATCAACGTTTTGTCTTTGCATGCTTGTTTGTTAACTACTTGAACAACTGCTAAATTATCGGAATTTTTTTTTATTAGAGAGATGTGTGCCCAAAATTTCCATTAACAGGACAATAGGGAAAAGCTCCTTGATGGAAATGTGATAATTTGCATGTATATCTAACCACGATTCAACAAACCAGTTTGACCCTTAAACTGCTGCATAACCCATGGAACCCGAAGCATCAGTGTACATATGTAGCTTATGTGAAGACTGCCATTCATCTTGATAAAAGATAAATTTGCCATTGAAATATATATAAACAATAAATATAAACAATCTATAAACAATTGCCATGCTTTAATATCTGCCCGCTCCTCAGATGTAAAATCTATTTCCTCAAATGGGTCAGATACCTGACACGTTAAATCTATAAGGCGTCTAAGAAATGCGTGGCCAGGGGTGACTACTTGTCAAGCAAAGCTGAGTGAGCCGATTAAAGACTGTAATTCCTTCAAATGATTTTTTCTTCAAGGTACCGTCTTTGCAAGGAGTTGTCTCAAGTTGACAAGTTTATCCTCTGGTAATCTGCTTATCATACATATATGTACTGAGTCTACTTCTATTCCATAGATGGTCAAACAAGTTGTCGTGAGAATAGTTTTAGATTGCTTAAGGGGTACTCCAAGTCTTTGACATAAATTCTCAAAGTTATTTACGCCAGAGACATTTTTTAGATGACGGTGGTTCTATGAAAAAGAAATCATCAATTGGATGAGACATACCCGAAGCCATGTATTTATTCAACATATTCCACTGCAAAAATGTGCTTAATTTCTCAAATAACTAACATGCTGAACTAGCCCCCGTAGGTAAACATTTGTCGAAGTAATACTGATTGTTCCATACAAAACCCAGAAGTGATAATCTAGGGGGTGAATTGGAATGTTTCTGTACCCATCTTCAATATCTAGTTTAGCCATTAGTGCTCCTACCCCAAATTTCTTAATTAGCTGGATCACATGTTCAATAGACTCATACTGGACAACTGTCTTATCTCGAGGAATGTGTTCATTAAATGAGTTACCTTCTGGAAAGGATAGATCATGGATTATTCTAAATTCTCCCTGTAATTTTTTTGGGAACAAGCCCCAATGGAGACCAACTAAAGTTATCAAAGGGTTTTGAAGTATAAGGACCAGAAATGCGATTGAGACTTAATTCTTTGTCTAACTTTTCCTGACCACCATCGGACTTTTTCTTACCGATGAATGATTGTTCTTAGCAGATTTTGACTGAAATTCAGAGCACCCAAGCCTAAATCCAAATTTGAGACCATTAACCAGAAATGTTACCAAACTTTTGTCATAACCTTGCAATTCCTGAAGCAAAACATTATGCTTTATTGTTGTTGGAATTGAAAATCTTGGAGTTTGCCTTGTTTCTATCTGACTTGTCCCGGTTGCAGTTGATTTTGGGATGCTGGCCATTGCATAGCTGGCACATGTGCCTGAAATTGCATGGTGAGTTTTTGCACTTTTTACCATTGTTGTAGCTAAAGCAAAAGACTCGTGGTGATCTTGCACTATACTGAGTGTATGACGAGGGACGAAATGAATGAGTGAGAGTAGAAGCTTTGACCATTTACTCTGTGATGGGGACTTGCCAAGGTACCTTATGTGACTGACGCAGCGTACGGAAGTTCTCGTCGTAAGATCTCCAGGCATTGTCACCATTGGAGCTCCCGATTTCCCTAACCGTGAAGCAGTATTTAAGCAGATTGGCATACCTCTTGGGTCAACTTTTCTGTGTATATAGACATGAATATCAGAAAGGCTGAAGTCCATTGCTGTAAAGACATAACTGACTGTTTGAAGGGCTGAGAATTAAATTGAATTGAATTATTCTCTAATTTGATTGACAGATCTTCTTGTTTGAAATTTGGCAGCACACATTTGAGATCAATGAATTGATCATTCCAAATTTTGTTTTTGACACGGACCGGAACAGTTGACCCAAGAGGTATGTCATCTGCAACTGTGAATGGGACAGGATGAGGAGAGTAAGTGTTAGAACCTATATCTGCCACCTACTCACCTGCAAATAGCTGCTGAAGGTTGTTGAGTAGATTAGCATTGTTTAAATCAATAGAGCTATTGCTACTCAATGAAGCCTGCAGTTTTGTATCAGCAATAGGGGGCTGCTTGTAGACGGCATGCTGTTGTTGCTTGAGGATGGCTGCTGCCAACTGGTCAGTCGATGAAAGGGTTGCTGGCGCTGCTTATTGGTTGTGTGGTTGGATTCAAATCTGTATTGATTTGGCTAACAGGTTGTATGGAAGTACGCGGATCTGCAATGGTCTGACTACTGGTAATTGTAGAAGCACGGAGAGTGAATCTCTTTGATGTCTTTGCTGGTGGAATGGGTTTAGGAGCTGAGGATTTTCTTTCTTTGGTGGCATTATGTTCTACAATTAGTGCATAGATAGTGTATTGACAAGACAATAAGCAATCCAGAATTTTATCATACATAGAGTGAACGAAGCCCAACACTGTATCTCATAATTAATCTGTTCTTGACAATTTTTAACCAGCCATTGTCAGTAATATTTAACACAAAATTATAAGTCATACAAGATGGATATGGCAGGTAATATTGAATCAATAATTGTATTTGTCATACTTCTTGACTCCCCAAAACGACCTGGAAGGCTAAATAGATAAACCTGTTGCCATACAAGGTAGATCATAAATCCAGATCAAGCACATATGCAAGATTATAACATTCTTCAGACAACCATTTTAAATAAATGAACATACTTCCTGGTTCCCAACACAGAGACAAGGATTCAGGATGTTTATATTAATAAACTTGCGGCAGCACAGAATATTATCATAACACAAGATCAAGCACAGATGCAAGATCATCAACATTCTTTAGGAAACCATTTTAAACTAGATGCTGTCATTAGACAGTAATACCCGCACCAAGTGTTTGCCCCTAAATAACACTGTTTTGTACCAGTTTAATTAAAAAATGAAGGCCACATGCAAACTCCGGTAATACATTTAAAAATTATAATTTTCATAACTGAAGAATGAGATTCCTTCTCATATGATAATACACATGAGCAGCACTTTATGTGCAATTTGGGGTTGAACTGTTTGCAGTGAATTTTCAGTTAATCAATAATCTTAACATTTCATGTCATAGAAAGTATAACGGTCTATATAATTATTACAAACAAAATAAAAAATTAAATAATGCCCCCTCCCCGTGGCGGTTGCCGGTTTTAGATTTGCTTCTGTTTGCATACATATATATGTACATCATCGTGTGCACAGATTTAGAGAAGGGGTGGGAGTGAGGGGTCCAGACCCCCCCCCCCCCCATGAAAATTCATTTATATCAATTGTAAAATTACCAAAAATACACCTTGGACCCTAATGCCCTTACAGACATGTAAACGCTCTAACCCATTGCGCTTCAATGTTAGGTAACATTATTTGGGGGGTAAATATTTAATTAATATTTAATATACTTTATTGTTTATCTCAATAGGACGTATACATCACAATATGCAGGTGTCCTGCACCACCTTAAAGCTGTTATTTACCTAATAAAATGGTGCAAGTGAATTTGAAGAATAGGTCATAAAAATACATGCATGTTACAAATAACTGATCTTTGTCTGAAGTTACGTACACAACACAGGTCTGCAGGTATCATTAGCGGGTACTAGTTTTACCCAGCTCTTCGATTAGATGGGTTCCCGTGTATAAATACATGTCTGTGTTTTCCATATGCAGAAAAGGATTAGTTAAGATCAGCTAAAGGAATTCATTATTGTGTTTTAATTGGATTACCATTATGATGCTGACCAATATAAGTAAGCATAATACATGTAGGCAGTAGCACAATCTAATGATATGCCAGCATATATAAGTTCTACTTTCACTTTCTAAATGTGATCTCCCTTTGACAGCATACTGTATCATCAACTTTAAATATCTAAAAAAGCTTATCATCGTTACCTATCCTATCGCATTTGTAAAGTTTCTGTCATTTAGTTGCAAAAGTTATTTCTTTTCATTTGTCAGACTTGCGCTATTGAGTTGACCCCATCTTGACTCTGTATAAACAATTTCTTATTAAATTTGTGTATTACATGTAAGCAAGTGTACTAGACACTTAATTATCATTTTATATGAGTTATAATAGGAAGGAAGGAGTATTTCTTTCTTAATGAATTATAATGCATCAAATACAATGTAGGTCATGACCTTATGGGAGTAGCTGTAATGACCCCACGAAACAGGAAAATACAAAATATCTTCTAATGTCATATTATGATGCATCAAATGGTGTAAAGTACATTAATGACCCCCAGGTGTTGTCCTTAACTCGCTTTGCCCGAGTAAGTGCATAAGAGAGTTGATTAAAATCAACTCCCAATAAAGTATTTTATCTTATTCATATGTAACAGTAGAATTTTAACCATGTGGGTAATTCCTAGCCCAATGATGTCACTGCTTTGTTTAGGAGACTGTACAATTGCCCCAAATAGGCAAATACACATGCATATAACATTTTGTTTATAAATCTTAAAAATTGAATTAAGCAATTTCAAAATGTTAATGTGCATCAGGAGAGAAAAAGCAATCAAGAAATGATTTAAAATTTGCTACTGCACACAAGTAAGAATGTATTAAGAAGACTGAATCTTAAGAACCAGGTTAGATTGGGGGAGGGGGGTGAATGTGGAGTATAAACCTTTATAATTTGAATCATTTATTGTTATTAATTTTAACTTGTCAATGAAAACTAGTTATTGATCCCATGGTAGAAATATGACCTCTGATCATATCTCAATAGATCATTTGTCAATTATGCAAGGTGTAATCTATTTTTTTTTTAAATAACATTTTTTACCAGTTTATAAAAGTTTTTAGACACCCATATTATATTTTGATTTAATAGATCATTCGAAAATTAAGGGGGGGGGGGGGGGGGGTTATATTTGAGTTTGTTTGGGGGGGGGGGTTCCAAATTAAGTCATATATTTGACAATTTTTTAATGTAATTTAAAATAAGACTAAGCCATACTACAGTCATGAACATGAATAGTATAGAACAAAACACAAACTAATACATGTATATATACATACATGTAGGAAGTATTACAAAACATAGATGATTGATCTATATCTGGGTTCTTAAATTGAATCATATATCATGTACATATTATATTATTGTTTCTTTGTTCAAGGCATTTCAGATGGTAATGTAGGTCATGATTCCAAGTGCGCTGCCCAAAATTATTATTGACAAAGATAATAATATAGGGTTTTCATAATCATATATTGACTGTTACTGGCAATATATAGGGTTTATTAGATCTGATTATTAGATCATCCCCACCCCCAAGGAATTTGAAATTACCATATATCTCAGAAACTGTTATAATCATAACCCCTAAACCATATATATTCATGTTTCTGATGTCAAGGGGCATCAAATGTTATGTAGGTCATGGGCCCTGTGGGTGGTCCTGACCCCATCAAACAGCAAGTCCCTTAATATCTTCAAAACAGTTTAGATCCCCACCCTTAAATTATATATATTCTTGTTCCTTGTGTCAAGGGGCATCAAACGGTATGTAGGTCATGGGCCCCGGGGGTGGTCATGACCCCCCTCGAACAGGAAGTACAAGAATATCTCGAAAACGGTTGAGATCCCCACCCCTTAACCATACATGTAAATATTCTTGATCCTTAAAGGGCATCAAAAGATATGTAGGTAATGGGTCTCAGGGTTAAATTTAATTTTTCAAAACCGTAATGCACATCTACATTGATCTATGGAACAGTTCCTATCATATCCCAAGATATGATGTGTCTATCTTTTAAATCATAAAAGGAGTTCTAGGATCTATGCTTTTTTGAAGTGATAAACGTCATTTTTCTGCTACTTTTTGACTCCCTGGATGAAATTTAAATTTTTAAAACCTTACTGCACATCTATAGAACAGTCCCTATCATATCCCAAGATATGATGTGTCTATCCATTAAATCATAAGAGGAGTTATTGGATCTATGGGTTTTTTTTGAGTGGTAAACGTCAATTTTCTGCTACTATTTGACTCCCTGGATAAAATTTAGATTTCTAAAATCTTATTGCACATTAATAGGACAGCCCCAATTATATCCCAAGAGATGACGTAGCTACCCCAAAAGTTGTAAGAGGAGTTCTGGGAACCATACTTTTTTTTTTGGAAAAAGCGTCATTTTTTGTTGCCCACTGATCCCCTTAATAAAAAAAAATCTGGAATTTGATCACACTTCAATATAACACCCCCAATCATATTTTAGAAGATCATTTGGCTATTGCAAAAAGACAATGACGTTTTTGAAACCAGTTTTTTGGTAAGAAAAAACGTCATTTTTTAGCAATTAATTGACCCCCAGGACAAAATTAAAAATTCCGAAACTTTATTGCGCATCTATAGGATACCCTAAAACATATTCCAAGAGATGATTTGTCTACTGTTGAAAACGTAGGAGGAGTTCGAGGAAGAAGGTTTTTTTTGTGAAAAAACATCATTTTTTACCAATTATGTGACCCCCAGGACTACCAGAGAATTTTTGAAACCTCTTTACAAAACAACATGACACCCCAAATCAAACTCTAAGAGTTCAGATTGCTGGTTTATAAGATGTAAGAGCAGTTTGAGAAAGTAAAACGTGATAGACGGACGGACGGATGGACGGACGGACGGAACAGAGTAACAACAATATATCCGAACTTTCTTTAGAAAGTGCGGGTATAATAAATAAACAAGACTCCCTGGCATGTTCTAAGGAGTCTTGGACGGTGAAAAGAAAACAAATTGTTGCCTCACACTGTGCAACATGGAAAATTGATTATGCTCAGACAACATAACTCGATTGACCCATGTAAATAACATACATGGCATAACTTGATATGCCTTAATTATACACTTATTGTCAATGGGCCGTTATAAATGCATTTCCATACTTAATAATTTGAGATAAACTAACCCAGTTGCCATCTAATATTGATACAGTGATAATTATCTAGGTGAATGTACAATAACTGCATTCCTTATGCTTTTACAAATACTTTTCATTGGTGAGGGGGATCCCCGGGCTTCAGGCTTCCTAGCGGAGGATTGGCGAGGTGCAAGCCATCTCTGCCTAGGTGAGACATATCCATCCAAAATCCCCTGTGTCTCCAGTAGAATATGTTGCTCAATGTCTGTGTTTTTTGTGTTAAGAGACCATAAATTTCAGTCACGCTATCGTTGTATCCCGGGGGACTCGCGGAAGGATCCCTTTGCAGAAGCTGACCGATGATCACCACTCTTGTCCCGAGGCCGTATATCAGGTACTCGGCGAAGGAAGCAATGTTGGTTGCAATTTGCTTATTTGGTATAAAACCAATGTCATTGCCACCTATTTGTATTAAAAAAAAACATATTGGGAGTCCCTGTAACGTCCCTTATCGTTCGCTGCAGGTCGTATGTTCGTATGTCGTTGGCCCAAACCGAGATATTATACCGGCCATCGTCTAGATTTAGGTTTTGCAAATTCGGGTTAACGGTCATACATGTAAATTAAGCCGGCCTTCTGATGAATGAATGTCCGAGGAGACAGACGTGTGTTTTTGTTGATTCGGGATCCACCCCTGCTACATGTATGTTAATTGAAGATATTAATATTTAGACTTACTTTCTTATTTCACTGCATGCATTAATTTTGCACCTAGTATTAAAAAAACTACTTAGAGCGGCAAAGGTTTTAGATTTTGAAAGTTCGATCCCGATCAAAAAGAACTTAAAAGGAGATATAGATACAATAACGAGAAATCGGAAGATTTGAAAAATTAAATAGCTAATCAGCGAAGAAAGTTGTATATAAAACATTTTATGGAACATAACATTTTATATATTTAAAATTTTATTTGAAAAATAAAGAATATAAGAGAGCAATTAATTTTTATTTCATATCAATGTGTCAAATAATGTTCCGAATTTAAAACTCTTCCTTTTCATGTTTGAAATTCTTAGAACTGATAAATCAAATGTTTCCCTTACTTGAAAAAATAACATATTGCATTATTGTTTAGCGATACCGAGCACTCAGATCTTAGGACGTATGTATATACAAGAACACGTGTGTCTGTCACTTCATAGTTCCCAATCTCACTACCGTGTACTGCAAATTGTCAAGAAGGGTTGTGTATAGTAGCTATTATATATTCACTTACTGGCCATTCAGATCTTAGGAAGTATGTGTATATATATACATGTACATTTGTGTCTGTCACTTCATTGTTCCAAATCTTGCTACCGTGCACTGCAAAGTGTCAAGAAGGGCTGTGTACAGTAGCTATTATATAACCACTGACCGAGTGAAAAAAAAAAAAATGTCAACATCCTCTCCTTTGAAAACGTTAACTTCAATCAACCAGTTGTTAAACATGTGTTTTCAGGTTCTTTGATCAATTGATATGGTGTAAAATAAAACATTGATGGATACAAGATTAAATTGGCTGCTCTAAGTTAATCCACATAATTATACATTGCATGTTATGAAAATTAATTAGGATTGCATGTCAACTTATTGAGAAATCAATTTCCGGGTAAACTATTAGTAACTTTTAATTCAAAATCAATGCAATCTCTCTCTCTCTCTCTCTCTCTCTCTCTCTCTCTCTCTCTGTAGCCTATTTAAACTCCTACATGTATAGAAAACACTAGTACTACATTTACACATCTTCATGAACATGTATGTCTTACCAGGGCCGCAGAATGATAAAGAAGTGGTAATGAAATTAGGATTGCAATTTAATTTATTATAAAGATAATAAATTCCCGGGTAAACTATTAGTAAATTTAATTCTAAATATTTCTCTCTCTCTCTCTCTCTCTCTCTCTCTCTCTCTCTCTCTCTCTCTCTCTCTCTCTCTCTCCAACAGTGCAAATGTTGGTATAACGTTAACATGACTTCTTTACCATGCCAATATACACCTTGTAATTGTTGATCTTTTTTTTTGCGCAGTAGGTCTAACTGCCAGTTAACCTTACGATGTATCCCACATCAAATTTCACATATAATTTTTTTTTACATTTGATTAGCTGCATATGGCAAAACATATTAAATTAAAACATTAAGATGTTTTACGTATAAAAATAAAAAAAAAATGTTGCATTCCAGGTCATTCGCAAACATCCAACTCCGATTCCACCTTTTCCGTTTTGTACAACACAATTTTATGTGTAACAAAAAGCCTCATAAGTTTACATTTTTTTTGAATAATGATAAAATGTTCTTATCATGATTTTTTGTTAACATTAAACAAATTAAATATGACAAACCCAGTTAAGACTTCAAAATTAATATCAGTCACTGTATCTATGCTTAAATATTTAATGGTGAAAAATGAAATGAAAGAAAAAAGATCAGGTAACATTTCATTCATTAAGAGTAAGAGCAATGGGGGCAGTACTTGTCAGTACTTCTCTAAGTTTTTCAGTACCGTCAGTAAAAAGTGTCAGTACTTCTCTAAGTTTATTAGAAATGTCAGTACATTGTCAGTACTTTTCTAAGTTTCTCAGTACCGTCAGTAAAAAGGTCAGTACTTTTCTAAGTTTATCAGTAATGTCAGTACATTGTCAGTGAATGTCTAAGTTAACAGTAAAAAATGGGAAGGTCAGTACTTTTATGACTTAGTAGTGTTTATAAAATGCATTTTTCCATGTTAACAATTTATTGATCTGCCTCTCTATACACAAAATATGCGTCAAAATTTACAGTATGACGTCGCATCGACAAGTGCGACCAGTCGGTTATTTATATTTATCGTTGGTGGCCTCATTTGACTACACAGTTGCGCGCATATGTAATTTTTAATATAGTATAATGTTTTCGATCCCATAACAATCGGTAATTACTTTATTTACTAGCATTTTGACGACTTGTTGTTTTGTATGATGTTATAGTTAACATTTCCCGTACCTTAATGTTCGGCGCGACAACAAAGTAAACCTTAAGTCAGTGCTTGGTGAGATTTCTTTTCAACTTTCTCAATAACAACATTGTTTATGTTTATACTTTTTTCATGGAATTTTTTTTCGAATCATTGAATAATATGAGATGATATGTTGGTTCTGGTACGCTATGCCAAACTTTCTATTAAAAAGTTTGGTATAGGCAAAATTATACTTTGTGAATCTGATAGAAATATTAAGGTGGTGCATAAGATGATTAAGGCATTTTGCATATATGCACTTATGGATCGTTTTGCTATTAAGAGATACATACATTTGTAAAACAAATTGGATTGAATGAGGATCAGTAGCTATAACATTAATAGGATATTTAAAGATGCATTTAAATATTCTTATGGTATTACTTACATGTACTCATTTTTGTTTATTCAAGAACCTCAATATATTTGATAAATAATTCGTAATTAAAATGTTTTCGAAATGCAACAATAACTCTGTTCCTTTTCTAAAGTTCACCAAAAATGTTTAATTAAGCATGAAATTCTTATTAATAAGCAGAATTAAATTGCACATCAGATCTAATAAAAAATTATGCGGGATAACAGGAATGCATTTAATCCCAAAACTAATTTTGAAACTTATTTCATAAAAGAACGAATGCAAATGCTGGTTATTTATTATCTTTATAGATTTTGGGGTGTGTATTTTATAAAAGCCTCATTAGTTCAGGGACAACTTGGTTTTTTTTTACTTGGACTCATTTATCAAAAAGTGAAAAAGTCTTTGAGTTTTACTTGTAAGTTTACAATAAAAAAATGACAATAACAAACCGTGAACTATCTAAACATTCCATAAAACGAAAAACAAATTTAAAGCAGAGTGACACGGACATCAAAATAGATAGAGGTAGGATCAGGTGCCTAGAAGGAGTGAGCATCCTTTGCTGACCGGTCACACCCGCCATGTGCTCTTTGTCGTAATCGGGGAAAAATAGGAAAAGCCCGTAGACAATTAGGTTGTGAATTATGGTCTAACAATTAGTATGAAAAACGTCAGTCAGCATGCGACCCAGTGGAAAATTGCATTTGCTGACAAGGTCGTTGTATCGGACAACCATAGAACTTACGAAAAGATGACTTCAAGCGAGACTGTTGATAGTCCTGTTTTATCAACTTGTTTGTCAGTAGCTTGCTTCGTCTTAGAAACTGTTCGTACAAAGAGCATGCCCTTGCGTATCGAATCAACTCAGGGACAAAAACACTATATGCAGGTGATGAAGGTATATTGCTACGTAAGTAAGAAAAGTTGACTATAGAAAATTTGAAGTCATCGCATTTATCATAAAGTTTTGTTCTACGGTTACCATCAATGTCCATGTCCAGTAAAATATCCAAATATGAAACAGATGACGCAGACTCTGTGGTATCTTTAAATTCAAGTTCACTGGGATATATCGAGTCGATGTAAGTATGGAAATAACAATTATTTATTGATAATACGTCGTCAATATACCTAAATAGTGAGCTGAAGACCACAGCGAGTAATGTTTTATTTCACGTAAAAGTTTTTGAATAAAGTTTGCTTCATAAGAATAAAAAGAACTAGACACGATCTCGTTGCGAGCAACGAGGAGGTCTTCCGTCCGATTTTTAGAAGAGGAAATGACCTTGCCTTTTATCTTCATCAACGAAACATATCAGGAAATGCAGATGTGATCTAAAAGAGCGATGGATGCAGGATTATACACCCCGTTGGATCCCTAATTTAAAGGACCAGTCCCATTTTATTTCATATTAAATAAGAGTTCTTTTGACCTAATAACAGGTCTAATGACCTGTGATAAAAAGAAACCGAAGAAAAAAAGAGGATCTGTCTTTGTAAACGGAAGACCCTAATAACAATAAGAATAGAAGGGTCTTCCGCTGAAGACGGAAGACCCTAATAATAAAAGACTGTTTTTGTCTAAATCGTAATTGAAAAGTGTTTTTGTTTCAACTTGTACTATAGTCCAACAACCCTTTTATGTTGTATATTTTAGTTAGAAAATTAAATAAAAAGGAGAGAAAGAACAAATCTTGGCTCCGGCGAGATTAGAACACACAGCCTTTGCAGGTGTCCCAAAACATGGCTGACGCGAATAATTCCCGAATTTGTCTTTGAATTTGGGGCGTTTCCGCCCGGGAGAGGAGCTGAGTTTTTGTATGAGATGAAACAACCTGTAAGATGTCTGACTATTCAGGTTTGGTAACAGTGCGAGGTCATTTGAAATATTGATGCGTGTTTGTGTCTGGAGGGGGGGGGGGTGAAAAGACCTGAGCTTGATTTTCGTCGTAAAAAATCGAAAATAGAATTTTGAGGTATGGATCTCGGATTCGGTCATTACATGTAGAACAGTAATCTAGAATTGAACTAGGTTGAAAATAAAAATTCAAGATGAAAGATCCAGTAAAATCAGGCCAGAAAAACAAAATGATTTTCTGAATAGGAGGGGGGGGGGGTGTCGGTGCGTGTACAGTGTAAATTTAATTTTCCGGTATAGGCAATAAGCGCCGTTTAATCTCACGAATTCGACTTGATTGTTCAATCCGCTGCATATTTGGCAGACAATAAGAATGGTGTCCGAGGTTCATTTTCACGAATTTTCATTAGGATTGGTTGAAGGGCTTGGGAGTTATGATTTGTTTTTCTACAGTACATGTCAATCACGACAATTGAAACTCAAATGCCAAAAACTTCATAACTCTGTTAATAATGAACGAATTGGTCTGGTAATTAGTACAGTAATCTAGAATGATACTTAGTTGAAATTAAAGGCCCAAGATCAAAGATCAATGAATTGGAGGGGGGGGGGTCGGTCGGTGACTTCTATATTAAACGTAGACTATTAAATTCTAAATATCACAAATTACACAATTTCTAAACAAAATACATATGTTAGAACAATGTATAAGCGTTGTTTGAAAGATGTAACTATTGATTTTTTAACATCTGTTTATCTTAGGCTCAAACACTCATAAACGGCTGGTCAGTTTTCAAACCTTGTCGCAGTCACACGTTCGTTTGTATAGTTACGTGTATAAACTTTGGAGGTTTTTCTTAATCCCAGACAAGCAACAGACGTGTATCAGTATATAGACATGCACAAAAAAGGGAAAAGTCCACCATCTTTAATAAAAATGACTTTTTAGCGTTGACTTCCAATCAGTATGAAGACAATCATTAAGCAATGAATTTCAAATTATTTGAATCCATAGACATTATCCCGTAACTTGAAATAAATACATGTATACTTTTTGGACGCCAATGTACATTTAGCCTCTATCCAATTTACTGCATGTTACCTGTACAAGTTCTTATTTAAATGCTAAAACATTTGTACTTGAGAGAGAGAGAGAGAGAGAGAGAGAGAGAGAGAGAGAGAGAGAGAGAGAGAGAGAGAGAGAGAGAGAGAGAGAGATTTTCTAGTTTTTTTTATAGTGTTTAGGGAATCAGTATATTAACAACGTATGTCAATAAACACATGTATATACATGCATGCGTGTATCTATATATGTGAATTAATACTAATCAGTCCTCCTTTTAAGGTCATGTTGAATACTTACTTAAACGTGGGTGCATTGCTAAATATTGTGTTTGTCATTGAGATGGCGGCATTTCTTTGATGCCGGCAAAGCGACCCAGCGTACTGCAGGGGTACTTTGGCGGCACGTCTTTGATGCCTGCGATGCGACGAGCGTTTGAATTTAGCGAACTGCTGACAGAAACAAGCTATCTATTTGTAATTTAAAAAAGCCGCTATTATTTCTATATATAATAAATATAAAACGGAAAACATTAAAATCCATCATTTTAAAGATAAAATCGGTAAACAAAACAAAATTAAGAAAAAACCAACATTCGCAGGTCTCTGATACCGGCAATGCAACAAGCGTCTAAATTTAGAGAGCTGCTGACAGAAAAGAGCTCCATATTTGTACTGAAAATACCCGCTATTATTTTTAATTATGACAAAAATAAAACGAAAAACATTCAAATACATCATTTTAAAGACGAAATCATTAATCAAAACACTAATAAGAGAGAAAAAACATTCGGCACTCAAGGACTGAACCCGGGTCGTCTGGGCACAAGTCCAACACTCTAACGACTGAGCTACGCGGACCTTCGCTTCAGGATTTTGGGGTCCAAAATCTCAAGAATGCGTGGATCGATTTTAAAACAAATTTCATATTTAGAAGTTTTGAGGGCGTCTCTATCGAATGAAATAATAAAAAATTTCGAATCCCAAAAATTGAAAAATTAAGGTTTTTCATTTCCTTCCGGTGACGACCGGAAGTGACGGCGGATGTTCGGATATGCGTAGTACACTGCGGCTGGAATCTTTCTATCATCCCTGAAAATTTAAAAGTTCTATCTTAAACACTTTTGGAGAAAACTTGTGAACAAGCAAAAACATAAAATCTTTAATATCTCGGGACCGGAAGTGACGACCAAAAACATCCCACGTACTTTTCTTACAAATTTTGTCATAAACAAGATCTGAAAGTTTTATCAAAATCGGCTGAAGCGTTTTTGAGAAAACGTGGGAGAAAAAAAGAAAAGAATAATAACTAGAAACGATCTCGTTGCGAGCAACGAGGAGGTCTTCCGTCCGATTTTTAGAAGAGGAGATGATCTTGCCTTTTATCTTCATCAACGAAACATATCAGGAAATGCAGATGTGATCTAAAAGAGCGATGGATGAAGGATTATACACCCCGTTGGATCCCTTATTTAAAGGACCAGCCCTATTTTATTTCATATTAAATAAGAAGTCTTTTGACCTAATAACAGGTCTAATGACCTGTAATAAAAAGAAACCGAAGAAAAAAAAGAGGGTCTGCCTTTGTAAACGGAAGACCCTAACAATAAGAATAGAAGGGTCTTCCACTGAAGACGGAAGACCCTAAAAATAAAAGACTGTTTTTGTCTAAGTCTTAATTGAAGAGTGTTTTTCAACTTGTATTACAATCCAACAACCCGTTTATGTTGAATATTTTAGTTAGAAAATTAAATAAAAAGGAGAGAAAGAAATAGAGAGAAAAAACAAATCTTGGCTTCGGCGAGATTAGAACACACAGCCTTTGCAGGTGTCTCAAAACATGGCTGACGCGAAATGATTCCCGAATTTGTCTTTGAATTTGGGGCGTTTTCGCCCGGGAGAGGAGCTGAGTTTTTGTATGAGATGAAAAAAAAACGTGTAAGATGTCTGACTATTCAGGTTTGGTAACAGTGCGAGGTCATTTGTAATATTGATGCTTGTTTGTGTCTGGAGGGGGGTGAAAAGACCCTAGCTTGATTTTCGTCGTAAAAAATCGAAAATAGAATTTTGAGGTGTTGATCTCGGATTCGGTTAACAACAATTAGGGCAAATCCTAAAACAATGACTGATGCATTTTACTCATGTATTTCAGTGTTGAGAATGTTTTTTCGTGTCGTTTACTATTATGTTTGACTGTTTTATTTCAGCAGGATTGATAAAATATTTATAAATGTAGAAATAACGAAATCAGTAACACGTAAATTTATTCGGTAAAAATTTGATGACAGTAATTTCCACAGTTTTAACATTCATAAGTAGTTCATACGCTATCGTAGATACAGACAAAATGGAAAACAAGAAATATACATGCAACAGAAATATTACGCGGCTGCTTACATCCCTTGTACTCTGAAAATGTTAAGTCCCCGTACAGGCTATACTCGCCGTTTGATCTCAGGAATTTCTTCTTAATTGTTCAATCCGCTGCATATTTGGCAGACAATAAGAATGAGGTCCCAGGTACATTTACACAAAATTTCATTAGGATTGAGTAAGGGGCTCGGGAGTTAGAATTTTTTTCTACAGTACATGTCAAGCACGCCAATCGAAACTCGAATGCCCAAAAATTCATATCTCTCTTAAAAATGAACGAATGGGTCTGGTCATTAGTACAGTAATCTGGACTTGAACTAGGTTGAAAATAAAGGTTCAAGATGACAGATCCAGTAAAATCAGGCCAGAAAAACTAAATGATTTTGTGAATAGGAAGGGGGGGGGGGGGGTCGGTGCGTGTACTGTGTAAATTTAATTTCCATGTATAGGCAATAAGCGTCGTTTAATCTAAGGAATTTCGTCTTAATTCTTCAATCAGCTCCTTATTTATTGACGATAAGAATGTGGTCCGCGGTTCATTTTCAAGAATTTTCATTAGGATTGAGTAAAGGTCTTGGGAGTTAGAATTATTTTTTACAGTACATGTCAAACACGACAATTGAAACTCAAATGCCAAAACCTTCATAACTCTGTTATTAATACAAGTAAAATTGGGCCAGAAAAACTAAATGATTTTATGAATTGGGAGGGGGGGGGGGGCGGTCGGTCGGTGACTTCTATATTAAACGTAGATTATTAAATTCTGAATATCACATATTACACATGTACAATTTCCAAATAAAATAAATATGTTAGAACAATGTATAAGCGTTGTTTGAAAGATGTAACTATTGATTTTTTTTTTTTACATCTGTTTGTTCTTAAGCTCAAACACTCATAAACGGGTGGTCAATTTTTAAACGATGTCGCAGTCACCCGTTCGTTTGTATAGTTACGTGTATAAACTTCGGAGGTTTTTCTTAATCCCAGACAGGCAACAGATTTATATTAGTATATAGATATGCACAAAAAAAGAAAGAAAAAAGTTCACCATCTGTAATAAAAATGACTTTTTAGCGTTGACTTCCAATCAGTAAGAAGACAATCATTAAACAATGAATTTCAAATT
Organism: Magallana gigas; assembly: GCF_902806645.1. Lineage (NCBI taxonomy): Eukaryota > Metazoa > Mollusca > Bivalvia > Ostreida > Ostreidae > Magallana > Magallana gigas. Next base: position 51,621,641 of record NC_047563.1, read on the forward strand.
ATTTGAATCCATAAACATTATCCCGTAACTTAAAATAAATACATGTATAATTTTTGTACGCAATGTACATTTAGCCTCTATCCAATTTACTGCATGTTACTTGTATTAGTTCTTATTCAAATGCTAAAACAGTTGTACTTTAGAGAGAGAGAGAGAGAGAGAGAGAGAGAGAGAGAGAGAGAGAGATTTCATAGTGGTTTATAGTGTTCAGGAAATCAATATATAAGCAACCTATGTCAATAAACGCATGTATTCATGCATGCGTTTATCTATATAATTATGTAAATAAATACTAATCAGTCCTCATTTTAAAGCCATGTAGAATAACGTTTGTGCATTGCTAAATGTTGTGTGCATACAGTCAAGGAGATGGCGGCATTTCTTTGATGCCGGCAAGGCGACCCAGTGAACTCTAATGCAGTCGTACTGCAAGGGAGCTTCGGCGGCATGTCTTTGATGCTGGCGATGCGACGAGCGTCTGAATTAAGCCAACTGCTGACAGAAACGAGCTCTATATTTGTACTAAAAAGCTGTTATCTTTATTTATTATAAAAATAAAACGGAAAACAATAAAAACCATCATTTTAAAGATAAAATCATTAAACAAAACAAAATTAGGGAAGAAATATAATCGGCACTTGGGGACGGAACCCGGGTCGCCTGGGCACAAGTCCACCACTCTAACGACTGAGCTACGCGGACCCTCGCTTCAGAACTTTTGAGCTCAAAATCTCGGGAATGCGTGGATCGATTTAAAAACGAATTTCATATTCTGAAGTGTTTTCAGTGTCTCTATCGAATAAAAACATTAAAAAAAATCAAGTTTAAAAAATTGAAAAATTAAGGTTTTTCATTTCCTTTCGGTGACGACCGGAAGTGACGGCGGACGTTCGGATATGCGAAGGGCACTGCGGCCGTTCACTCTCTACTATCTCTGAAAATTTGAAGGTTCTATCTTAAATACTTTTTGAGAAAAATCGTGAACAAGCAAAAACTTAAAATCTTTAATATCTCAGTACCGGAAGTGACGACCAAAAGAAGCTCGTGTAATTTTCTTACAAATTTTGTCATGAATAAGATCTGAAAATTTCATGAAAATCGGCTGAAGCATTTTTGAGAAAACGTGGGAGAAAAAAAAAAGAATAATAATAATAATAGAGGAAAAGAATCAAAGCAATAACAATAAGGTCTTCCGTTGGAAACGGAAGACCTTAATAATAGAGGAAAAGAAACAAAGCAAAAACAATAAGGTCTTCCGTTGGAAACGGAAGACCTTAATAAATCTGCTAACACTGGGCACAATTGGTACCCATGGGAAGTCCAACAGATTGTTGGAAGACTTGATTTCAAAAAACTACATGGATGTTGTCTATCAGAAACTCAAGTATTTTCTTTTAATGTCAACTTCAGAGTACTTGTGTGTGCAATCAGAATGGTTTGCTACAAAATATTTTTTTAGATTTCCAATGTCAAGGTGAGCATTTTTATGACTTCCATTTTTATTGAAGAAACAACTGTCGATGATATCAAAACTCCTAGATTTTAATTTGTCATGGGAAATTGTTGTGTAAAGCGTTTAAAATTTGTACGTTTTGATGCTATTGAACTTGGTAATATTTTGTGACCTCAAAGTTTAATTCTTTAGATTTTTTAAATATCCACATCGGATTCACAGTACTTATGGAGTATATTGGTATGCATTACTCTTCAAGTTTCTCCTTCAATACTGTAAGAAATTTAGTAAGGAGTAAAGAAAAAGGTTTGGAAGAACATTTTCTGGAACCTGCTATATATCTCTGTTTGTAAGGACTTTTGTGAAGCTTTGGAATCCAGTACAAATAAGGTATATTAAATTAATTTTGTGCATTGGGAATATTAATGATACCCATTGCAGATTTATGATTTTGAAGTATTTCCTGTTTGGAAAGGCCGCTTTGGGTGTAAATAAGATTACAATGTTTAGAATCAAAACCTAGTTCTTTAAAAATGCAATTAATATAATGTGCCTTACAAACAAAGACAATATTGTTACTTGCCTTATCAGCAGGGACCAGTACATACCGCTCGTGCAATCTGTCTAGTTCTTTTCTCACTTCTATTTTATTGAAAACAGAAGGATAGATGGTTTTCATGTGACCTCTCAGTCGTTTAATACAAGATTTTAATATACATCTGATGCTTTTAACTCACTTTGACATGGTATCCAGTTTTTCTTTTTCAGATTTTGCTACACATAATAGGGTGTTCAGTAGGATCTAAATGCTCCCCACCTGTATGCATTATTCACCTGTCTCCAGTTACCGAAGAAGCATTGACTGATTTCTAGTTAAAAACAAAAAGCTGTATCATGGTCGCTATCAAAATGTTTGATGTATGGCATTTCAGTGATATGGACAAGAAATCCACGAGTTCTACACTATATGCAACGATCATCATTCATCATTGAAATACACTTATAAAATCTCCAAAATAATGAATGTTCTTAATATAACAGTATATAAAGGAAAACTATTTGAAACAAAACAAATCCTTGATTTTAAAACATATATTCAAGATTTTACTCATGTTGTGTAAACAATATGTTTGCTGGACAATAAAATGAAACCCAAAAACGAAACATCTACTTTTTACTTTCATATCATATAATCGACAGCTTTTAAAAAACTATTGAATGATTGTAGAAACAATACTTAAACATGGCAAATTACGGGTTCCTGTGGCAAAATATTTCCTTGAAATATAAAACTTATTATACTTTTTAAAAACTAGAGGTAGACATATAGTTTATGATAAATGCATTTAAAGTATATACATGTACAGGTTAAACCATGTATTCTTTTATTGTTGCAAGTTTTTGTACAAGTATTGTTTATTTTCTTGAAGCTAAAATATAGAGAACTAGAGACGAGCTCGTTGCAAGCAACGATTAGGTCTTCCGTCGTAGCTGCGTCATACTTGTGACGTAATACAAAAATTGATACCTGACCATGGTGCAATATTAGATGTGTAAACACTGTGTAAAAGAAACAAAGTACATGTATATAAGCAAATACAGATCTTTCAAAGTTGTCTGAAGTTTGATTCGCCGCATGTTGTTTTTTTGCATGTGCATTTTATTTTGAGAAACTTATCTAATCATCATAATTGACTCAATATACACAGAATATGGACGACGATTATAATCACACAGTGGGTATGCCCGGTATGAACGTAAAAAGACCAAACATTTTACTCGCATTTTTAATCGAAAGCAAGGGCCAATGAATCTTTTAGAATGTATGCGGAGATCTTCGAAATTTTACAGGGGGTTCTGAAGAATAATTTTGTTTTTTGAGGGGGGGGGGGGGGGGGGGGGAAGGGGCATGCGCGGATAAGAAAAAATTTCCTGGGGTGGGGGTTGAGTGTCACGGTTATTTGAGTTTGCCTGGGGATGTCCGAGGCATATTTTTGTAATTTTATATTGTACATGTAATGGAAAGAAATTTTGCGGGGGTTAGGGTTGGGTCTGGAACCCTCACCCTACTCTTCTAGATTCGCGCATGGGGAACCGATGCCGGTAATTTAACGGTAATTTTAACCCTTTTTATTTAATTAATCATTTTCAAAATTATCGGAATTCCAATATTACCTTTAAACGCAGTTAAAACTTAAAATACGAACCATTTAGTCTCGGTGAGTATTCGGCCAACGTCCGCGTACGAAAGAAATGGCAACATTCAAGAAATTTGGATGGACGATCTGGGTCCTAGGTCGTCCATCCGATTCTTTTTCAGACTAAGAGCTGCAGAACTGCACTTAGAGAATGTCAAACTGATTATGTCAATTTATTTTGTCTCAAAGAATCAGTTTTTTTCAACAATAAAGATTTACCTTAAAAACAAAAGGAATCGGGCACAATTTTCAATGTTAGCATTTTACAATTTAAAGGTCTAATAAAATTTTGAATGAAGTTTCAAGATACTACTCTTCGTTGTTTTATACGAAATATTGCATGGAAAAAAGATTTACATCGCATATATATTATAGAACTAATTATTTCTCTTTTTTATTTACATCAAAATAAATCCAAGAAAAAATCTAAATATTTTTTTTCCTTTATATGTGTTAATGAAAACGTTGGTCAGCAAGGGCCGGTTCTATGTCGTGCAAGCACCTACTTAATAGATTGTTACACGGATCTACCACGATGACAAATATCGAAAAGGCAATATTGTGGGTGAAGGATGAAAGTGTAGTTTGTTTTTTAGGTTTATTTTTGATAATTATATTTATCTGGATCAATTTCCGTTATGAAATCAAGCATATATTTTCATATTATTATTGACTTAAAACATGTTGGAAAAAAGAAATATTGTATCAAGCAGTTAGTTATTATGCGCAGATCATGCATTCCTCTATGGTTTTCACAACTGCGTGTATCAGTTACTACACGTTTTTGCTTACGGAGAAATAAATTTCCAAAGAGATGATATAGTTATCAGTTAAGTTCCAGATTGTCTTCTGTACATGCAAGCACGTGTGTCATCCTGATTTAAAAATAGGTATAATGGCCGGGGGGGGGGGGGGGGGTCATCGCAACAAAATTGTGTATTAGCGTACTAGAGTGTACATTGTTAATTAATGATTGATGTTGAATTGTTATTAACAAACAAAATCATAAATTTATAATAACATACACTAAAATGCCATGGAGTTCTGCTGGACGCGATTTCATTTGTCTTCAATTAATAGGGTGTAAGGATGCCCGCCTACTTAATACATATGCTCACGCGTCAACCGATTAAAAATGACTGTATTTTGGATTTATAAATCGTTCTAAAACATTCGATCTGATATTTCGTTGTTAACAATTCAAAACTTTGAACGATTAAATTTGTTTTTATACCTACCCCGACCCTCACGGAAAAATCCATTCAGATCAATGGAAATTTCATTTACAAGACTCTGCGCCAGAATCAGAATGTCTCATTCATTAATTTTTTCCTAGTTAAAGTGGACGAGTCCAAAATAGGAATAGAATAGGAATAGGAATACCATGTGAACATATGCCGTGAATGCAGTTTACTTTGCGTCTATTTTTTTTATTTTGAGAGTCCTTTTTATCATGTTTATCATGGCTTGAAAATGACGGAAGGCCCTTGAATGTTGTTATCTTTATGCAGGCACGTAGCATCCTTTTTGAAAGTGGGGGGGGGGGGGGGGGGCAGACTCATCAAAAAAATCTTGACAATCAAAAAAAAAAAAAAAAAAAAAAAAAGACTTTTCCAAAATCTTCAAAATCCTAATCCGGAAAATTAGTTGCTGTGAGAAAGACTTTCCCAAAATCTTCAAAATCCTAATCCGGAAAAATTAGTTGCTGTGAGAAAAAGTGTGGTGGGGGGGGCACCCACAAACTTGAATTAATAATTGCCTGACGATGCATCTTTAATGTGTCAACATTTATATTCATAATTGATGAAAACGTTATATGGGATGTAATAAGCAACAATGAGCAAGATTGTTCAATTAAAAGGGCTTTTCACATTGCACGTGTGTAATCCTGATTTAAAAATAGATTGCCATATTTGAAAGGTCAAAAAAAAAAGAGGGAGGTGTCATCGCAACAAGATGATACACATTGTCTAAGTAGTACAATGTAAGTAATAGTTGGTGTTGGATTATCATCATTAACAAAGAATCATCAGTTTGGATTAATTAAAACAAATATAAATTCATATAATTGGAATATTTACTGGAGGGGCTACGTACAAGTAATTCGCCGAAGTGGGGTACGTGTGACCCGATTTTCGATCAATTGGGCGATTTCATTCATCTGGAAAAGGGTTTCACTCGCGTGTACAAATGTAAATGTACATCAAACAATTGCTAGTCAATTAAGTGTGTATGTTAATTGGATAAATTTCTTCTAAAACATTCAATCCAAAGTATAATATATGTAGTTATTAGTTGACACCCTCCCAATGGATCTATGCCGATGGATCTATCTGAGATTTCAGCTGTTGCGTGAATGGTAAAGAAAGACTTCGCGCCATAATACGTCTCATTCATAATTTTGGCTCGCCGATTAGTGGGCGAGTCCAAGTAAGGCAAGAGCACATGATGTGTAGATGGTCTTACCCACTCTATTTTCTTAACTAGTCATATAATAAATAGAGATATCATGGATCTTTCAGCATGTAATAAATGGAACCAAAAAATAAAGTAATTCTTATTGAATTGAATTGAAGTTAAAATGTAAATACCCCCTCCCACCTACGGATTAGGATTTTCAAAATTCCCCATTTTTTAAATTCCTTGTCACGATTTTTTTTGGATAAAGCTGCCCACCTACCCCCTACCCCCCCCCCCCCCCCCCCTCCCCCCCCCCACACACACACTTTCAAATAACGATGCTACATGTACGTGTTTGAATATCCTTTCCTATATGATTAGAAATAACAAAATGTCTTTGATTTTGCATCTAATATATAACAAATTCAATTTTCAATTTGGCTGTTTGAGATTATTCGATACATGTACATTCCTAAAATGATTTAAAATAATGAAATGATTTAATTTCCAGTGATATACAGGTACATGCACTCGATCGAAGAAAAAGATTGAAATTGCTTCTAAACTCTGCACGTTCATTTTAATAATTTATGATCCGCAGCGAAAATTAAATTTAATTTCTTATAAGATAGCCTAATTGATACATGCATGCTTCCATTGAATAAATTTGGGTAGTCAGGCAAGTTTTTTGGAAAGCTATTGCTTGTATAATATTAAGGTCAGACGCGACCTTCATGTATCTTCCATTTTTTCCTATCTCCACAATGTGAATTAAGATTTCCACTTTGTTATTTCATAATTAAATTTTTAGGTAATATGATTTTTTTGGTTTGGATATAAAGTGTTCAAATTAAAATATGTAGTATGACTTAACTTATAAGCATTCAAATGCATTTTGCGTGCTATTTTAAGGGAATTTCGAAATATTCTAGCTCCAAAACGAGCCTGGTAATGTACTCTAAATTTTTTGGAATTAACAGGTTTAAATGTTAATAAATAAGGAATGAAATATCAAGGAAAATTATATAAAATTGAGGAACGTCTCGTCTGTCCTTAATTAAAATAATATAAATAGACATCATAAATCCCATATCAAACGACATATAACCACTTGAATCTGCACGTCTTTTAATGAATTTATGAACAGCGGGAAATTCTAAGGTAATGTTAGCTGCAAGTCTGTACAGCCCTTGTATGAAAAATTTCGGATGGTACTCAATTTTTCCAGACGGAGAGCTACATATATGCAGCTAAGGTAACTAATAATGCTTCCGATGAAATACTTTGTTTAGTAATGCAAGGTTTTAAGAGAGCAATACTTATTTGTTTAAAAAATAACACCCTAATACTTCGCATTTTATTTGCTGTTTGTAGAACAAGCAGAACCAGCATCAGTTCGATCCCTACCGTATGTACATTGTTCGAATTTAATAGTCCTTGCATTGCATTGCTTTGCATGTACAAAATATCTTTTAAAAATTCAACACCGAAAGTGTTTATCTATATGGCTATTAATCTATATGTACATGTACACATAGCGTACACATGTGATTCAAAATACCCCAAACGGAAAAATTCACTTATTGAGTCTACATTTTATAGAACTTGCAAAAAATACATTGCGGGTCTGAATGTTTGTTAATGTGTCAATCTATCAATATACAGTTTGTTAATTTTTTTCGATTGCTGAGGCTACATCGTTTTTGATGAACATTGAACAACATTTTTTCCATGCCATTATTTCCACGGAAGATAGCGAGTACAATTATAAAGCACAATTTATTTAATTATCTCTTTAATATTGTGTACTAGTATGTAATAAATAATTTATAAATTGCTGCCGAAGGTTGTTTGGTATTTTCGTTTGTAGATGCATTGCAAGTAAAAAACGTGAAACGCGGGGCAAGTCATAATTAATATCCCTAATAACCGTTACTTAAAAATAGCGGCTTTGGATTCAAATATTATCGTATACGAATATTAAGTTCACTTTTTAAAATCATCTCCACGATGATAATATTATATCCATCGGAAATCAGTATTTTGTTTTGCTTTAAAAGAAATGTTCTATCGGGAGCAATCCCGCGTTCGTTTAAATTGCCAGCGTACATTTGTCATGTCAGTTATACACATTGTGCTTTATATGACGGCCGTGTATACGTACTGTAGAAAAGTTGAGTTTAATTACCATGCATTCGAACCATTTTATTAACACATCTCCCAGTACTGAAACAATTCAAAATGTCTCTGTTACAGTAACACAGTGGGGCGTTAAACATGTGTACGTCCAGCTCTACAAGCATATGCACTGTCGTCAAGGCGACGGCCTGAATACAGCTAGCGACTCTTTTATCGATCGGTTACCTGAGTCTCGTAATGCATCTAAATATAGAAAGGGGCACAGTTATGAAACAAACAACAAAAATAAGGTCAAAGACGTTCATCTTTATGAAATGAATATGTACATATGAATAAAAACATTTGGGAATTTTATGTAGAATTATTTTTGCGCGCTGCATGTATCAGTTAGTGCATTACAAAAAGCCTTTTCATAACCTCCTAAACGTGCGCACCCCCACAAAAATTGACCGAACTGACAACAATTGTTTCTGCAAATACTGGCTATAAATTACGAAAACATTAAATTGAATACCACGGAAGGATTCAAAATTAATTTCTTTACAACTTTGCTTCAATAATGCATTAGAAATTTTTATTCCTTTACAAGTTATTGACAAGAAACTTTTGACGCATCTAACTCCCTAATTATAGGGGCCAGCCCCTTTTTCTGTATACCGAATGAAAGGTCTTGGTAAGACCAAGATCTTTTAAATTACATGTTATAACAAGTTTTTATCAGGTAGAAAACTAACACGGAAAATACGCGAATTTTTTTTGAATTTTTTTCGTACCTTGTTTCAACATCTATACCACCCCTTTTATTTGCATTTAAATAATAAATAAAATATATCTCGCACAAATTCAATGTATTAGCTTCCAAACCAGCCCATCTTTGAGACTCTGCCAGTCATCGTTATAGCTAAACCCCCCTGGACAAAAGAAGTCGTTAAATTTTACTAAAAGGGGAATAACTCAAAACCGGATGGGGATTTTCCTCAACTAAAATATGCAACGACAACATCACGCGGCATGTTATCAGTCCTGAAAATTTCAAAACAATCGGTGAACAAACGAGCGAGATATTAAGGATCAAAGTTGGCGTCTAGAAGAAAAAAAAAATAATAAGAAATTTGAAAATTTTTCAGAATAATAGTAAGGTCTTCCGTTGGAAACGGAAGACCTTAATAAAAAGTGTATTACGCTAAGTAATAGAAATCTTTCTACGATAGCATAATACCAAAACGCGACAGTGTGAGCATTCAACAAATTGGTAATGATTTTGAAGATCAAGCTTAGAAATGTATAAAGGTCTAAGACATTTACACAAATATACTACAGTTAAAATTTCAAAAGCTTTCGAATTTTTTGCAAATGATCTAAAGAGTAACCTACACAACCTATGATCAACAGTTTTGAAATCGTACCAACATGGATGTGAGATTTTTTCATGACAATTCGACTTTCGTATTTATAAAACACGAGTTTTGTTCTCGATATAATTTAGAAAGTTGAGATTCTGCAATTGTTAGCCTTCGAAAACTTTTTAGATAATAGGAAACAAAAAGAAACTTAAGATTTCCTGTTCGTTTTTCAAGATTTAAAAATATATTTGAATGATGACGGGCTTGAAAATAGGGTTGCTATGAGTCTGCAGATGCTACAAGTCAAAAGAAATATTCAGATATATTAGCTAACCAGATATGAGAAAATTATATAACTTACTATTTTATTTCGTAAATGTTCAATTTAATTTTTTTAACGTTCTATTGATAATTTTTTTGTTTCTTGAGAGTAAAATGAAATGTATGAATCGTTTCCGAACAGCCCTCGAACAATCACGCTAATTCATTTTTTGTGTACTATAATATATATATTCTGAAGTTTGTGAATTATGTGTGATATGTAATTGTTTTTCAAGAATAAAAAAACCTGAACTTACTTATCATAATAATTGCAGATCTACACTTTGTAGCCTTGAAAGAAAAACGTGCGGTTTCTTCGTTAGCCAAACGTACCTTGTATCACCAAAAAAGCACGGCCACAGAATTAATTTGAATAATTCTGATCTTCCGTCTTTATATGGCATTTCTTATAATCACGACCAGTATACGCTTTACCGAAAAGGCTCTAATAAGCTATCTTGAATTTAAATATTATGAAACAAGATAGATATAATATTTAAAAACGCAAATTATTGTGTGTGATTAGAACAAATATGTTATATTATATCTATATATGGGTGAATTGATCAATAACATTTTTTTTTTTTCAAAAAGATGTTACTGTCATAGATTGACGAAGAACTGGATTGAGTAACTCTATTCAAGCAACCATTTGGCGATGAGCAGATTCCACCAATTCCAAAACTCGTGATCAGGAGGCCGGCATTTTTTACGCTGGATGGAGCTGTCAATATTGAAAATGACCTTTAAAAAAAGTCACAAAAATACCAAAAAACCCATGTTTTATAAATTTGTATAAATGTGCATATGAAATGAATGAATCTGTTTCCGTAATCATTTTTCTTATTTTGTATAGTAGCAGGTATTAGTTTGTGCTTGTTAAACGGAAATACATACCCCTAATCATATCAATGTTAGCATTGATATCACATTGCTCGTGTATTATTTTTAAACATTTAACACATTCTTCAAGCACCTTACTTTTTTTTTCTCCCCATATTAGAAAATACACTCTGTACTTAATACATTACATGTTACTGTACACATCGCCACTATATACCTCAAGTGTTTTGGAAATATTTAGGAAAAGTATGCATGACCTGAACAACGGTGGTGACTTATCTCGGAAGACTCTTACTTTTAAATAAAGCTATATTATTACATTTTTCAGAACTCTTTCATGTCTGCAAAGTTTCATTATTTAATACAATAAGGTCGAATATGGATTTCCTTTTTTTTTTATATATGTTACGAACCTAATTAGTAAACGTTTTTAAATCCCATGTATATCAGCTATTTTGCATAAAAGGGCCATGCAGTTGTAAATACAAAGTACACAATTTCCTTTATAATGAACAACATTGTATAAAATATATGATAGTGTATTTAGTGCATCTGTACTCAAACTAGACTGACATTTTGTTATAACTCCTAGGTAGAAGACAGTGATGAATAGGTCAGCATAAATGATATTGATATACTTGCCACTTTTACATCCACTCATGTGATCACAATCTTCTTCCTCACAAGAACAATCTTGACCACACTTTGATCCATAGTAAGGGTACTGACAGGGCTTGCTGCATTTTATCCAATAATATCCACTTGGACAATCTTAATGAAAAAATAAGTCTGATTTGCATTTACTTTTTTGTTAAGTAATATTGGGAACATGATATCAATAAAATTCAGAAGTTTGCTTGTAAAATGTAACCGTAACGTTATTTTTTACAAGATGAACAATATGATAGGATTCACGCAGAATAGGATAGGATTCACGCACGATAGAACAGTATACATGCATGATAGGATAGGATTAACGCACGATAGAACAATATACACGCACGGTACGATAAGACTGATAAATGATAGGAGAGGATAAACGACGTTCATGATAAACGTATAATCGCTTTAAACGATCTTCACAAATAAACTGATAATGGCAGAATTTGAGAAAGAACACGTACGAATAAAGATGCACGTGGAATTTCTCTTTAGTAACAATTAATTATCGCTGCATCATTCATAGAATGTATAAAAATGACCATATCTTTTAACCAAAATTATGAGTTTAAATGATCAATAAATTATCTGTATTGATAACATTGTTTTAATTACCGAACACCCTAAACGATCGCGGCGAATATTTCATCCCGAGATCAAATCACACGAAAAACAGCTGGTTCAATTATAAAAATCAAACTTTTGTTTAAAGTAAAATTCAATATAAAATCTATCATGAAACATGTCTTTCTACGGAAGCCCGTTGGTGCCACGTAGAAAAATATTTTATCTGGCGGCCGCCAGATAACACCTGGCTTCCTGATGCGCGCATGTTTTAACGTGATATTTTAGGAAGAGGTGGATAGAAGTGCAAACAAAACGACGGCATCCTAACATCCAGACATGTCTTATACTTATTAGAACCCGACACTCTTAATGAAGCATTTTGTGAATTGCTTATATGTCATTGTAGTTAAAAGTGTTTCGGCGGTATTAAGAGCACATGTCATTGTTGAACTGTAATAAGGCCCGCCTCGTCAGGAGTTCACCTTATGCTTAAACCAATTAATCTCTTTGAACTTCATTTGGTTTTAATTTGGATCTAATGATTAGATCACCTATATTTTTGTGTTTACTGTATGCAACCATAGAAGGTGTTGTGAATATTTTTTTGCATACTTCGTCATGTTGTATGTTATCTCAGTATTTCATAAAGATTTTGTACAAAAGTATCAATTATTCTTTGCTTAATAAGTAAAAAATGGGTTTTATAACATATTTTGTGTTGGTCAGCCCAGATGTAGCCTAAACCAATTTCAAACAATTTGTCTTTGATATTTGACACTCAGTTTGATACCTTATTCAATTTGTGTTCACACTCTTCTAACATTTTGTCATAGCATGACCTCATGTTACAATTTTTACTTTGTAATAATTTAAACCAAAATTTAAAAATCCTAAGATAGCGTACAATCTTCAAAGGCAACCTGCCAGTTACAAAATACACCATAGACGTATTTGTATTTTTTCTAACACACAGAACATTTTTTATGAATTCAAAATGTATTTTCTCAATGTCACACGCACTGTGGTTTCCCCAGACTTCACATCCGTAATTCAATATGCAACAAGATACATAATTTTATCTACAACTTCTATTTGGTCAGTATGTATATGCCATTTTTGTTTTCATGGATTTTACTCCATTTCTAATTACATATGTACTACAATTTTTGTTTTATCTGTATCAATGGCCAAGTCCCAGTTTTCACTGTAATCATACAACGTGTTCAACATTAGTTGAAGTTCTTGTACAGGTTCGGCAAAACACACCATGTCATCATCATACATTAACGTAAACAGATTTAACTCTTGTACTTGCAAAGGGACATTACCATTCTTAATAAACTCCATTTCTAGACCATTAACATAAAATGAGAGAAGAATGGGAGACAATACGTCCCCTTGAAGAAGACCAAGTTAATTTTCAAAAACATCAGATAACATCCTTGGTGTCTTAATAAAGGATGTCATATTATCATTCATAGAACGTATTACATTTAATAACTTTCCTCTGATACCATACATAAAAAGTTTTTGCCGAAGTTTAAAACGCTCTACAGTATCAACTGCTTTTTTGAAGTCGATGAAACAGCAATATAATCTTTTTCTATATTTCATAGAGACATATTAATAATTGAAGACAGACAAAAAATAGCTTCTGCAGTACCTATGTTGGGTTGAAACCCGAACTGAGCGTCTGTAATGACATTGTATGCATTAGCCCAATTTATGAGCCTGTTATTTATAATTTAAGTAAACAGTTTACAAAAACAGCTTATTAGGCTTATGCCCCTATAATTATTTGGATCTGTCGAGTCACCTTTCTTAAAAGCTGGAACAATTACTGATTTTGCCAACATTTTAGGAAAAATACCAGATTGTAAATTTCTATTTAATAAATTCTGTATAATAGGGAGGAGGTTGTGTTTAAATTCAATAAAATATTCATTAATTAGCAAGTTTGTTCCATGGCTTTTGTCTCCCTTAAGGTTGGATATTGCAGTCTCTATTTCATTCTCTGTGATTTCCTGATCAAGTTCATCAAACACTGCCAAATTATCGCTCCTTACGTTTTCCGTTGCCGTCGTTGTCGTTTTTTGATTTAATGATAACTCCTCTGAACAATGGGCACGAGGAAATGATCCCATTAATGACCTATATTTTCCGTATGTGTGCCGCATTGAGAGATAATTGGTCGACAAGGTGGAATTTTTCGGAGGCTGCATTGGCCTTTTAAAAGTGCATCAAGCACTTGTTTGTTTATTTGTTATGTACTTTAGGGACCAAATACAGACTCCCGCATTTCAAATGGACATTTTTATTTGTGCTTAAAAACCGATAGGTTTCCTTGTCTAAAGTTTTGTTTTGATACATCTCAAAAACGTTAGATTGAATGCTCTGATATAGAGCTTCTAAATCAGGTTTTTCTCTCTGGACATAATAGGCAGAATCGAGTTGTCTCATACCTTCTGAGATATATTGATATCTGTCCATTACAACAATTGTGTTGCTTTTGTCTGCCTTTTTGATTACAATCCCAAGATTATTTGTCAATGAGACAAATGCTTCCATCTCATTTTTAGTGAGATTGTCTTCAAAACGTTTCATTGGCATTGACATTAATTCGAGTTTAGTATTATCGATATACTATTCTAATGCATCACACGTGTGCTCTGGTATGTTACCTGAGCGTTGTCTAAAAGGATGCAGTAAATCGTCATAGGAATTGCTGAACATACATGTATATTTACATCTTAATTTTCGTGAAAATTCGTGAAAATCTCTTAGTACAATTTTTTGACATTGTACGACTTAGGACTTGGTATACATTTTAGTCCTTTACTTAGAAGAGATTCGTCAGCACATGTCAAACAATGTTTTGACAAGTTTAAAACTTGCATTTCAGTTTTCTTTAAATTCTTTAGCTGCAACTTAAGAGCAGAGATAGATTGTACTCGTAAAAGAGCCTTTTTGGATTTCTATTCTCGTTTAAAACGTCTACCCATTTTGATTGTCACATGGATAAAACGTGATTGAATGAAAAAGGTTTACATAAATGCAAATTTGTATGTAGCGCAAGTGCAAGCTTAGACACGCTTACAATAGTTTAAAAGTAGGATGATTGGTTGAGCAAATACACAGTTTTAATCATGTTAGAAAACAGTGTAAAAAGCCAGTATCATAAAATAATAACGTAAAATTATGTTAAATCAAGAGTCCATCAAAACAAATGTATATTCTGATATACAGATTCGGAAATCGTAATGTTCCTTTGATGAGGTAATTAAAGAGACACCAGTCACTATTTCAATAAGGTTAATAATTTTTCCGCCTCATTCCACGAAATGTTCCTTGACATGTCCTCTTGGGCGCCCATAAGTGGTAGGCTCAAGTCTGGGTGTGTCTCGAGAAGAGGATGACTGTCCATTATGGAGGTAGTCCCAAAAAACTTCCAAGGCCTTGGTGTGATCAACGTGCTCTTTTTAAATTTGTCTATCGTATTCCTTTTTAGTATCCGCGCTAACTTGTTTTTGATCCAAGTTTTTGAAAGGTTCTACTCCTCACATTGTTTATTTCTTTGTTTTTCTTCTCAATACAACTCTCAAAATAATCCGTCAGGTTTTTCAGTGTTTTCTGTCGTTCAGTTATTTGAGTATCCTTCCAGAATTTAACAAATTCGTCGTTTCGTATTTTGAGAGTTGTATTGAGAAGAAAAACAAAGAAATAAACAATGTGAGGAGTAGAACCTTTCAAAAACTTGGATCAAAAACAAGACAAATCCTCTGGATTAGGTAAGTTAACATGACACTGAAATTTTATTGAGAGCCAGTTTGGAAAGGTATTAGTTCTCAAAGCAAATTTCAGACTATATCTGGCGGCCGCCAGATAAAATATTTTTCCTACGTGGCACCAACGGGCTTCCGTATAAGGAAATGATGCAATAAATGATGCATTAAAAACGAATATATATTACATACCAGTTAAATAAATTTGTACGCAGATACACATTCCGCGTACGATTTGTTAACATTGTGTTCATTACCAGACACCCTAGCCATTTCAGAGCGAAATTAAATATCACACGGAAAATAACTGGTTCAACTCTGATTTTAATAAAATATAAATCATATCATAAAATCTTTTGTTTCTGTAAAATATGATGCATTAAAAACAAATCATATTGCATAACATTTTATGTTTTCGCAGGTATACACTCTGCGTACGATTTAATGTATTCCATATACAGGTAAATATGTTCCATTGTTCCTGTGAAGTTCGATAGCTTACATTAATTTTTCATTTTCAATGCTTGCAGATATCATTTACATGTAATATTAGTTAATTTTGATCTAAAAAAAAATAATAGGAAATTAGTATGATAATCATGATATATAGAATGCTGGATAGAATTCTATAATTCTTGTTCGATAAATCGTATACGGCGCGCAAAATGGCTCGCAACTTTGCAATAAATTTACTTGCTTATGAAAAGACACGAAACAATTAACACGATAGGATAAACGGGAAAACTGTTAAAATTGAACGATAAACCTGATAGGACTAACGAACGATAGAACAGTATACACGCACGATAGAACAGTACCAACGCACGATACAATCTGATTGATACACGATGCGATTGGATAGGATTGTAAAAAACGTTGTGGGTACTGTACATATTTTTTGCTTTCCATATATACCAAGGCCAAGTAAAACATCAGTGTATAACTAAAAACATTTAGAAGAATCATGCATTCTAAATGCAATCAGAAGTGCAAAGAAATAGTTTTGTTACTTGAATACCGATGGCAAAATCATTATTATTGACTCTTTGTTGCAAACATTATGTTAGAAAGATGTCACTTAATATGTATGAATATTCAATCTACATGCATTTTTATTTGTTTTCACTTCATAACACTTTTAGTTTGGGCAGTTGAAAGTGTAAAAAGACGTTTATGCATCACGAACAACCAATTCTTAAAAACAAACTAAATACGAAACAGATTAGCTAATAACAAAACAAGAGACTCTTTTGCAAAATCAACAGACATCGATGCAAAACAATCACCGATGCTAAACCAACAGTCATGTACTGAAACAAGAGGCCCAGGGGCCACATCGCTCACATGAACAACAATTGCTTTAATTCTGATCAAATTAGCATTACAGTATCAAAATATGTTGACAACTAAGTACAGTATATCTTGCTTTATAAAAATTGAAAATCTGCCAATTTTTATCCACCTCTTTTTGGGGGTAAATACCAAGCCCCCTTTGGTGTTGTACCTGTAAGAAGATTTTTTTCTATTTCTATATACCCCCCCCTATTTCGTGGCCCCACTTTTCTCTAGGGAATCATGGTTTCATCAAACATAAATCTGCATAACCTGTGCTTTCACACTAAGTACTGAGTTTTGGACCGAAAACTTTCCCAGAAGATTTTTAAAGATTTTCTCTATATATTCCTATTTAAAAATTCAAACCGCCATCACGGTCCCGCCCTACCACTAGGGACTATGATTTTGCAAACTTGAATTTACACTACCCGAAGATGCCTCTACACAAGTTGAAGCTTTTCTGGCCAAATAGAAAAAGAATATTTGAAAAGATTTTCTCTCTATATTCCTATGTAAAATTTCATCCCCCATTATGGCCTCACCCTACCCCTGGATTATTATTCAAACACACTTGAATCTATACGATCTGGGTATGCTTCCACTCAAATTTAGGCTTTCCTGGCCTAATAGTTTTGAGAAGAAGATTTTTAAAGATTTTCTCTATATAAAAAGTTATCCCTCAATGTGGCCCCACCCTACCCCCGGGAACTATGCTTTGAACAAACTTAAATCTACACTACCTGAGGATGCTTCCATTTTAATTTGAGCTTTTCTGGCCTAATAGTTTTTGAGATGAAGATTTTTAAAGATTTTCTCTATATAAAAAGTTATCCCTCAATGTGGCCCCACCCTACCCCCGGGAACTATGCTTTGAACAAACTTAAATCTACACTACCTGAGGATGCTTCCATTTTAATTTGAGCTTTTCTGGCCTAATAGTTTTTGAGAAGAAGATTTTTAAAGATTTTCTCTATATTTTCCTATGTAAAAATCCATTCCCCCATTGTGGCCACACCATACGACCAGGGACCATGATTTGAACAAACTTGAATCTACACTACCTGAGAATGCTTCCACTTTAATTTGAGCTATTCTGGCCTAATAGTTTTTGAGAAGAAGCTTTTTAAAGATTTTCTCTATATATTCTTATGTAAAACTTGATCCCCCAACTGTGGCCCACCCTACCCCCGGGGACCATGACTTGAACAAACTTGAATCTACACTACTTGAGGATGCTTCCATTTTAATTTGAGCTTTCTGTCCTGATAGTTTTTGAGAAGAAGATTTTTAAAGATTTTCTTTATATATTCCCATGTAAAACTTGATCCCCCTCTTGTGGTCCCTCCCTACCCCCGGGGACCATGATTTGAACAAACTTGAATCTACACACAAGTTTCAGCTTTTCAGGCCAAATAGTTTTTGAGAAGAAGATTTTTGAAAAATACCAACAAATTTTCAATAATTCTCAATTATCTCCCCTTGAAATTGGGCGTGGCCCTTCATTTGAACAAACTTGAATCCCCTTCCTCTAGTGGTGATTTGTGCCAAATTTAGTTGAAATCTGCCCAGTGGTTCTTGAGAAGAAGATGAAAATGTGAAAAGTTTACGACGACGACATTGACGACAACAACAGACAACGGACAAATTGTGATCAGAAAAGCTCACTTGAGCCTTTGGTTCAGGTGAGCTAAAAACTCTAGATGGCGTGCAAAGAGGCATAAGGAGAAATCATACTCTGGACAAACGTAACCAGAAAAAAAAGTACCCAAAAATTAGAGTGCATTTTCTCCGAGAGAAAACATGCCTTGGAGAAATCGTAACAAAAATAAAAATACTTATAAAAATTGTTCAAATGCAATAAATAACTCAATATTCGATAAACAATTACATCAGTTTTGCTTGTATCATTGTTAACATGATCACGTACATGAATAATTACACAATACAGGCAGGTAGCATCGTTTTTTAAAGTTTGTGTAAGAGGGAAGGGGTAATCACATCCTAAAAACTTTGACAAAAAAAGACAGATTGAAAAAGAAGAAAATAAAGATTAATTTGCAAATCATGAAAATCCTCATCCCTTGAGAGGGAGGGGGCTTACACAGGAGTAGACGGTTACCTAGAACTTCATATTTTCACTGTTAATATCATAATGTTCGCTTTCTCTTTTTTACATGCTCCGGAAAAAGTTATCGCAAACTCCTTGACAAGTGAAAAGCTGTCATGTGACAGCAAACCGGGTTTTCTTTTATGTGAACTGTATTCATAATCTATGTCAACCCTGAATTGATAAACACTACCTACCGAATCCAGTGAAATGAAGTACACTATGTGAAAAAGTTTGCCCCAAAAAAGATTAAGTTCAAAAACTGGTATTTTTTTCATAGATTATCAGAAATCAAAATCATAGCAAAATGCACACATCTGATTTATGTACAATTGATATGCAAAAGAACAACTTCTTATCTTGAAAACTGTAGGAGTGGTTATCCGTACAATGAGGGTACATGTACCCTACATGCAATATTTTGCCAAGAAATGACTAAGTTTAAAAGCTGGTATTTTTTTCATAAATTATCAGAAATCAAATTCTAGCAATATGCACACTTCTGATATATGTACAATTGATCTGCAAAAGAACAATTCCGTATCTTGAAAACTGTAGGAGGGGTTATCCGTAGAATGAGGGTACCCTTTGGCAGCCGCCCGCCCGCCAGCCATTTTCACCATTTTAATATCCGGAATTTGTCGTTGAAAAACCTGGTTGATAAATCGACAATTCGGTTTTTATATGTAAATTTAAGAAGAATGCGTGAAGAAAGCAGAAGTTACACCCCCCCCCCCCTTTCCGGTTTTCTTCTCTCACCACTCCCCGATCATATAAACTAGTCTGCAATAAACCAATCGATACATTATAAGTGAAATGAGTAATTCCTATATAAATTCGTACGCATGTCAGGCAAAACAAGATTGAATAATTATGTGAGAGTGTGAAAGTTTAAATCTAAAGAAAAATGCATCATAATAAGAAATTAAAAACTATTACACAGAGCAGTCATCGCATAGTAAGGCGTAGTGTTGTTTAAATTGTTTAATTCGCCTGTTATCTAATACGTACGAAGCTGATTCGAAAACTTTTAATCACTGAATAATAAACATTACAAATTTTTACTAGTATAAGTCATATTTACATTAGAGGCATGACACCTGTAAACTCTGAGGTAAACAGGTCATGATACATGATATAAAGTACAAATTCATAGATAAAATGCAAAATTCAGACTTGCTTAAATTGTCCATTGTTACATTTTTGCAATTGGAGGTATCCTCTACACATATCATAATATGAAAACGTCAAATTAGAGTCGGAAAAATCTCGTATATTTACTATTTAATGACTGTATGTTTCAGTTAACACCACATGCATATGGCATACGTCTTTTTTTAAAGGCCATCAACTTGTTATACATTGTAGTTATTACTAACCCTCGCACATATCCCTCTCTGAGTCCCATTGCGTGTTTGGACAACAACCGTTGAAATAAATAGAATATACACCAATGATTTAAAAATCCAAAAGTTGATTTTAGTTTTATATTACATAAACATGTGTTATGTGCTTAAAAAATACTAAATAAAGATACATACAAATAACATGGTTAACAGCACATAAATTCCGAATTAGGTCTGTTTATTATTTTAAAGAATAAATAAATATCATTACGACAATTTTGACAGTTTATCAAAGAAAATGCTTATATATTTTTCAGTTTGTAGAGCTCGTTTAGCTGCATTAAAATGATTATATTATTTACTGATAATTCTGTTAAGAACAATATAATTTCGGTTTTCTTCTTAAACCAAAACACGTTGGGTAAATTGTGAATTTATGACCTGGAATTGTGATAAAATTAAGAGGTTAATAAGCTTTTGTTAAATTACCTGTCTTGTATGAAACATATTACAGTTACATAATTATCATCTAACATCAATTAAAGTGTAATTTACATCAACGTTTACTGATGCATGATGCAGGTACCCAATATCATTAAACACTTACGTTTCACACGGTCCCTTTGCAGCATATCCAATGTAAAACAATGTTAAGATCAATAATAAGAATATATTGATGAGTAGGGTTAGCTTTATCATACTCAAACATTCCGTTGATTAGAAAAAAAAAATATTTCAAAACAAACACGGTGTAGTCTTCCGTGTACTCTTGCTCTGTTTAAATTTGAATTAAAAAAAAACTTCCGGTAATTGAATGATTATTCGATTTTTCTGAAAAACACTTTTGAGAGAAATCGGAAAGTCATGTCTACTCGTTAATTGCCCATTTTTGCAATTTTCGTTTTCCAAATGTCCTCTCTTTGTTAAAAATCCCCCATAAAACACAATTATTATGCAAAACGTTAACTGAAACACTAGAATGCAAATCTTCATAAGCTTAAAAACGATCTCATTTTGTCAATATAAACAATGTCCCGGTATCGTACAGTTTAGTAATTACGTTCGCGAGCATTGCGAAAAAAAAGGACAAGGATGGATCCAAAAGTAATGTCATACATTGCACCACTCTTCTATTTGACGCTGTAATTTTAGAAATTAAATTCTCAGTAAATGGCCTGCAAACAATTAATATAGTAAGTTTACCTTAAATTTACAGTCTGAGCAATTTAATTCAATAAAACATTCACTTGTTGCTTTTCATGATAATTCATTACAAAGTTACACACATAAATAGCATTACTGATCCAGGGGGCCACTGACACCTTAGATGATGTATATCTAGAGAGCCTCTGCGGAGGTATTATCTCGCATCCAAATGTATTGTGTTTAATAAATTCATAAACAAAAATAAGAAATAAAATAAATAAATAAATTATGAATAAATATGTTAAATCAGTATGAATGTGGAGAATGCATGTTTTGAATAAAGTATATATAAATGAATTATACATCTATATATAACGTACAAATTATCTGTTTTCTTCAGTATTTATAATTGTATTTTTTTAAGCGTAAATAGACGTAGATATGAAATAACACAATGCAATACAAGTAATATTAAAGTAAAATAAGAGTACTATTCGGGGAGGTATCATTCAGTCAATTGATATAATATTCGTATCAATATTGTATATATATTAGTAGAGCATTTACATATATTGTACAAGGTATTTGTTTTCTTCAATATTTATAATTGTATTTTTTTGAAGCGCAATTAGACGTAACTATGATATACCACATTTTAATGCAAGTAATAGTAAAGTAAAATAAGAGTACTTTTCGGAGAGGGATCAATCAGTCTATTGATATAATATTGTAAATATATTTGTGGAACATACCTGTTCAAAAAAATATTTTTAGCAATAAATATACAATCGGAACATAAAGCAAATATGCGGCAGGACTAACAACAACATCACAGTCCAAAATTGCCTACCGCATATATGTGAAGACGGGCAGGTCTCCCTTCTGTACATTACAATAGTACATTAATAAAGTATATAATATTTCATTTATCATATACTATTTGATAATTTTTCAAGAATGCTAAAGTTTAAATATACACATTTCAATTTTTTTTACAGTAAGATACAATTGCATTAGTGCATTTTTTTAAAAACAGCGCATATCTTCAGATGACACATGTTCGAATTCGTTTAAGATTCTACGTTTCATTTAATATTTGTAAATTTTGCATGCAATGAATGACAAAGTGTTGTTTAAGATAAGAGTGTAATTGTTGCTCGTGAAAATAAAGCCAATGACAATCAATTTCCATGTAACATCAATAGTTAGTATCAGAGAAATTTTCCGCCAAAGTGGCATTATCAAGTCACACTCGTAGATTAAATGTTTTATATTTTCTGGCGTATTGCAATTATTACAATTCCCATTAATGTTTTTATCCCTATTACTAACCGATAGATTCGTGGTCAACAAGTTGTGAAGTAATTTATAATTAAACTCTGATACAGATTTATCAAATAATGATCGAATCTTGTTCTTGTAGACCACATTAAATAGTACTTGTCTATTTGGAATTTCTTACACCATATATTTTCCATAATAGGTTTTTGGGATTTCTTGTTTATAAGAATATTGTAGAAAAATTTAGCCTTTTTATTTGAAGTATCTTCTAGCTTTCCTTCAAAATAGAAATGTAACTTAGTGAGCGAATTCGTTAAATTTATGGTTTGTAAATCTATTCTTGAAAGGTGCAACTTTATTGCATTTTTAACTATGAAGTACTCACATAAAAAATTGCTAGTTGATGTCAAGCATTCTTCTATGTCGTTTATTGTTTTGAATGAAGCCATTCTCATTAAAAAGGTCTTTTACTAGTAATAAACCACCTTTTGTCCAACTTGAAAAAAAATAGAGATTTACCCTTAAAACATATGTGTTTTTTTTAACCAGATATTTTGATTAGCAAAATTGGTTAATGAAATATCTTTGCTTTCGTTAAAGGCCACGAGGACCTCTTTATAGAACACAGGGAGGGAGTTTAATTTAAATTCTTCGTATTTTGAAATGCTTGAATTGATCAAAAATGGAATAATGATATTATGTTTAACTACACAAGCGTTTAAGAGTGAAGATAGACTACTTCTATTTTGAAAATTTTTCGAAACCCATTTATGTTTCTAATTAAGGTATTACGCTTGATACGGTCTCGATTTCCCCAAATAAAGGAGAACATTATTTTATTAATACTCTTGGTGAAAGATTGTTCAGAGTTTTCTAAAATATATATATATACCCAGACATTTAATTATTTCAAAATTAATTTTTATACCTTTAGTAGTTGTTTCGCCTTTCATAGTATGTTTAAGCGTCCCTAAAGGAATACATTCCGTCATAATAAATTTAACTTTGTTCCTGATACATATCCAAAGTTTTCAATAATTTTGATAACATGTTTAAGGGATTCTATGTCCTTAACAGGGAAAGTACTATCATCTGCATGTTGTATGCATTTAATTTCATTTTGTGTGTTGCTTATTTTAAATCCTTTAACACTATCGGAATTATTAATTCTTGTTGATGAAATTTCCATTACAAATAGAAATAAAATAGCATTTGTTCCTATATTACGTCCTTTAATATATCAGACTGATCGGGGTTTATTAATTTGTCTATAATTTTGTCGCCGAAATTAAATTTTCTCATTGACTGCAACAGAACTCCCATTCAACAAATTCGAATGCCTTCTGAAAGTCAGCAAATAAGAGGATTCCTGATTCATTGCTTTTTTCCCCAATAATCAAAAATATCTAAAATAAGTCTAGCATTTGTTCCTACATAACGTCCTTTAATATATCCAGACTGATCGGGGTTTATTAATTTTTCTATAATTTTTTTTTCAAACGTCGAGAAAAAACACAAGCAATAATTTTGTAATCACAATTTGTTAAAATTATATTATGGGACGATAGTTTTGAAGTTCATCTAGTTTTCCTTTCTTATGAATCAAAGACAAAACAGAGCATTTTTGTGTATTTGTTAGTTCCTTATCCTCAAAAGATTTTATTAGCGCATCGAACATATATTGCTTTAGGTGTTTCCAAAACATTTTATAGAACTCAACAGGCAAGCCGTCAAGTCCGGGAGATTTATTGTTCTTCATTTCAAGTACGGCCTCAGTGCATTCTTGTATTGTTGGAGCTTTATCAAAGAACTCTTTGTCAACGTCACTTAACTTACTGTTTATTTCTATATCCCGTAGGTAATCGCCAATCTTTTCATCTGAATTGCCCTTTGATGAATATAAGTTCTCATCAAATGTACATAGCTGATTTAGTATATCTCCGGTTTTGCTAAACATTTCGTCGATAATTTATACTCTGTTTATAACATTGTGTGACTTGTGTTCATTCTCAAGCCTTAAAAAGTATGCTGTATTTTTTTCACCTTCATCCAACCATCAAGCTCTCGATCGAATTTGTGCTCCTTTAGCCTAAATTTCATAAAGATTATCAAGTTGATTTTCAAGATCTTTTTTTCCGTATCATATTTATCTCGGTAAAATGCTGATTTTCCATTTGCTCTATTTCGGGTATACGTTTCTTAAAATTCTTGGACTTGTTTTTACAATACTCTATACTATACTCCACAAAGAGTGGAAATTACCGTTAGTCATCAAGTTGACAAGTCACACCCGTCTTCACTGTTCACCAAGTCTTGCAGAATTAATTACAAAAACCATAACACAAAAGAAATACCCCTGCTACTGTCAGCAGTGACTAATACTGACCAGTCAAAGCGCAGAAAAACTGAAACACATTAAAACAAATGAAATATTCCAAAACTATTTCTTTACTTTATATATTTAGATCAAACCATTATTTTGAATAGTGATGTTAAGCTTTAATCACACGACAAACACAGTATTGCAGTGCAGCGCAAAAAGTGAATGAATTAAATGTGAATCAAAATATCTTTAGTTAATTCTATTGAAAATTAAAAAATAAAACTAAGTCACACTTCTACAACAACTGAATATGATCAATCGAAAACCAAAATGAAAATCATTATGCTCTGGTAAAATAATGTTGAGTAACATAATTCCTAACGCGTCTTCCATCCGGGGGTCCCTGATATGCTTGTATTAATGGCTGAATGTTGTCCTCAATTAGGTCATCCTCATCTTCTGGTTCTCCAAGAATAATTACGATGGTGTGCAGTACTGCACAAGCAATGACAATTGGACATGCTCTCTAGGGTTTCAACAAGATCTGCAAGTAGCAAATGTATATATTCTAATAAAGTGATGGTTTAAGGTTCAACGTGTTTAAGTTCATATTATATTATGGAAATTTTTATGCGATTTTCTTGATATCATGTCCCTTAAAGCCAACCTCTGAGTGTAGTACGTGAAATCGTCTCTGAAGGCGGCCAAAGGTCCTCTCCATCTGACTTCTTGTTTTTGAATGAGCCTGGTTATATTTTCCTTGTGCCTCATTTTATGGGTTGTTGTGTGGTGTTAAAAGAAATATCCTACACGCATATCCAATATCCTTATGTAGAACACCATTTTCGAAACAGCCATTGCCTTCCTCCTCCATATGTGTTCGGATCTTGAATTATAAATTGAAGCAGAGTGCATTGGGGTGTCTTAAAAGACTTGCAGGCATTTGACATTGAGAAATGCTGTTTTAAATGTGGATAGAATTAAATAATTTTAAACTAAAAAAAAAAGTTGTAACTTCGATGTTCTGAAAATGTATGCGTCATGCGCATAACTAGGCCAAGAGGCATTGATTTTAGTAAGTTTTTCTGAAAAAAAAGAAGAAAAAAAATTCTTTCATAAATTATATAAATTATCAAACAATAATATTTGTATTTATCAATTATTTTCCAACTTGAAAATATTATTTTAACAGAGTTTTAAAAATTTTAAATGATTATGTATTTTTTATTACTTTTAAATATTTGACATAAATTCTAAAAGCAGTAGTGTAAAATTTTATCTAATATTATCTTTTTGGCCTTGCTTATCACTGATGCATTTTTAATGAATAACTTAGTATGTAGTAATGTAAATACATGTTGTAAAATAATCATGATCCACCCCCTATTTCCACAAGGGAAGAATAATCTGGTTTTTATACAATCATTGAAAAATGTAGGTGGTATATTATCAAGAATCCTTTTTATGGCTATTTTTATATTGAATCAGGGATTGTGAGAATTATATTAAATGTTCAAATATATATGAAGGTGCAGGAGCTCCAAATAATGGAAAGAATGTATAATTATGTGTTTTGAGAAACGTTAGGGGCTTCTGAAATTCAAATTGGTAAACAAGCTGCAAACCTCCATGGTTACAAACGCCTTGCATATTGATGCTATGATATCCTTTGCAATTTACAAAAGCGTTTTCATCGACTGATGGGGCCTGGAATCGGACATGGTTCCCATCAATACACCCAATTACATTGGGGAATCCAGCAGCAAGGTAAAATCCCGTCTAGATGGAAGATGTTTTGGGTTGGGGAAGAAGGCCATTTAATAAACGTGTCAGCCCTAGCAGCATGAGCATTGGTTACTCCTTGAACTGTAGTTCATACGGTGCTTTTATGAAATCCTGTTGTTGACAGAAAAAAATAATTTTGGTCTGCTGTTGAAGACTGGATTTTGCGACAGTTTGATCTGTTAATAACATTTGAAAAACAATCAGTTCTCTTTGGAAAATATAAAAATAGAGATATTTATAGATTTTTTAACTTGTTGGTTCTTATTGTGAAGCAATATTTTTTTTCTTGTAAATACAAAAGTAATACAAATCCAAATATACATGGATTAAAAAATGTTGTAATAGAAAGGCTCTTGACTGAAAAATATATGCTAATGAAAAATTGTAGATATAAGGAGTATGAAAGCCATTGGCAAAATATATGTGATAAGCTATAGCACTGTACTATATATAGTTAAATTGTCTCTTTATGTGTCTCATCTCAATCTTGTTTTGAACTGTGATGTCCTTTTTTCGTGTTTTATCCTTTTTTCCTCCCTTAAGTATCCCTGTAGAACAGGGATCTATCACATGATTATGGTTTAAGTTTTATATTCATATATGAACAATGCCCCAAACCTTTTCCTTGCTCTCTCCCCTTCATTTACTCTCTCTCTCTCTCTCTCTCTCTCTCTCTCTCTCAAAATTTACTTTCACTACATAAGAACTGTATAATATAAAATAATCATATACTTAGAAGCTTTTCAAGAAATTTATATAAATACATGTTCAAGATAAGTCATGTATGTATGTATATATGTTGTGAAAGTGAAAAACTCAATAAAAAAAGTTAAATCACAAAAAAAAAAAAAAAAAAAAAAAAAAAAAAAAAAAATAATTTTAGGCTAGTACATGTATGCATGTAGTATATTAAATCAAACAAGGGATCTAGGATTTTTCGGGGGGGGGGGGAGGTCTACGCATCTTTAAATTCGTACTTTACAATAATAACAGATAGTTAAAAGAATTATATAAATCCAATATACCCAATGTGTCTCTAATGAGTTGCAAGAAGCTGCCACTTGCGTAGAATTGCAGAGCAATTAGCATTTGCATTTTGACAGTCGGTGCCCTGTTCCTTTGTGTGGGTCTTTCCAAATCATTTTTCAGTAGAGAAGCCAGGTATTCTATACCATTTCTTCCAAACCTATAACTTTTCCGTAATTCGTTGTCTGTCCAATGGTCAAATGAGTTTGAACCTCTAAAACAACGCGGTTTTTTAATCGAATGAAGGGTGAAGAATATTTGAGCGGCCATTTTTAATCGCTTCGTTATTTTTTAATCTACCCAAGGGTAGAGCTAACACATTAAAGCTAACACAAAGTTAACACAGAGTTAACACAAACATATTTTTCAAAAACACTTAACCACTTGATTAAATGTAAGACGCAAGATAACACCAAGATAACACAGTGTTAAAGTTAACTACCTTTCGAACAACCGGCCCCTGATATCTAAAACGGACGAGGCCGTTTAAAAATATGTTCATCACGGACTTTTAACTTACAAATGTTCACTAATATAAGTCATAATTACGTTAGAGGTATGAAATCTTTAAACTTTGAGGTAAAAGGGTCATAATGCAAAACACATAGTACAAATTTATAGGTAAAATGTGGTACCCAGACTTGATCATACTGTCGATTGTAACTTTTTGCAAGTGAATGTATCATCTACACATATCAAAATATAAAAGCGTCAAAGCTAGAGTCGGAGAAATCTCGGATATTTAGTATTTCATGACTGTATCGTTCAGTTAAATACACATGCATATGGTACACGCATTTCAGAGTTGTTTTTTTTTTTAAGGACGACATTTAGTTAAAGTTAATACTAACCTACGCACATCTCCCTCTTGGATACTTCAGATGTAGCACTTGCCATGACGCTGGTTTTAATTTCTGCAAGTAATTTGATATTTAAGATTTGAGGCTATAATCGTGTCTATCACTGAAACTACGTTTAAAACATTGTTAAATGCGCCTATTTTAAAATTCCAAATTATAACTCTGTATGGAAAAAACAACTTATTTGTGCATCTACAGGCATTAAGGGTTCTATAAACATCTGAGAAAAAGGTTTAGAGTAGTGAATAAAAACATTATCAAGTACTACCCCTTTACACAATAGTATTGTGTATTATATATATATATATATATATATATATATATATATATATATATATATATATATATATATATATATATATATATATATATATATATATATAGGTCGGATTTATAAATAATTGTAAAAATTGTTCTTGACAACAAATCTGTTGTTGTTGTTTTAATTTAGAGTATATGATACATAGATGCTTTCCATAACTCATTTTTATGGTATGGGAGTTAATGTGATTTTGCCTATACCCCTATTTTATACTTATATATTTCTATACTTAGAACTTAATATGAACTTTACAATATTATATAATATATATTTCATGTATTTTGAAGTTCAATGTAAGTTGTTTGATAATTTTGTTACATCATTACAATATTTGTGAAAAATGCATTGATAATTTTTTAGTGCTTTCCTGTTCGTCAAGTACATAAACAATGGATACAGAACAAGGAAGAAACCCTATTAATATTGTTTAATGTACATTTAGTATAAATAACGTAATGGAAAAGACATTCCAGAAACTATGATGCCATGTAGCCATACTAATTTGGTTTGTATGAAAAACTGTCAAATGCTTCTTTCAATACAAAATACCTTTCAATGATTCTGTGTATGCGTTATCTGGGTAAAAGAATGAAAAATATACTTGAATCAGAGCGTAAATGCTAGCAAATAAAGAAGAGTACGCAATATCTGGCAATTAACCTAATCAATAAATGGAACTATTTCATGTTTAAATATTACTGCACTACTCCGCCCGCGCAATGACTCCGATATTAACAAACGGGCCGAAAGTTTTCCTCGATGTTATTGAATGAAGGCTGGTACAAGTTGTTAATTGGAAAATGGAATGTATTAACTTATTTTTTACAAGCATTATACAAAAGAAGCAAATAACAAATTTGCTTCCAAAACTGCATTTCCGTTAGCCAAGAGTGTCCCGTACACTTCGTTCCCCAGATCTCATTACGAAAACTCGAGGAAAAACTTTGTTTAATTTTTGGTTGCAATTACGGGTAGCTGATCGGATCGCAGCGTTTAAAACATGTGCTTTAAGATAAACTTTAACATAAACACATGCGTGATCTTTGGTAAAACATTCTGTGCTTTTAACAAGTTGAGGCGCAAGTGCTCGTGTACAGTGTCTCCCAACGATGATCTAACCACGTTACAATAAAACGAAAAATTTTACTGTATGGGATTAAACAGCGATTTACAAACTTGTCAAGGCTCGTGTGATAGTATGGGAAGTAAACATTGCGAATGTAAAAGTTGCCTATCCCGTTAGTATTTACTTCTCTGAATTTGGTTATTGCTTTTTAAGGTGCAATAAGCTGTATTTTTAAACATCTTTTTGTCAGCAAAATTCACGAGGACGATACCTGGTCTTATGCATATGGCATGCATGTTTTCATATAACAGCGACTTTTTTACTCACGGTACAGGCCGACCTCCCTGCAAACACTACACAGCAGGTATAAATAAAACATTCCTTGGTTTTTTTTTTAGATAGTATCTTCTTTCCTATTTAATAACATCGTTACTTATGTTCTAATTTTCGGTATTCAACATGTTTACAAGTTGTATTTATGCAATAGCGTGTATATTACCAGTTGTTTCATTCAATTCAAATGTATATATGCAAGGAGCGCAAGCTCACGTTGTTCGCTAGATGGCGCCACTGCATCACCAAGTTTTCGTAATGAGTTCTGCTAAGGGTTTATGGGGAGCGGAGTGGACCGAACACCCTTAGCTAGCAAATACCATACATGTAAAACTGTTGTCATAATTTTTCTTCAATTTAATGAAACTATTATGCATTCAAGTTACATCTACATTTGAGAAGAAAAAACTTTAATATTGCAATAGTTTACAAATTTTACAAAGCTAAAGGTTCCATGATATGTACTAATATATTATTTAAACGGAACTTTAGTTTCACTTTGATATAATATGCAAAGGTATATTTAAAAAAAACCCACAATAAATAGATTGGTGTGTAACAAACCTAGTTTGCTAAACTATACACCGACAGTATGCAGTCACCCCCCCCCTAAAAAACAAAACAAAAACAAAAAACAAAAAGAAAAATCACACAAACACACAAAGGATCTCTGAAAATAGAATATTAATATAGATTCGTATTATGCCCTGCAATTCAATAGCAAGTTTCTCCATTATTAAAAAAAAATGAACTGGTATTTATTCCCATATCGCTCTTTGGTCAGATTGCTACTTTTGTTATTTTGTCACTATATAGAACTTAACGATCGTATTGTAAGTCGATGATCTACATAAATGTATCAATATACTTGCCATTTTTACATCCACTCATGTGATCACAATGTTCTTCTTCACAAGAGCAATTTTGACCACACTTTGATCCATAGTAAGGATAATGACAGGGTCTGCTGCAATTTACCCAATAGTATCCACTTGGACAAACTTAATGAAAAAAAAAATAGTTTGATTTGCATTTACTTTTTTGTTAGGTAATAATTGGAACATTATATGTATAAAATTTAGAAGTTGGCTTTTAAAATGTAATATTATATACTATTTGCTTTCCATATTTACCAAGGCCAAGTGTAAGACATCAGTCTATAATTAAAAATATTTAGAGGAATCATGCATTATAAATGCAATTAGAAGTGCACATAAATATGTTTGTTATTTGAATGCTAATGTCAAAATCATTATTATTGACTCTTTGTTGCAAACAGTATGTTAGACAAATGTTACTAAATATGTATAAAAATTCAATCTACATGCATTTTTATTTGTTTTCAATTTATATCACTTTTAGTTTGGGCAATGGAAAGGGTAAAAAGACGTTTATGCAACACGAACGAATTTTTAAAAACATGCTAAAATACAAAACAGACCAGCTTAAAAAAAGAGACTCTTTTGCAAAATCAACAAACATCGATGCAAAGCAATCACCGATGCAAAACCAACAGTCATGTACTGAATAAACCCTAGATGGCGTGCAAAGAAGCATCAGGAGAAATCATACCCTGGAGAAAACGTAACCCGAAAAAATGTACCCACAAATTAAAGTGCATATCCTAAGCGAGAAATCATGCTTTGGAGAAATGATAACAAGAATAGAAATACTTATGAAAACTGTTCTAATGCAATAAATAAATTAATATTCGATAAACAATTACATCATTTTTGCTTGTTTCATTGTTAACATAATCAAGTACATTAAATAATTACACAATACAGGCACGTAGCATCTTTTTGTACAGTGTGTGAAAGAGGGGGAGGGGGATTGACGCATCTTTAAAACCTTGACATAAATAAGAAAGTTCTATTCCGTTCCCTCACCAGAGGTCGAATGAGTATCAAAACTAAAATCATCCACCGAGGAGAGGAATCGACTCATTCTTCTCAAATATTATCTTAACTTCTATGTATTTTCTTAATTGGCTCACAGTAAATTTATTCACTCTTTGCGTATTTATTCAATATTATTTTTATTTCAAGTATATATTGTGATCATAACTACGCCTGACTTGGATCAGGCAAAACATGTCCAACACCTTACTTTCATTTTTGCTATATTTGGCTTGTTTATCGAAAATGAAAGTATTTTTTGATTAATTTCACAATTTTAACTTATCAGTAAACATTCAATTATACATTACGAGCATCATCTCACATGTGTTGAAATACCAAAGGTATATGCAGTAACTCTGGTGCAGGCGTTTTGTAGTTTATTTACAAAATGCCTTCATTTTTAAGTATAGATTGTAGTTATTACTAACCCTCGCACATATCCCTCTCTGAGTTCCATTGCGTGTTTGGACAACAACCGTTGAAAAAACTAGAATATACACAAATGATTTAAAAATCCAAAAGTTGATATTAGTTTTATACTACATAAACATATGTAATGTGCTTAAAAAAATACTAAATTAAGTTACATACAAATAACATGTTTAACATCATATAATTTCCGAATTAGGTCTGTTAATCATTTTAACACTTAAATAAACATCATAACGACAATTTTGACAGTTTATCAAAGGCAACGATTATATTTTTTCAGTTTGTTGAGCACTTTCAACTGTCTTAAGCATTACGTTTACTCAGGGTTTGAGATTTCAAAAAATATTTTTACAAAGTTCAATATCTGAAGTCCAAAGTTGTTTTAAAAACACAAAATAACAGCGTTTATCTGAGGAAGATACACCTCGACAAAGGTAGATTAATATTGAAACAGAGGAAATTCGGACTATTTTTTTAATTTTCTTATTTTCTCTTAAAAAATTTATGTTGCAATATTATTGCAAAAGTTAAGTTTCTATATGTTTTTTCATATCATTTTACATATTTTATGGTTGTATTTACTCGTCTATAAATTTATATCACTGGCTCACACGCGATCGGAAAATTCTTTACAATGCATAAAATCGATTCAAGATAAAATATCTCGAAATTTTGATCATTGACCTTATATGATGTTAATGTCAACATAATTCAGGCATTTAAAACAGTTTTAAGCAATCAATTCTTTGAAGCTCCTATTAGTCAGTTTTTTGTAGAACTCAATCAAAAATGGGTACAATTTTGGAAATTGATACAGGAAATTCGGACTAAATTAAACTTAAAATATGAGCTTCAAACGATTCATTCAAAAATAAAATTAGTAAAGCTATTCACATTTTATCATTTCCCAACCTACAAATTGTTTTATTATTTCTAATAATAACAAAATAAAGAAAACCTTGAAAATGGTGGACAATTCTGAGAAATTTTGACAATTTTTTCAAAAAACATTCAGCGGTCACTAGCAGAAAAAGTAGTTCATTGACCTAGTATTTTGAAACTGAAAAATAGCACCACCAAAGTGGGGCTATAATGTACAACACGTAGTTTTTCGTTCCTATTAGTAGATTTGTTTCGCCCCTGAGTAAACGTAATCATTAAAGTGATTATATATTTACTGATAATTCTTTTAAGAACAATATACACTTGATGAAGTTCTGCCATTCAGTCAACTGAATTACACCTAAATGGTCTGGAAAGATTTTTTCTTAAACCAAAGCACGGTGGGTAAATTGTGAATTTATGACCTAGGATTGTGATAAAATCAAGTCATGTTGATAAGCTTTTGTAAAAGTACCAGTCTTCTATGAAATATTTTACAGTTACATAATTATCATCTTACATCAATTAACTTGTAATTTACATCCACGTTTACTGATGCATGATGCTTTATCATTATCACTACTAAACACTTACAGTTTACAACGACCTTTTGCAGCAAATCCAATGTAAAGCAATGTAGAGATTATGTTGATGAGTAGGATTAACTTAATCATACTCGAACAACCCGTTGATTAAAAAAACAAAAGATATTTCAACAGATATGGTGTAGTCTTCCTTGTACTTTAGCTCTGTATAAATTTGAATTGAAAAAAAAAACTTCCGGTAATTGAATGATAATTTATTGTTTCTGAGCAAAAGCACTTATGACAGAAATCGAAAGTCGTGTCTAATCGTTAACTGCCAATTTTTGCACTTATCGTTTTCCAAATGTCCTCCCTTTGTTGAGTACACATAGAACACAATTATTATACAGAACATTAGATGAAACACAAAATTGCAGGTCTCCATAACCTTAAAGACGATCTCATTTTGTTAATATAAACAATGCCCTGGTTTCGTACAGTATAGATATTCCGTTCGCGAGCATTGCGAAAAAAAAGGACAAGGGTGGGTCCAGAAGTATCTATACTGCATCATGCAGTATATGATGCATCACTCTTCTCTTTGACGCTTTATTTATAGAAATTTAATGAATAAATAAAGTGTGTCAAATCCTAATTTTAATTGGAGTAAAATGATTATTAAGTGTGTTGATAATTATAAGATAATACATGTTTATTACATAGAATACGGCTTTCGAAAATACGTTACATCGCTGCGTCTAAAATTTACGACTTTTTAAATGTTTCTGTTTCAGAGTATATTGAATGATTCAAAATTTTAAATAAGCTCCAAACTACCGATATTCTATAACAGATAGAGCATAAACTTTTTAAAAAAATTAGAGATTGTCATTGTTCATTTTGGTTACATATAACTCTGCTGAGCTTCTGTCTCTAGATGGCCGGGCTTGAATTTTTGCTCCGATACTAAGTAGAGTAACATCGCTAGAACAAGTATTTGAATCATAAGGAAACCTGAGAGAGAGAGAGAGAGAGAGAGAGAGAGAGAGAGAGAGAGAGAAAAGCATCTGAGGGAAGTATTTGTGACCCCATAGGCAGTTACGTGCCCCAAGATTCAAGAAAAAAACATGGACAGGGTCCTACATAGGCTCAGCACTCTTAACAAAGCAGGCACATCACCTGCGATTTGACCCTCATGTTTCAGGTAAACTGGTCATTAAAAACGGGCATCGTATTGTCGAATATCAGCACTCTTATAAAAAAAATTATATACTCATCAAACAACTTTTACATTTGGACCAGATTCAATGTACATGTCTACACTGTATATATTTAGAAATATTCCCAGGAAAAGCCCATGAAATGTTATAGTACATGCACACCATCACATAATCTGCCAGGTGACAGGGTCATTTTGTCCTATTTTATTATGGAGGGGTGGTGGGGGATGGTGAATATTAAATTGTTGGGAATGTTCATTTCCCCAGGGCAATATAAAGAACCGCAAACACTTTAGATAGGGAGTAATTTGGAGGCAAATCTTGGGTAAATAAGTTTGTCCGTGCTGTTCATTATTATTTTTTTATTCTTTAAAGCATTTTGTGTTAAATAACTGTCATGTTTAGCCATGCATACAATTAGCAAATTTGGATTTCATAAATCAAGGCTTTGTACATGTACAATTATGTACATATAACGCATCGCTTCATAAAGAAACAAACAAACAAACGTGTGAATTCCATGTACGTCTGTTTTCCTTTTATTTTAGTGTGCGGTAATGAATATACAAAGTAGAATAGTATATAATCATAAATTAAAGAACAAGTTTAACAATAAGTTCAATGAAAAAAAACCTAACAAATATATACATGTAATATAATTTAAAAAGGAATATTAAATTAAAAATCATAACTTAATTTTGAGTGAACAAATGAGTAAAGATAAGTAATGGATAGACTCAAGGATGAAAATATTGGCGGATTTAAACGTTCATAAAACGATGCATCTTTTATTTTAAAATATTTATATAAAGTTTTTTTATTATGATATAAATGTGATATTAAATGAAAAAGTATAGTAAATGCCACTTTGTATGACACTTAGTGTGGTCCCCTGAATTGATAGTCACGTGATATTTGTTGATAATTCTCCCGAATGGAGGTCATAGTAAGGCCACATTTCAAAATTACAAGGGCAAACCCTTTTTTGAATTAAAAATTTAAATGATAATTCAATTCTACTTTTCTGTTAGATTCTGAAAAGTGCTGCTGCTTTACAGACCTCATCTTTTATTAGAATAAATATCAAAGAAATGAGCTCCGGTTGTAATTTATATGACCTTTGCTTAATAGTTTACGTATTTATAAAATCATTATATAGATTTCATCAAAGCAGCATCACCGTTTAATAAACTAAACATTCTCTTAATTTAAATTCAAAAGATCGTAATGATCTATTTAGCGTTTGCCCTTGTAAAAAGCGGATTTAGATAGGCTTCCGAGTGTCAAACACCTAAACCTTCCACATTAAACACTCTAGCAAAGAAATAATACGCGCTCTAAAAAAATCAAATGCCGAATCAAAACAAGCATATTAGATAGGATTTTGTGGTATAATAGTTGTTTTGAGAATTTGCTCTGTTAATTTCACTACTAAGTCATAAAAGTACTGACATTCTCATTTTTATTTATAAACTTAGACATTTACTGACAATGTACTGACATTACTGATAAACTTAGAAAAGTACTGACGTTTTTATTGATGGTACTGAAAAACGTAGAAAAGTACTGACAAACTTTGACAGTACTGATAAACTTAGAGACTGACACTTTTACTGACGGTACTGAAAAACTTAGAAAAGTACTGGCAAGTACTCATAAGTACTGACCCCATTGTTCTTACTCCCGCTAGAGCCTAAAAGGTTTGAAGTTGTATTAAGTAAATTGTTTTTAATTATGATATAGAAATAAACGATTATAAATAAATTTTTCCTTCAATAAAAATGTCAATTTTATATTAAATTTTATTAGTAAAGGAGAAAGTTGGCCTTGTGTTTTTTTGTTTTTTTTGTTTTTTTTTTTTTTGTTGAAAAAAAAGAAACTTGCGGATTCTATAATAGTAATGTTGTTAACATGAGTTTTGATATCTATTTAGAAACGAAAAGTCAGTAAAAAAAATATTGACACTTTTGTATGGTGTAATAGATCTGCCACCACTTTTCAGATAGATATGTTAACTTCTCATATGATAATGTCGACTTGTCAGATATTTATGTCATCTTATCAGATTTTTATGTTGACTTGTTAGAAAATAACCAGAGTGACTAGAGACTCAATATGTTGTTGTCAAAGCGTATTAATGCCACTAACTGCCATTTACTTGTCATCATAATATCATATAAGTTGACATAAATATCTGACAAGTTTACATTATCATCTGACGGCATACTCTAGAACCTGGCCTGGCCTGGGCCCATTGGCCTGGCCTGGCCTTAAAGTTGGCTTGGCCTCACTATTGGCCTCAGAATTGGCCTCGCCCCAAATTTTGGCCTGGCCTCAAAAATTGGCCTCTTCCATTATTTTTTTGTGTCAAGTAAATAATAACGGAGTTATTCCGCTTCAAAGTGGGTATTTTTACCTGCGTTTGGGAAATCTAATCAAGAGAAACCAGAATTAGGCGATAACGAGGCTTCAGCGGAAGTGACGTCACAAAGTCAACAGGAGGGAAATTTCCGTACAAAGCCATACAAATTAAATTCGATTTTTCAGCCAAAATAATTGATATAGGTCTGATGTGTTGACGTATCTAGTTATTTTAAGTATTGTAGATTTAGAAATTTGTAACCGTGTTTATTTTATAACAGTCAGATTTCCTTTTAAAGGATTTTAAAATTTGCTATTCTCGTCGCCTTTTTACCGATGAATACTATATCTTAAAACGCTTGCATGGGCAGATTTATGTTCGATATTCATTTTGTTATTACATAATATCCTTTCACACACGAGTGATCCGAGACACTGACACAGGTAAACAGGTAAACTAACGAAGCCAATGCTCCAGACACACGTGTATCTTGGGTATGTATACACATGGTACACGAGTCTGGGGACCAAAGAGAGGGTTTCACACCTCTAGACTGGTAAATTGATTTGTGTATAATTAGCTACTCAATTGTTAAAAAATAAAACAGAAATAAATTAGACTGTGTAAAATCAAGCATTCGTAAGCTAATACACGTGTATAGTCCGTCAATTCATCATGCATGAGACTATCAAATAGTAAAACTAATGTTCGAAGTAAATGCCTTTATTGTTTCTTATCTAATCACTTAGATATTGACCAAATTTACAATTCAGCAATTTAAACCTATTTTATGTGATCAAGTAATTATTTCGGAAGTAATTACGTTTGTCTTTATTTCTTGTTTAATAAGTGCAACTTCCTTTCGAGAGCTGTGGTCAGCAATTTAACGCTTTAACTCCATATAGCTAAAATTGTTAAACTGACAACGGATTATTATGAAATCTGAATAAACTTGAACATTTTGACAAAGGATGTAAATGAATGTAAAATGAAATTCCATCATCGTATTTTTAAAAGAATACGAGACAGACTTAACCATGCAGCCATCTTGGACTTTCGCCTTGATCCGTTTATAATATCGTGTTTGTTTGATAAAGAATGCATACTATTTTGATTGCTATTGGTCTTATATCAATATTATTGAATCTGGCGACAGCATTTGTAATTTTATGCCTTATACGAGGAATATACCCCGCGTTACCTTTTACGAAATATGTATTATCAATATCATTAATCAGTTAATAATGTCACGGAAAAATCATTAGAAAGAATAACAATATTAACAAAATGTTTTTCTTATAACAATAATGATTTCATTAATTGTTATTTTGCTATATATGCTGTGCATTTATATGCAAAATGTGTTACACATTTGACTAAATCCATGCAAACAATTATCCGAATTCGGCATTTGTGTTCGATAAAATACGGGTTTAAACTGAAACAAAAGTATATTAAGTCATTCAAGGTTGATAAGGAAATACAAAAAAAATGTTCATATATCGATAAAACAATGCAAGAAAACGAACAGTTTTCATACAATATTCCTGTTTCTCATACAGCGGCGATATCTCGAAAGCTACTAATGCGATCGCTGTAAAATTTTCAGGCTGATGTTTTTACACATAGATCTCCATTGTATCAAAAATTGACCGCCACTGCAGGTACCCTTTAACAATAGTAAAAGCAATGCTGTACATGCATGTCATAGGTATTTTTGTGTGTGTTTAGACATGGATTAAATTAATTAAACTTGTACAACGGTCACTTGTCATATTGTTTCATATGATTATTCCTTAAATATTAAAAAAACGTTGAATTTTCAATTTCTAATTTAAATCAATAAAAATTCAATATAAGTATAAGAATTAAAAAAAAAAAGAAAAATTTTAAAATAAAAAGCCAAAAAATTTTGAAGAGGCCAAACTTGAGGCCAGGCCAAAGTTTGAGGCCATGCCAAAGTTTGGGGCCAGGCCAATTTTGAGGTTAACAGTGAGGCCAGGCCAACATTAAGGCCAGGCCAGGCCAATCAGGCCAGGCCAGGTTCTAGAGTATGCCATCATCTGACAAGTCGACATTAAGATCTGACAAATTAACATAATTATCTGTCAAGTTGACATAAAGATTTGACAAGTTAACATAATTATATGTTACATTAAAAGTTTAAAATTTATCAATTTAAACTTAACTTATTTTAATTTACGGATTTTATTTTGATTCAATCAGGTGCTGTGGAAGCAAGTTCATTGCAATTAGACACAGGTTAAACCTTGAGCTAATTTCCCCAAAGAATTAGTCATGACGGTGAAAACAACAGTGTGACATATCTGTCAACTTGACATAAAGATCTGACAAGTTTACATAATTATCTGACAGAAAAAATAATCAAGCCACAAGTTTAAAGAAAAGTATCATTCATATTGTAAGTTGACTTGTCAGAAAATGATGTGGGCTTGTCAAATGTTATGTCGTCTTGTCAAATAATTATGTTGACTTGTCGGAAAATATTATTCCAAATGGATGGCACAAATTGGGCGTGGAAAGGTTAAAGTGTTGAATTCTTAAGCACGTGAATAAGTGACAAGTCGACATCAAGATCTGACAAGTCGACATGATTATCTGACAAGTGGGGCAGATCTTTGCCACCATATTTTTGAGCTAAACATCAATAAACTTGAACACCCAAAACAACACCTAGCTATTAGCATTACTACCCGTATTACTCATACGCGGATTTACGGGGGATTTGCCCCCCCCCCCGCCCCTATGGAAAAATCTAATTTATTTATTTCCTGTGTATTGATTTGCTTCCTGTGTATAGTGATTAGGAGCGTTCACGACCGCAGGTAGACGTCAAGACCCGGAGGCTTTCACACCTCTAGAAATGAAGCCCCGCCCTCACCTGAGGTTACCATCCTGTAAAAATGTTCGGCCTTTAAATTTGCATAAATGATAAATATGGCTAACACCTCCCCAACACCCCCCCCAACCACCCCCCTCCGAAAACATGAACAATATTTCTATGAATGATTTTGGAGGACGCACATTTACACCCCCCCCCCCCCCCACCCCCCTCCGAAAACATGAACAATATTTCTATGAATGATTTTGGAGGACGCACATTTACATTTAAGGATCGCGGTAAGCTTAAAGCGCTTGAGACAGAGACCGAATGTGTTTATCAGTTATTTTGTCTTTGTGAAATAATATAAATCTAGAAATGAACCCTATCAATCTACATTGAAGCTTGAGGAGACTTGTATCAATTTGATTTTATCTAAACATCTGACTCAACATTGACACAAATCAAGTTAGACTTGTTCACCGATAAACTGCATATATATTATTATATGTATTTAAACAAAGACCGTGCTTTGTAATTTGTAAAAAAAAAACCAAACAAAAAAAAACCAAACAAGTGGAGGACCCATGCCTGAGTTAAAGAGCATAATAACACAACATAATTGGCACGTGCAGATAATCACACACCCATCAGAATGATAACCTATATGTTGACAGTTTTCTTCCGTAATGATGCATAGAATAACAAAGTCTCAATGAAATGTCTGTTGATTCTATTTAGCGGGAAGTAAATTAGTTAATATCTTAATCATGGAAATTGCAATCGATGATAGGCATTGTTTTTCCTGATAGTTCATGAGAGAGAGAGAGAGAGAAAGAAAGAAAGAGAGAGAAGCATTTGAGGGAAGCATTTGTGACCCCATAGGCAGTTACGTGCCCCAAGATTCAAGAAAAAAACATAGACAGGGTCCTACATAGGCTCACC
Organism: Magallana gigas; assembly: GCF_902806645.1. Classification (NCBI taxonomy): domain Eukaryota; kingdom Metazoa; phylum Mollusca; class Bivalvia; order Ostreida; family Ostreidae; genus Magallana; species Magallana gigas. Next base: position 51,663,385 of record NC_047563.1, read on the forward strand.
ACTCTTAACAAAACAGGCACATCACCTGCGACTTGACCCTCATGTTTCAGGTAAACTGGTCATTAAAAACGGGCATCGTATTGTCGAATATCAGCACTTTTATAAAAAAAGCTATACTCATCAAACAACATTTACATTTGGACCATATTCAATGTACATGTCTACACTGTATATATTTAGAAATATTCCCAGGAAAAGCCCATGAAATGTTATAGTACATGCACACCATCACATAATCTGCCAGGTGACAGGGTCATTTTGTCCTATTTTATTATGGAGGGGTGGTGGGGGATGATGAATATTAAATTGTTGGGAATGCTCATTTCCCCAGGGCAATATAAAGAACCACAAACACTTTAGATAGGGAGTAATTTGGAGAGAGTTAGTCTGGTTCTTTGACACCTTTAACTTTTCACGGTGTGCATTGTCCAGTTTAGTAATTTAGTTGCATTATTGTATAGAATTGTCATCATACATGTACATATAAAGCAATAATACATGTACAGTTCAAAAATGATCAATGCATGATTGTATTCAAATGCCAGTAACGGGTAGCGTAAATACACACATGCATGATTTTAAAACAATGTTTCGGGTTTAAGATTAGAAAAATATCATACATTTATATTCACAACTTTTTCATACTGTGAATTCGAAAAGCAGTACAATGTTGAATGCCTTTTCTGCAGCTTGTTCTTGTTGCATGAATTCCAGAAGAAAAAAATTGACTATCCGATGAGTGATTATGTCATTTATTGATCATATAAATGACAAAAATATAAATAAGTACATTAAATGTAGAATTACAATTATCATATTAGCTAACGTAATAACCGGAATAAGGTTTTATGATAGATTAAGCATTTAAGCCTAGAAATGTTAAATTGCAATTAGTGCTTATCCCAGTTATCATTATATAATGTATTTAGCATTTTTTGCAACAAGAAGGTGGCGTTAATAAATCAAAGTACTGAAGTACTGACGGGAGTTGATTTTATCGATTATCATTTATTTTAAAATCAATTTATCTTGCATGGCAATTAGTTTCTGGTTTGTATTTGAATTACGCACTTTTTTATAATATGAACTTTTAGACTTTTCCGACAAGAATTTCGAGAAACCCCATATGAATCATGTTTTGTAATATTTAAAGATATATTTCAACTACTAGTATGTATTAGTAATCGAAACAATTCTAAAAATTGTATGGATCCAAGCACTATTGATATCGATATCTTCTCTCGTTTAACTAGACGCCCGGTTGTCTCCGTTAATATCCGACAAGCAAGAGAGCCCCCTCTCTGCTTGTCGCAGATTTACGGAGACAGCCGAGCGTCTGGTTGAACGAGACTATATTAACTCTGGCGTAAGAATACATGAGACTACAAAAATATCTAAATTGTTCGTAGTAAATAAAATTTGACTATTTTCAAAGTGTTTATAGATAAATTTCTTTGAAAAACAACGCTTTAGCAAACATTACATCGATTTTTTTTTATTATTTTCAAGAACTTAGTCTTGTCAGCGGTAATGATTTGTGCTTAGGTCCAAACACTGTTTCACTTTCGGTTTGCCAGAGTAACTGCATAGGAGAGTTGATTAAAATCAACTCCCAAAAAGGGCTACAAGGCATGCTAAATTCTTGCATAACGCATGCAACGCCACCCAAGGAAAAGGTAATTCTACCAAAAACATGTGATAAAGAAAAGCTATTTGCTTCACAACAAAAAAATTACATTATGCGCAACCATATGATAAACTCAAATAAATCTTTAGCAATTTGGTATAGGTATAATACCTTATCATCTTGTTCATGACTAGAATAGATAAAACAGTTTGGTGCAACGAATAAAAAAAACAATTGAATTTCACTCATGGATGCATAGAAACCTTAGCATATCAAACAACCCTTGGGGGTTAAGACCATTGTGATATGTTCATGACGTGACTGGGAGAAACTCTGATACATTAAAATCAATTCACCTGGCAAGTTCAGGAAAATTGCATAAACCATGCACTAGTATGATGATGCCATGACTATGTTTACATAAATTAGAGCAGACAAACACTCATTTCAATGTTCTTAACTGCACACATATACTTCCTTATACAAGTACGATGAGGTCATGACCATGTAAATAATCTAGAGACAAATTCTCAACTCATTTTAATGGTCTAACTTCACATAAATAATTCCTTGTACAAGTATGATTTGGTCATGATTACCTATACAAGATTAAAGCGGACGAATTCTAAGCTCAATTCAAATGTTCTAAACTACACACATATAATTCCTTGTACAAGTATACTTAGATATGTTAAAATCAGGACTAAAAATACAATAAGTAAAACAGACAAATTCTCAACTCTTTTCAATGTTGCAACTGTGCATATATAACACCTGAATACAAAATTGCTACATAATCAGTGATTGCATGAGCAGTTGCTTGTTGTCCTAAATACCTAGGTAGATTAAAAATAAACCATATATGTATAACTAGATATGACTTGTTACTAAAGGGCAGCCATATGCTAAACCCTTACCAATATGAGTCGGTGGCAGAAGAGGTTTCATGATTACTAGTATCTGTAATTATAATATCCTAGGAAAATTTTAAAATTGAAAAGAATTAATTCTAATGTAACGCTTGATCGCACTGGAATGCCAAAGACCAGGTTGCTGAATGACATTTTCGGCCAAACCACTATTTGCAGCCTGTGTTGCAGCACCAATATGAAAACTATGTCCTGCATACTGTGATGTGTCCAAGCCAATGAATGATATAGCATGCTTTAATTGGGCTGTAACATAACTGTGAGGAACTGGACGACCTGATTTACATGTAAATAGTGTAAATGTTTCGCAGATGGGGACAAGGATGGCTGAAGGATCTGATGACTTGACTAACTTAAATGTAGATCAGTTCGTTTGGCACAACTGTTAGCGTCGAGTCCAACCATGGGGCAATCTTCTTGGCTTTCTGGAATTTAAAACGGGAAAGGTAATCGGCAAGTACATTTTGCTTCCCTGGAATGTGTTTTGCTTTGAATAAGATGTTGTTTTTTTATTGCTGCTACTACTAATCGACGCACAAGCTTCATCAACGTTTTGTCTTTGCATGCTTGTTTGTTAACTACTTGAACAACTGCTAAATTATCGGAATTTTTTTTTTTAGAGAGATGTGTGCCCAAAATTTCCATTAACAGGACAATAGGGAAAAGCTCCTCGATGGAAATGTGATAATTTGCATGTATATCTAACCACGATTTAACAAACCAGTTTGACCCTTAGACTGCTGCATAACCCATGGAACCCGAAGCATCAGTGTACATATGTAGCTTATGTGAAGACTGCCATTCAATTTGATGAAAGATAGATTTGCCATTAAAATATATATAAACAATAAATATAAACAATCTATAAACAATTGCCATGCTTTAATATCTGCCCGCTCCTCAGATGTAAGGTCTATTTCCTCAAATGGGTCAGATACCTGACACGTTAAATCTATAAGGCGTCTAAGAAATGCGTGGCCAGGGATGACTACTTGTCAAGCAAAGTTGAGTGAGCCGATTAAAGACTGTAATTCCTTCAAATGATCTTTTCTTCTACGTACTGTCTTTGCAGGGAGTTTTCTCAAGTTGACAAGTTTATCCTCTGGTAATCTGCTTATCATACATGTATGTACTGAGTCTACTTCTATTCCATAGATGGTCAAACAAGTTGTCGGGAGAATAGTTTTAGATTGCTTAAGGGGTACTCCAAGTCTTTGACATAAGTTCTCAAAGTTATTTACGTCAGAGACATTTTTTAGATGACGGTGGTTCTATGAAAAAAAAAATATCATCAATTAGATGAGACATACCCGAGGCCTTGTATTTATTTAACATATTCCACTGCAAAGACGTGCTTAAATTCTCAAATAACTGACATGCTGAACAAGCCCCCGTAGGTAAACATTTGTCGAAATAATACTGATTGTTCCATACAAAACCCAGAAGTGATAATCTAGGGGGTGAATTGGAATGTTTCTGTACCCATCTTCAATATCTAGTTTACCCATTAGTGCTCCTACCCCAAATTTCTTAATTAGCTGGATCACATTTTCAATAGACTCATACTGGACAACTGTCTTATCTCGAGGAATGTGTTCATTAACTGAGTTACCTTCTGGAAAGGATAGATCATGGATTATTCTAAATCACCCTGTAACGTTTTTGGAACAAGCCCCAATGGAGACCAAATAAATTTATCAAAGGGTTTAGAAGTATAAGGACCAGAAATGCGATTGAGACCTAATTCTTTGTCTAACTTTTTCCTGACCACCATCGGACTTTTTCTTTACGATGAATGATTGTTCTTAGCAGATTTTGACTGCAATTCAGAGCACCCAAGCCTAAATCCAAATTTTAGACCATTAACCAGAAATGTTACCAAACTTTTGTCATAACCTTGCAATTCCTGAAGGAAAACATTATGCGTTATTGTTGTTGGAACTGAAAATCTTGGAGTTTGCCTTGTTTTTGTCTGCCTTGTCCCGGTTGTAGTTGATTTTGGGATGCTGGCCATTGCATAGCTGGCACATGTGCTTGGAATTGCATGGTGAGTTTTTGCACTTTTTACCATTGTTGTAGCTAAAGCAAAAGAGTCGTGGTGATCTTGCACTATACTGAGTGTATGACCAGGGACGAAATGAATGAATGAGAGTAGAAGCTTTGACCATTTACTCTGTGATGGGGACTTGGCAAGGTACCTTATGTGACTGACGCAGCGCACGGAAGTTCTCGTCGTAATATCTCCAGGCATTTTCACCATTGGAACTCCCGATTTCCCTAACTGTGAAGCAGTATTTAAGCAGATTGGCATACCTCTTGGGTCAACTTTTCTGTGTATATAGACATGAATATCAGAAATGCTGAAGTCCATTGATGTAAAGACATAGTTGACTGTTTGAAGGGCTGATAATTAAATTGAATTGAATTATTCTCTAATTTGATTGACAGATCTTCTTGTTTGAAATTTGGCAGCAAACATTTGAGATCAATGAATTGATCATTCCAAATTTTGTTTTTGACACAGACTGGAACAGTTGACCCAAGAGGTATGCCATCTGCAACTGTGAATGGGACAGGATGAGGAGAGTAAGTGTTAGAACCTATATCTGCCACCGACTCACCTGCAAATAGCTGCTGAAGGTTTTTGAGTAGATTAGCATTATTCAAATCAATAGAGCTATTGCTACTCAATGAAGTCTGCAGTTTTGTATCAGCGATAGGGGGCTGCTTGTAGACGGCATTGCATGCTGTTGTTGCTTGAGGAAGACTGTTGCCAACTGGTCATAGTCGATGAGAGGGTTGCTGGCGCTGCTTATTGGTTGTGTGGTTGGATTCAAATCTGTATTGATTTGGCTAACAGGTTGTATGGAAGTACGCGGATCTGCAATGGTCTGACTACTGGTAATTGTAGAAGCACGGAGAGTGGATATCTTTGATGTCTTTGCTGGTGGAGTGGGTTTAGGAGCTGAGGATTTTCTTTCTTTGGTGGCATTATGTTCAACAATAAGTGCATAGATGGTGTATTGACAAGACAATAAGCAACCCAGAATTGTATCATACATAGAGTGAAAGAAGCCCAACTTTGTATCTCATAATTAATCTGTTCTGGACAATTTTTAACCAGCCATTGTCAGTTATATTTAACACAAAATTATAAGTCATACAAAATAGACATGGCAGGCAATATTGAATCAATAATTTTATTTGTCATACTTCTTGACTCCCCAAAACGACCTGGAAGGCTAAATAGATAAACCTGTTGCCATACAAGGCAAGATCATAAATCCAGATCAAGCACATTTGCAAGATTATAACATTCCTCAGGCAACTATTTTAAATAAATGAACATACTTCCTGGTTCCCAACACAGAGACAAGGATTCAGGAAGTTTAAATTAATAAACTTGCCGTAACACAGAATATTATCATAACACACGATCAAGCACAGATGCAAGATCATCAACATTTTTTAGGAAACCATTTTAAATAAAATAAACAAGACTTCCTGACATGTTCTAAGGAGTCTTGGAAGGTGAAAAGAAAACAACTTGTTGCCTCACACTGTGCAACATGTAAAATTGATTATGCTCAGACAACATAACTCTATTGACCCATGTAAATAACATACATGGCATAACTTGATATGCCTTAATTATACACTAATTGTCAATGGGCCGTTATAAATGCATTTCCATACTTAATAATTTGAGATAAACTAACCCAGTTGCCATCTAATATTGATACAGTGATAATTATCTAGGAGAATGTACAATAACCGCATTCCTTATGCTTCTCCAATAATGTTTCATTGGTGAGGGGGATCCCCGAGCTTCAGGCTTCCTAGCGGAGGATTGGCGAGGTGCAAGCCATATCTGCCTAGGTGAGACATACATGTATATCCATCCAAAATCCCCTGTGTCTCCAGTAGAATCTGTTGCTCAATGTCTGTGTTTTTGTGTTAAGAGACCATTAATTTCAGTCACGCTATCGTTGTATCCCGGCGGACACGCGGAAGGATCCCTTTGCAGAAGCTGACCGATGATCACCACTCTTGTCCCGGGGCCGTATATCAGGTACTCGGCGAAGGAAGCAATGTTGGTTGCAATTTGCTTATTTGGTTTAAAACCAATGTCATGGCCACCTATTTGTATTAAAAAAAAACATATTGGGAGTTCCTGTAACGTCCCTTATCATTCGCTGCAGGTCGTATGTTCGTAAACCCCCTCTGGCCCAAACCGAGATATTATACCGGTCATCGTCTAGATTTAGGTTTTGCAAATTCGGGTTAACGGTCATACATGTAAATTCAGCCGGCCTTCTGATGAATGAATGTCTGAGGAGACAGACGTGTGTTTTTGTTGATTCGGGATTCACTCCTGCTACATGTATGTTAATTGAAGATATTAATATTTAGACTTACTTTCTTATTTCACTGCATGCATTAATTTTGCACCTAGTATCAAAAACTACTTAGAGCGGCAAAGGTTTTAGATTTTGAAAGTTCGATCCCGATCAAAAAGAACTTGGAGATAATATATACAATAACGAGAAATCGGAAGATTGGAAAAATTAAATAGCTAATCAGCGAAGAAAGTTTGTATATAAAACATTTTATGGAACATAAAATTTTATACATTTGAAATTTTATTTCAAAAACAAAAAATATAAGAGAGCAATTAATTTTTATTTCATATCAATATGTCAAATAATGTTCCGAATTTAAAACTCTTCCTTTTCATGTTTGAAATTCTTAGAACTGATAAATCAAATTTTTCAAATTATGTTTCCTTTACTTGAAAAAACAACATATTGCATTATTGTTTAGCGATACCAAGCATTCAGATCTTAGGACGTGTGTATATACAAGTACACGTGTGTCTGTCACTTCATTGTTCCCAATCTCGCTACCGTGTACTGCAAATTGTGAAGAAGGGCTGTGTATAGTAGCTATTATATAATCACTTACTTGCCATACAGATCTTAGGAAGTGTGTGCATATATATACATGTACATTTGTGTCTGTCACTTCATTGTTCCAAATCTTGCTACCGTGCACTGCAAAGTGTCAAGAAGGGCTGTGTACAGTAGCTATTATATAAACACTGACCGAGTGAAAAACATCCTCTCCTTTGAAAACGTTAACTTCAACCAACCAGTTGTTAAACATGTGTTTTCAGGTTCTTTGATCAATTGATATGGTGTAAAATTATATATAAAACATTGATGGATAAAAGATTAAATTGGCCGCTCTAAGTTAATCCACATAATTATACATTGCATGTTATGAAAATTAATTAGGATTGCATGTCAACTTATTGAGAAATCAATTTCCGGGTAAACTATTAGTAACTTTTAATTCAAAATCAATGCAAACTCTCTCTCTCTCTCTCTCTCTCTCTCTCTGTTGCCTATTTAAACTCCTACATGTATAGAAAACACTAGTACTACATTTACACATGTTCATGAACATGTATGTCTTACCGGGGCCGCAGAATGATAAAGAAGTGGTAATGAAATTAGGATTGCAAGTTAACTTATTAGATAATAAATTCCCGGGTAAACTATTAGTAAATTTAATTCTAAATATTTCTCTCTCTCTCTCTCTCTCTCTCTCTCTCTCTCCAACAGTTTAAATGTTGGTATAACGTTAACATGACTTCTTTACCATGCCACCATACACCTTGTAATTGTTGATCTTTTTTTGAGCGCAGTAGGTCTAACTACCAGTTAACCTTACGATGTATCCCGCATCAAATTTTATATACATTTTTTTTTTTTTTACATTTGATTAGCTGCATATGGCAAAACATATTAAATTAAAACATTAGGATGTTTTACGTATATATATAAAAAAAAAAATGTTGCATTCCGGGTCATTTGCAAACATCCAACTCCGATTCCACCTCTTCCGTTTTGTACAACACAATTTTATGTGTAACAAAAAAGCCTCAAATGATTACATTTTTTGTTTTTTGAATTATGATAAAATTTTCTTATCATAATTTTTTGTTAACATTAAACAGATTTAATATGACAGACCCAGTTAAGACTTCAAAATTAATATCAGTCACTGTATCTATGAAGCTTAACTATTTAATGGTAAAAAATGACATGAAAGAAAAAAGATCAGGTAAAATTTTATTCATTAAGAGTAAGAGCAATGGGGGCAGTACTTGCCAGTACTTTTCTAAGTTTTTCAGTACCGTCAGTAAAAAGGTCAGTACTTTCTAAGTTTATCAGTAATGTCAGTTCATTGTCAGTAAATGTCTAAGTTTATCAGTAAAAAATGGGAAGGTCAGGGGTCGTATGCATAAATTTTCTAAGAATTTTCTTAAGTTAATGCTTATCTTTCTTAAGAATATTCTTAACTAAGCAAGATGCTTAATTTCGGTTGCATAAAAATTCTAAGCAACATGCTTAGTAGTTCTTAGCTAAGCATATCACAATCTACTTAAGTATATCGTTGCTATGTAAACTAAGTCACGTTCGCTTTCACTTTTATGTAAATAATGACTGATTTTGGTTTAAGAAAAATAATATGTTTTATAAAACGCATTCATAATATGTGTGTTTAACAATTAAGGTTCTCACATTTTAGAATATTTTATTTTCATAAATCTACATTAAAATTATTAGTATTTACAGTAGATTCCTTAATTTATTTGAGTACTTTATTATAGTTGAATATTTATCATAGTTTCTTTTAATTTACATCTGTCCGTAAAAATTTTTTTAAAATCTCCAAGACATGCTTGTCGCAATTTTACGCGGATCTATACAGTACAGTACCGCTCATCGGTAGGTATTATCGATTAATCTAATGGCATGTGGACATGTAGACAAAATATACAGAGAGAGAGAGAGAGAGAGGAAGGGGAGGGAGGGAGAGAGAGAAAGAGAGAGAGTCGAAGCCTATGTACATGAATGATTTTTATAAAGAATGAAGAATTTGTGAATGAGAGAAACCTCTTTACTTAAACAAATAACATCTCCCATTAAAATATCATATCACTTTCAGTAAGATTTCTAATGTAAACACATCATAAATTCTCTTGAAAAAGAAAAGAAGAAACGATCGAAAATATTACTGCCTTATTTACTATTTCTATGTTACACCAATTACACAAACTAATTTTTTTTCAAAGGGGGTGGGGCTATAATAAAATATTAACTGATACAATTTATTAGAGAATGATTAATTAAATAGTAGCCTTGAAATAGGTAGAATATAATTTAAAAAATTAGGTTTATGATAAACTGTTTTGTGATAGATTCAGTAACTTATACCCTATAATATGAAAAGGACATTTTATGGACAAAGACTTTCATGCAAGCACTGATAATATATAACATAATAATAAAGTGACATCATTTTATGACATTGAAAATGACATTAAAAAACATTGCCTTGTAAATTATTTCAAGATATAAAGACCTTATAAAACATTTCTAAACTGTCTACACAGTAAACGGGTACGTACGGAGCATTTAGCAGCATTAATGTTCTAATTTATTGACGATTTGTTGCACAACCTTCTTGCTATCATACACTTAAGCAACATGCTTAAATACTTAAGACAGGCAAGACCCATGCTTAGATTTAAGAATATGCTAAGCATATGCTAAAGAGTTGAGAAGTTTTATGCAACATACTAAGCAATATGCTAAGTCAAATTTCAATCTGCTAAGTACAAATTCTGTACTTAAGAATATGCTTAAGCACTTAGGAATTTTTATGCATACGACCCCAGTACTTTTATGACTTACTAGTGTTTATAAAATGCATATTTCCATGTTTAAAATTGATTGATCTGCCTCTCTCTACACAAAATATGCGTCAAAATTTACAGTATGACGTCACATCGACAAGTGCGATCAGTCGGTTATTTATATTTATAGTTGGTGGACTTATTTGACTACACAGTTGCGCGCATATGTAATTTTTAGTATAGTATAATGTTTTCGACCCCATAACAATCGGTAATTACTTTATTTATTAGCATTTTGACGACTTGTTGTTTTGTATGATGTTTTAGTTAACATTTCCCGTACCTTAATGTTCGGCGCGACAACAAAGTAAACCTTAAGTCAGTGCTTGGTGAGATTTCTTTTCAACTTTCTCAATAACAACATTGTTTATGTTTATACTTTTTTCATGGATTTTTTTTCCAAATCATTGTATAATATGAGATGATATGTTGGTTCTGGTACGTTATGCCAAACTTTCTATTAAAAAGTTTGGTATAGGCAAACTTATACTTTGTGAATCTGATAGAAATATTAAGGTGGTGCATAAGTTGATTAAGGCATTTTGCACTTATGCACTTATGGATCGTTTTCCTTTTAAGAGATACATACATTTGTAAAACAATTTGGATTGAATTTGGATCAGTAGCTCTAACATTAATACGATATTTAAAGATGCATTTAAATATTCTGATGGTATTACTTACATGTACTCAATTTTTTTTTTATTCAAGAACCTCAATATATATAAATAATTCGTAAATCATATTTTATTCGAAATGCAACAATAACTCTGTTCCTTTTCTAAAGATGACCAAAAATGTTTAATTAAGCATGAAATTCTTATTAATAAGCAGAATTAAATTGCAAATCAGATCTAATAAAAAATTATGCGAGATAACAGGAATGTATTTAATCCCAAAACTAATTTTGAAACTTATTTCATAAAAGTAACGAATGCAAATGCTGGTTATTTATTATCTTTATAGATTTCGGGGTGTGTATCTTATAAAAGCCTCATTAGTTAAGGGACAACTTGTTTTTCTTTTAATTGGACTCAGTTATTAAAAAGTAAAAAAGTCCCCGAGTTTTACTTGTAAGTTTACAATAAAAAAAAATGACAATAACAAACCGTGAACCATCTAAACATTCCATCAAACGAAATACAAATTTAAAGCAGAGTGACACGGACCTCCAAATAGATAGAGGTAGGATCAGGTGCCTAGAAGGAGTGAGCATCCTTTGCTGACCGGTCACACCCGCCATGTGCTCTTTGTCGTAATCGGGGAAAAAATCGGAAAAGTCCGTAGACAATTAGGTTATGAATTATGGTCTAACAATAAGTATGAAAAACGTCAGTCAGCATGCGACCCAGTGGAAGATTGCATTTGCTTACAAGGTCGTTGTATCGACCATAGAACTTACGAAAAGATGACTTCAAGCGAGACTGTTGATAGTCCTGTTTTATCAACTTGTTTGTCAGTAGCTTGCTTCGTCTTAGAAACTGTTCATACAAAGAGCATGCCCTTGCGTATCGAATCAACTGTGGGACAAAAACACTATATGAAGGTGATGTAGGTATATTGCTACGTAAGTAAGAAAAGTTTACTATAGAAAAATTGAAGTCATCGCGTTTATCATAACGTTTTGTTGTACGATTACCATCAATGTCCATGTCCAGTAAAATATCCAAATATGAACATATGACGCAGACTCTGTGGTTTCTTTTATTTCAAGTTCACTGGGATATATCGAGTCGACGTAAGTATGGAAATAACAATTATTTATTGATAATATGTCGTCAATATACCTAAATGTTGAGCTGAAGGCCACAGCGAGTAATTTTTTATTTCACGTAAAATGTTTTGAATAAATTTTGCTTCATAAGAATAAAAAAAATAAATCTGCTAAAAATGGGGCACAATTGGTACCCATGGGATTGTTGGAAAAGATTGTTGGAAGTTTCCAAAAACTACATAGATGTTATCTATCGGAAACTCAATTATTTTTTTTTAGTGTCAACTTCAGAGTACTTGTGTGTGCAATCAGAATGATTTTTTACAAAATAATGTTTTAGATTTCCAATGTCAAGGTGAGCATTTTTATGACTTCCATTTTTATTGAAGAAACAACTGTCGATGATATCAAAACTCTAGATTTTAATTTGTCATGGGGAATTGTTGTATAAAGCATTAAAAATTCGTACGTTTTGATGCTATTGATTTTAGTAATATTTTGTGACCTCAAAGTTTCTAATAATTCTTTAGATTTTTTAAATACCCACATCGGATTCAAACTACTTATGGGGTATATTGGTATGCATTACTCTTCAAGTTTCTCCTTCAATACTGTAAGAAATTTAGTAAGGAGTAAAGAGAAAGGTTTGGAAGAACATTTTCTGGAACCTGCTATATATCTCTGTTTGTAGGGACTTTTGTGAAGCTTTGGAATCCAGTACAAATAAGGTATATTAAATTAATTTTGTGCATTGGGAATATTAATGATATCCATTACAGATTTATGATTTTGAAGTATTTCGTGCTTGGAGAGGCTGCTTTTGGTGTAAGTAGGATTACAATGTTTAAAATCAAAACCTAGTTCTTTGAAAATGCAATTAATATAATGTGCCCTACAAACAAAGACAATGTTGTTACTTGCCTTATCAGCAGGGACCAGTACATACCGATCGTGCAATCTGTCTAGTTCTTTTCTCACTTCTACTTTATTGAAAACAGAAGGATAGATGGTTTTCATGTGACCTCTCAGTCGTTTAATACAAGATTTTAATATACAGCTGATGCTTTTAACTCACTTTGACATGGTATCCAGTTCTTCTTTTTTCAGATTTTGCCACAAGTAATAGGGTGTTCAGTAGGATCTAAACGCTCCCCACCTGTATGCATTATTCACCTGTCTCCAGTTACCGAAGAAGCATTGACTGATTTCTAGTTAAAAACAAAAAGCTGTATCAAAATGTTTGATGTATGGCATTTCAGTGATATGGACAAGAAATCCATGAGTTCTACACTATATGCAACGATCATCATTCATCATTGAAATACACTAATAAAATCTCCAAAAAAATGAATTTTCTAAATATAACAGTATATAAAGGAAAACTATTTGAAACAAAACAAATCCTTGATTTTAAAACATATATTCAAGATTTTACTCATGTTGCGTAAACAATATGTTTGCTTGACAATAAAATGAAACGCAAAAACGGAACATCTATTTTTTACTTTCATATCATATAATCGACAGCTTTTAATAAACTATTGAATGTTTGTAGAAACAATACTTAAACATGGCAAATTACGGGTTCCTGTGGCAAAATATTTCAAGGAAATATAAAACTTATTATACTTTTTAAAAACTAGAGGTAGACATATAGTTAATGATAAATCCATTTAAAGTATACACATGTCCAGGTATAACCATGTATTCTTTTATTGTTGCAAGTTTTTGTACAAGTATTGTTTATTTTCTTGAAGCTGAAATATAGAGAATAAAAAGTGTAGTACGCTAAGTAATAGAAATCTTTCTACGATAGCATAATACATAAACGCGACATTGCGAGCATTCAACAAATTGGGAATGATTTTGAAGATCAAGCTTAGAAAAGTATAAAGGTCTCAGACATTTACACAAACATACTACAGTTAAAATTTCAAAAGCTTTCGAATTTTTGGCAAATGACCTATAGAGTAACCTACACAACCTATGATCAACAGTTTTGAAATCGTACCAACATGGATGTGAGATTTTTTCATGACAATTCGACTTTCGTATTCCTAAAACACGAGTTTTGTTCTCGATATAATTTAGAAAGTTGAGATTCTGCAATAGTTAGCCTTCGAAAACTTTTTAGATAATAGGAAACAAAAAGAGACTTAGGATTTCCTGTTCGTTTTTCAAGATTTAAAAATATATTTGAATGATGACGGGCTTGAAAATAGGGTTGCTATGAGTCTGCAGATGCTACAAGTCAGAAGAAATATTCAGATATATTAGCTAACCAGATATGAGAAAATTATATAACTTACTATTTTATTTCTTAAATGTTCAATTTAATTTTAATAACGTTCTATTGATAAATCTTTTGTTTCTTGAGAGTAAAAGGAAATGTATGAATCGTTTCCGAACAGCCCTCGAACAATCACGCTTATTCATTTTTTGTGTACTATAATATATATATTCTGAAGTTTGTGAATTATGTGTGATATGTAATTGTTTTTCAAGAATAAAAAAACCTGAACTTACTTATCATAATGATTGCAGATCTACACGTTGTAGCCTTGAAAGAAAGACATGTGATTTCTTCGTTAGCCAAACGTACCTTGTATCACCAAAAAAGCACGGCCACAGAATTAATTTGAATAATTCTGATCTTCCGTCTTTATATGGCATGTCTTATAATCACGGCCAGTATACGCTTTACCGAAAAGACTCAGACTGAGAGCGTTGCTCCAATAAGCTATTCTGAATTTAAATGTTATGAAACAAGATAGCTATAATATTTAAAAACGCAAATTAGTGTTTGTGATTAGAACAAATATGTTATATTATATCTATATATGGGTGTATTGATCAATAATATTTTTTATTTCAAAAAGATGTTACTGTCATAGATTGACGAAGAACTGGATTGAGTAACTCTATTCAAGCAACCATTTGGCGATGAGCAGATTCCACCAATTCCAAAACTCGTGATCAGGAGGCCGGCATTTTTTACGCTGGATGTAGCTGTCAATATTGAAAATGACCTTGAAAAAAAGTCACAAAAATACCAAAAAACCCATGTTTTATAACTTTGTACAAATGTGCATATGAAATGAATGAATCGGTTTCCGTAATCATTTTTTTATTTTGTATAGTAGCAGGTATTAGTTTGTGCTTGTTAAACGGAAATACATACCCCTAGTCCAATCAATGTTAGCATTGATATCACATTGCTCCTGTATTATTTTTAAACATTTAACACATTCTTCAAGCACCTTACTTTATTTTTCTCCCCATATTAGAAATTACACTCCGTACTTAATACATTACATGTTACTGTACACATCGCCACTATATACCTCAAGTGTTTTGGATATTTTTAGGAAAAGTATGCATGACCTGAACAACGGTGGTGACTTATCTCGGAAGACTCTTACTTTTAAATAAAGCTATATTATTACATTTTTCAGAACTTTTTCATGTCTGCAATGTTTCATTATTTAATACGATAAAGTCGAATATGGATTTTCTTGTTTCTTTTTATAAATGTTACGAACCTAATTAGTAAACGTTTTTAAATCCCATGTATATCAGCTATTTTGCATAAAAGGGCCATGCGATTGTAAATACAAAGTGCACAGTTTCCTTTATAATGAACAACATTGTATAAAATATCTGATAGTGTATTTAGTGCATCTGTACTCCAACTACACTGACATTTTGTTATAACTCCTATGTAGAAGACAGTGATGAATAGGTCAGCAAAAATGATTTTGATATACTTGCCACTTTTACATCCACTCATTTGATCACAATCTTCTTCCACACAAGAACACTTTTGACCACACTTTGATCCATAGTAAGGGTACTGACAGAGCTTGCTGCAATTTATCCAGTAATATCCGCTTGGACAGTCTTAATGAAAAAATTAGTCTGATTTGCATTTACTTTTTTGTTAAGTAATATTGGGAACATGATATCAATAAAATTTAGAAGTTTGCATGCAAAATGTAACCGTAATGTTATTTTTTACTAGATGAACAATAGGATAGGATTCACGCAGAATAGGATAGGAATCACGCACGATTGAACAGTATACACGCATGATAGGATAGGATTAACGCACGATAGAACAATATACACGCACGGTACGGTAAGACTGATCAACGATAGGAGAAGATAAACGACGTTCATGATAAACGTATAATCGCTTTAAACGATCTTCGCAAATAAACTGATAATGGCAGAATTTGAGAAAGAACACGTACGAATAAAGATTTACGTGGAATTTCTCTTTAGTAACAATTAATCATCGTTGCATCATTTATAGAATGTATAAAATGACCATTTTTTTAACCAAAATTATGAGTTTAAATGATCAATTAATTTTCTGAATTGATAACATTGTTTTAATTACCGAACACCCTTACAGATCGCAGCGAATATTTCATCCCGAGATCAAATCACACAAACAAAAGCAGGTTCAATTATAAAAATCAAACTTTTGTTTAAAGTAAAATTTGATATAAAATCTATCATGAAACATGTCTTTCTACGGAAGCCCGTTGGTGCCACGTAGAAAAATATTTTATCTGGTGGCCGCCAGATAAATATATGGCGGCCGCCAGAAAATTATGTGGCGGCCACATATTTATCTGGCGGCCGCCATATATTTATCTGGCGGCTGCCACATAATTTAACAGGCGGTCGCCAGATAACACCTGGCTTCCTGATGCGCGCGCATGTTTAAACGTGAGATTTTAGGAAGAGGTGGATACAAGTGCAAAAAAAAACGACGGCATCCTAACATCCAGACATGTCTTATACTTTTTAGAACTCGACACTCTTAATGAAGCATTTTGTCAATTGCTTATATGTCATTGTAGTTAAAAGTGTTTCGGCGGTATTAATAGCACATGTCATTTTTGAATTGTAATAAGGCCCGCCTCGTCAGGAGTTCACCTTATGCATAAACCAATTAATCTCTTTGAACTTCATTTGGTTTTAATTTGGATCTAATGATTAGATCACCTATATTTTTGTGTTTACTGTATGCAACCATAGGAGGTGTTGTGAATAATTTTTTGCATACTTCGTCATGTAGTATGTCATTCCAGTATTTCATAAAGATTTTGTACAAAAGTATCAATTATTCTTTGCTTAATAAGTAAAAAATGGGTTTTATAACATATTTTGTGTTGGTCAGCCCAGATGTAGCCTAAACCAATTTCAAACAATTAGTCTTTGATATTTGACACCCAGTTTGATACCTTTTTCAATTTGTGTTCACACTCTTCTAACATTTTGTCATAGCATGACCTCATGTTACAATTTTTACTTTGTAATAATTTAAACCAAAATTTAAAAATCCTAAAATAGCGTACAATCTTCAAAGGCAACCTGCCAGTTTCACCATAGACGTATTTGTATTTTTTCTAACACACAGAACATTTTTTATGAATTCTAAATGTATTTTCTCAATGTCACACGCACTGTGGTTTCCCCAGACTTACCATCCGTTATTCAATATGCTACTTACATAAGTGTCAAAAAGAGAGAACATAGTTTCAACATTTAAGGTAGCTTGCGGGTTTACCTGCTTGTGAGAAAACCTACCTTGAAAATTTGTCCACGTGATCCATAGGTTTCAGAGATTTATTTCTGAAATTTATTTGAGATTCGTCTGCGCGGAAATAATGTTATCGTGTTTTAAATACAGTGTCATTGATAAAATCACGCCATTTCAATGAAATATATAGTAAAATGCACATCTTAGTGTAGAAACGCATAACAAAAGTATGCTCCAAACTTTTAAACGATTCAGACGAAATTAATTATACTCAACACAATAACATAGGAGATAATTATGAATCAATTCATAAAAATAATCAGAATGCGTTCTCGGCCAATTTTTGGCAAAACGACTTTAAAGATTTAAAAGATTTCTCAAAACCTTATATTTTCATTACGACATTAGCCTGACGTAATCATTTCCTTACGTCTGAGAACCCAACAATTGAAATGCATTCATTGACAAGACTAGCTGATTAACACATTGAAGAACATGTAAATACTAATTAGACATATTTGTGAATGTTATCAAATGCACAAATGCAATTAATGTAGGCCTGTAAAGATGCAGAAAATTTCTATTTTTGTTTTGATGAAAGTCGGAGTCAATCAATGCAAAACAATTTGCCAGGCAACTACTGACATAATAAGTTTGTAATCTTATAAAATAATTAGCATGAGCCAAAAGAATAAAAAAAAATGATCGGTAGTTAAAATTACGGAAGTTATAATTGTGGAAAAAAGCGAAGTTAATGCATACGGTTCAATTAATTTACTTGTCTATTTAAAACATGATTTGAAATGGAAGAGTTCCAACGCACACTCATACTTTATAGAACAAAATGTGACAATGTATGTGACATCTTTAAATTTTCAGCACTTGATATTATAAATGTTTGTGTAAACAGTAATAAACTGCATTTAAGCTTTTTGAAATATTCCCTTTTATGCTTCTAAATATCTAATTTGTCATTTTAAAAAAATGTACGAGTTTACTGGACGGTCTCTTTACCTCGATTCCTATTGTGACGTCAGCAAACCCGCGAGCTACGTTGAATTCAATTGACTAACCTTAGATCTTAGACAGAACATTGCTTTTTTACCTTGACTGGCTAATTGTTTTTGAGGTACATTAAATTTCCATTATAATTCAGTAAAACAACAAGATACATCAATTTATCTACAACTTCTTTTTGGTGAGTATGTATATGCCATTTTTCGTTTTAATGGATTTTACCTCCATTTCTAAATACATAATTATGTACTACAATTTTTGTTTTATCTGTATTAATGGCCAAGTCCCATTTTGCAGTGTAATCATACAACGTGTTCAACATTAGTTGAAGTTCATGTACAGATTCGGCCAAACACACCATGTCATCAGCATACATCAACGTAAAAAGATTTAACTCTTGTACTTGCAAAGGGACATTACAATTCTTATCAAGAATAGAATTCCTGGGTCCCCCGCCGGTCAAGCAATATACTAGTATCGAGTCTATCGACAAAGGCTGATTTAGGAACTTGACCAAGGTATTAGTGGTATAAACATTTGGTATAAATTTAATGAAAATCCGTCAAAAATTGTAGGCATGAGAGCGCTTACAAGGTCAATTTTTTTTATAAAAAGGAGTCATTATTGTGGTCAAAGTCCCATAACGCAAACAAAAAGTATCGACTAATGCTGATTTTCGAACTTGACCAAGGTAATAGTGGTATAAACATTTGGTATAAATTTAAAGAAAATCCGTCAAAATTTGTAGGCATGAGAGCGCTTACAAGGTCAAATTTTGGATAAAACGGAGTCATTATTGTGGTCAAAGTCCCATAACTCCAACAAAAAGTATCGAGGAATGCTGATTTTTGAACTTGACCAAGGTAATACTGGTATAAACATTTGGTATAAATTTAATGAAAATCCGTCAAAATTTGTAGGCATGAGAGCGCTTACAAGGTCAATTTTTTTTATAAAACGGAGTCATTATTGTGGTCAAAGTCCCATAACTCCAACAAAAAGTATCGAGGAATGCTGATTTTCGAACTTGACCAAGGTAATAGTGGTATAAACATTTGGTATAAATTTAATGAAAATCTGTCGAAATTTGTAGGCATGAGAGCGCTTAAAAAAAGTGTGACGGACGGACACACGGACACACGGACGGACGCCCGGCATTTCTATGTCCCCGCTCCGCGTTGCGGCGGGGGACAATACACTCCATTTCTAGATCATTAACATAAAATGAGAAAAGAATGGGAGACAATACCTCCCCTTGAAGAAGACCAAGTGAATTTTCAAAAACATCAGATAACATTCTTGGTGTCTTAATACAGGATGTCATATTATCATACATAGAACGTATAACTTTTAACAACTTTCCTCTGATACCATACATATCAAGTTTTTGCCGAAGTTTAAAACGCTCTACAATATCACATGCTTTTTTGAAGTCGATGAAACAGCAATATAATCTTCTTTTTTTTTAAATTTCGTAGTGACATATTATTAATTGAAGACAGACAAAAAATAGCTTCTACAGTACCTATGTTGGGTTGAAACCCGAATTGAGCGTCTGTAATAACATTGTATGCATTAGCCCAATTTATAAGCCTGTTATTCAGAATTTAAGTAAAAAGTTTACAAAAACAGCTTATTAGGCTTAAGCCCCTATAATTATTTGGATCTGTCGAGGCACATTTCTTAAAAGCTGGAACAATTACTGATTTTGCCCACATTTTAGGAAAGATACCAGATTGTAAATTTCTATTTAATAAATTGTGTACAATAGGGAGGAGGTTGTGTTTAAATTCAATAAAATATTCATTAATTAGCAAGTCTGTTCCATGGCTTTTGTCTCTCTTAAGGTTTGATATTGCAGTCTCTATTTCATTCTCTGTGATTTCCTGATCAAGTTCATCAAACACTGCCGAATTATCGCTCCTTACGTTTTCTGTTGTCGTCGTTGTCGTGTTTCGATTTAATGATAACTCCTTGTAATGGTTAAAAAATGTAATTGAGTCGACATCCGATTTATGAGATTTTTTATTTTGGAAATATTTATAAAACTAGAGACGAGCTCGCTGCAAGAAACGATTAGGTTTTCCGTCGTAGCTACGTCATACTTCTGACGTATTACAAAAAATTGATAGCTGACCATAGTACAATATTAGATGGGTAAACACTGAGAAACAAAGTATTATATTTTTGTGACCGCGTAGATTTTACGGTGATAGAGAATTCGTCTGGATCTGCATCGGTCGTGTGCAGTATAAACCGGGTAAGGGAATGTTGGCGTAAAGTGTATAAGGTATAAGGTTGTGGCGCGCTGTGGGCTGTAAGCTAAAACGAAGGGTAGGTTTGCCGAATTCCTGAAGGTCCACCAGTATACAGTTCCAGAGAAATAAACAGGCAATTGATGCAGGATTCCACATTATTGGACGAGACTCAACGATGGCAACATTATAACAATTTAACAGACAGACATGTTACAAACAAGTCGCATATGGCCAGTAGTGGCCTCCGGACTCAAGACTCTGGGAGAGTCGGACGTGGCCGGGGCTGGCCGCCATATTCCAGACTGCGCATTGACAATTGTACATAACTATGTATAAGAATCTTAACAATGAGTATAAATTGACAGGTAATGATATAAGTAAGCTGAGTGAAAGGTTCACAGATATAAAATAATTAAATAAACTCAATGAGTCTTTGATGCCCAAGAAATGAAAATCTGATAATTGCACAATGTTGTTTTAAAAGATTAACAGTCCTTGAGACATGACACTCTGTCTCTTTGAAATCACATATAGAGTCTGAAAAGTGTCAATCACTAAATAAAAAAGTAACTTTGTAAGAAATAAACTGTGAGAAAAAATTACGAAACAGTTGTTGAATTTTACAAGTAAAAAAAAAAATTATAATTGAACAGTGCATTTTGCACGATGATACTACATGTTTATAAGCAAATACAGATCTTAACACGTTGTCTTTAGTTTGATTCACCGCATTTTATTCACAGAGTGGGACTGTGGTTATGCCCGGTACAAAGGTAAAAAAACATTGGCAAACGTTTTACACGAATTTTTATCGAACGCAAGCGCCAATGAATCTCTTAGTATATATGCGGAGATCCTAGAAATTTTACAAGGGGTTTTGAAGAATAATTTTGTATTTCGAGGAGGGGGAAGATGCGCGGATCAGAAAATTTTTCCGGGGTGGGGGTTGAAAAGTCAGACGGTTATTTGAGTTTGCCAAGGAATGTCCGAGGCATATTTGGTATATTTGGTAAGTTTATAATGTACACGTAATTGAAAGAAATTCCGCTGGGGGTGGGGGTAGGGGGTCCGGAACCCTTCCCATTCTAGATCCGATGCCGGTAATTTTACTGTAATTTTAACCATTTTTATTTAATTATTCATGTTCATAATTATCAGAAAAGCAATATTACCTTTCAAAGCAGTTAAAACTTAAAACTTAAGATACGAACCATTTAGTCTCGGTGAGCATTGCGTCCGTGTACGAAAATAATGGCAATTTTCAAGAAAATCGGATGGACGATCTGTGTTCTAGGTCGTCCATCCGATTCTTTTTCTGACTAAAAGCGACAGACCTGCAGTTAGAGATTGTCAAACTCTTATTGATTATGTCAATTTGTTTGTCTCAAAGAATCATTTTTTAAATCAATAAAGTTTTTCCTTAAAAAAAAGAAAGAAATCGGGCACAATTTTCAATGATAGCATTTTACAATTTTATGGTATAATAAAATTTCAAGATACAACTCTTCATTGCATGATTTATCCGGAAAATTGCATGAAAAAAAATTTACATCGCATTTTTTAGGCTTCGCGATGGATTTTACAGCGATATGTAGAAAGTCACTTGTCAGTACTTCATACGATATGACGTCATAATTAACTTTACGTCACGATCTGCATTCCTGTCGATAGTTCTCAGGGAATATATCTTAACGTTTACAGTGAATTATTTCAAACCAGTATAATACCGCACATTTCCTTTACATAGATGCTGCTGTTAATGCTAGACGTACAGAATTCATTCATATTAAAAACCTGTATCAAAATAGTCGGCAGTTTTAAAGCGTTTTAAGTAAAATACTATTTATAAACTAGTGGTTTGGAGACTCTCCCTGTTACGTGTAAACAAACGAATGAAGAAATTTTAATGCATGTAAAACCAGCTTGGCGCATGTGAAAGATCAACACAATTTTAGAATATTTTACGTAAAATTGGTAGAGAATATAAGTACCAATGTGAATCGTGGTTGGGAAACCTACGCATTTACCCCAATTTTTTGTAAATCGCTTTTGATTAGTAAAAATGTGCATTATTTTGATGATTTTGTGGAATGTTTCAACAAAATTTTCCATAAACGAAATATCTGTTTCTTTCCCAAACAAGAACTTCAAAGTATAAGACTTAACAAAGGATTTTTCCTAAAAATATGTATGATTTAATGTCATTAATCACCTGCGCCGATGCGATTTAAATAGATCATTTGCAATAGTAGGATTCGCCCGTCACGTGATTACAAAGTACATATGACGTCACAAAGATGCATCAAATATAATGTTTAACATCGGTGTCAATAAATGTAACATAGATTTTTAGAAATACCCCCGGTCAAAGTAGTTTTGCGATGATTCAAATAATATCGTTTTCAAGCCGCATTTTAGCACCGGGACGCCTTAACATTGGATATTCAAAATGAACTTGGATTAACCGCTAACAAACAGGCATAAAGAGAGACTGAGAACAAATTTCTTCTCTTTTTTTTTACATCAAAAGAAATTCAAAAATAAATCAAAATATATTTTTTCTTTGTATGCGTTAATGAAAATGTAGATCAGCAAGGGGTTCTTTGTCGTGCAAGCACCTACTTAACAGATTGTTACACGGGTCTACAACGATGACAAATATCGAAAAGGCAATATTGTGGGTGAAGGATGAATGTGTAGTTTGTTTTTTAAGTTTATTTTTTATACATGTAATTATATTTATCTGGATCGGTTATGTTTTTTAGTTTGTTTTGTTTTATAAATGAGTGGGGGGGGGGGGGCAAACTCATCCAACAAATCTTGACAAGCAAAAAAAGATTTTTTTTTTTTAAATTTTCCAAAATTTTCAAAATTTCACTCATAATTTCATGATTTTCATACCAGTTTTTTTACATGCTACCAAAATGGGGGGGGGGGCAACTCCATGATAATTCAATTTTTTTATGTAAATTTTAAAAAAAATAGTTGCTGCGAGAAAAAGTGGGGAGAGGACATCTTTATGTCATATAACATGTGAAACTGATTTCATTCCACCCACAAGCTTGAAATAATGAAATAATTTTAATGAAAACAATATAAATAGACGTCATAAATCCCATATCAAACGACATATTACCACTTGATTCTGCGCGTCTTTTTAATGAATTTATAAACAGCGGCAAATTCTAAAATGTATTTTTAAAGGTAATGTAAGCTGCAAGTCTGTAGACCTTGTATGAAAAATTTCGAATGGTAGTCAATTTTTCCGGGATACAGACCGAGCGGTACATATACGCAGCGAAGGTAACTAAGAATGATTCCAATAAAATACTTTGTTGAGTAATGCAAACTTTTATAAAAAATAACACCCAAATACTTCGTCTTACATTCGCTATTTGTAGAACAAGCAGAACCAGTATCAGTCTGACCGGCCTCACCATATACATTGTTGGAATTTAATTGTCCTAGCATCGCATTGCTCTGCATGTACACAATTTCTTTTAAAAATTAAACACTTAAAGTGTTCATCTATATGGCTACACATAACGTACACACATGATTCAAAATAACCCAGACGGAAAACGGTAAAGAATTCAGTCATTGAGTCTACATTATAAAGAACTTGTAAAAAACAAATTGCGGGTCTGAATTTTTGTTGATATGTTAATCTATTAATATACAGTTTGTTAATTATGTTCGATTGCTAAGGCTACAGCGTATGAACATTGAACAGCATTTTTTCCATGCTACTTTTTTCCATGGAAGATAGCGAATACAAGTATAAAGCATTTATAAAATTTATTTAATTACCTCTTTAGAATTGTGTATGGAGCAAATGATTTATAAGTTGCTGCTGAAGGTTGTTTGGTATTTTCGTTTGTAGATGTTTTGCAAGTAAAAAACCTGAAACGCAGGGCAAGTCATAATTAATGTCCCTAATAACCGTAACTTAAAACTAGCGGCTTTAGATTCAAATATTATCGTATACGAATATTAAGTTCACTTTTTAATCATCTCCACGATGATAATTATATTATATCCATCGCAAATCAGTATTTTTTTTTTTTTTGCTTTAAAAGAATTGTTCTATCGGGAGCAATCCCGCGTTCGTTTAAATTGCCAGCGTACATTTGTCATGTCAGTACATGTTATACACATTGTGCTTTATAAGACGGCCGTGTATACGTATTGTAGAAACGTTGAGTTTAATTACCATGCATTGGAACCATTTTATTAACACATTATCTCCCAGTACTGAAACAATTCAAAATGTCTCTGTTACAGTAACACAGTGGGGCGTTAAACGTGAACGTCCAGCTCTACGAACACATGCACTGTCGTCTAGGCGACGGCCTGAATACAGCTAGCGACTTTCCTATCGATCGGTTACCTGAGTCTCGTAATGCATCTAAATATAGACAGGGGCACAGTTATGAAACAAACAACAAAAATAAGGTCAAAGAGGTTCATCTATATAAAATGAAAATGTACATATGAATAAAAACTTTTGGGAATTTTATGTGGAATTATTTTTGCGCGCTACATGTATCAGTTAGTGCATTACAAGAAGCCCTTTCATAACCTCATAAACGTGCACACCCCCACAAAAAATGGACCCAACTGACAACAATTGTTTCTGCAAATACTGACTATAAATTACGAAAACATTAAATTGAATACTATAGAAGGAATCAAAATTAATTTCTTTACAACTTTGCTTCAATAATGCATTAGAAATTTTTATTCCTTTTAAAGTTATTGACAAGAAACTTTGGACTCCTCTAACTCCCTAATTATAAGGGCCAGCCCCTTTTTCGGTATACCGAATGAAAGGTCTATGTAAGACCAAGAACTTTTAAAATACATGTTATAACAAATTTTTATCAGGTTAGAAAACTAACACGGAAAATACGCGATTTTTTTTGATTTTTTTTCTTAACTTTGTTTCAACATCTATACCACCCCTTTTATTTGCATTTAAATAATAAATAAAATATATCTCGCACAAATTCAATGTATTAGCTTCCAAACCAGCCCATCTTTGAGACTGTGCCAGTCATCGTTAAAGCTAAACCCCCTGGACAAAAGAAGTCGTTAAATTTTACTAAAAGGAAAATAACTCAAAACCGGATAGGGGTTTTCCTCAACTTAAATATGCAACGACAACATCACGCGGCATGTTATCAGTCCTGAAAATTTCAAAACAATCGGTGAACAAACGAGCGAGATATTAAGGATCAAAGTTGGCGTCTAGAAGAAAAAAAAAATAACTAGATACGATCTCGTTGCGAGCAACGAGTGGGTCTTCCGTCTGATTTTTGAGTAGATGAGATAAAATCATCCACTTTCAAGACAAAGTTGTTAATTTACGCTAAAAAAAGGGGGGGAAAAAATTCGGCACACAAGGCTTGATCCCGGGTTGCCTGTGCACATGTCCACGGCTCTAACGACTCTTTTTTGAATGCTTAACATTAGCCATGAAAATTTAGAAGTTAAAATGCACATGCTAAGAATAATAACTGATTTTATCTTTAATTTCATAGAGATTTTTTTATCTGCTTGTTCAAGTTTAGAATAAAACTCAAATTTACAATAAAACTCCCAAATTTAAAGTGCTGCAATATAATACATGTATATGTAAAGAAGCCCATGATGTGAATAATTTGAAATTTGTTTATATTCTTAAAAATATGAATGTAATTTGTAAATAAATTCCACATATGAAATAACTATTGCAGGAAGTTGAAATGTCAAGAAAAATTCGGAATGTCAAAAAAAAAAAAACCGGGACAATCCCTATCAAAATATCTCCCTTGCAAAGTAAGAAAGTAGTCATGAAAATAATACATGATGTAGATGACATCTTAATGTTGATGTGTTTAAAAGAAGACAAAAAATTCTTTGACAAATAATTTTACACTGCAACGGCTTGTCCCCCCCCCCTAAAATTCTTAATTACGTAACAAAGGAATAAACAATGGCATTCATAGGTAAATGACGTTGCGATGAAGATAATTGCTTCCATAACATATTAAAAAAATTATTATTAAGAACTTTAAAGTAAATTTTAAATATAGATCACGGACATCATATCATACGTGTTCAAATTCCAAAGGTATTAGCAATTTCTCTGGTTTAGGCGTTTCGTAGTTGATCGGCGATTTTTTTTTAATTCAAAAGAATAGATTTGTTAAGAGGAAAAAATGTTTACAAAATGTTTGAAACTTTGTTTCAATTATTTTGTTATTGTCTTAGAGTCTTAGAGTAAACAACATGATATTTCTAAATGTAATTCGTATATATTAAGAAAATTAATGAAAATGGGAAATGTCTATAAAAATTAATCAACTGAGACTCAATTTAGATCTTAATTATTGAATCGTAACTTTTGTCTAGAATCTTTCTAATTTTTAACCTTTAATATTCGTACTTAGACGACATTTCCCTTCATATCTTACATTTATTTAGACAAACAGTGACGTTTTAAAATAAAATACAAAAAGGTTATTTATAGCAATATCAATCAGATATGAAAATGTTTTTGAAGTCGACTAAGCCGTTTTGAGAATTCCTTTCCACAGAGTTGGTCGATCAAAATAATTGAAAATAATAAAAGGGGAAAGAAAAAATATAAAGAGAGAAATAAGTATTCAGTAATAAACATACGCTTTGATACACTTATGATAAATGAAATGGATGAAATAGCGCATTAACATATTTTCTGTTTGAAAAAAATCTGCCTACGGCGGTAATCGATCCCAGGACCCTTGGATGTGGTGTCGAACACCCTAACGAATACGCCACGGCGGGCTATTGTTTTTACATTTCTAATATTCTTTTCTTAAAAATTGAGATATACGATGTATTATACGATATTTAAAGAAGAAAAACAATATGATAAATATTAAGTGCACTTCCTGTGTTTAAGAGTGATCCTTGAGAAATGGGATGCGCAACACGCGTTGTCAATGAAGCATAAACATCTAGCTGTGTTGACCCGAAACGTGTGTGAATGAATAGAAATATGTCTGGTAAAGGGGTTTTTGTTTTTAAAAACATGATTTATGCAAATAAAGAGCTGAAAAGGGTGCTACTGCGTGCAATATAGATACGCTGCGTGTAAGTCTCGGCATGAGCTGCTAATTTTGTAAGCTAAAAGCGAACTTCGTTACGATGTAAACAATTCATATGCACAATCCCCGTGTTTTCGATTGACACAAAGAAGACTTTAATGCATGTAGAAAATGTAAACCAAAATATTTAGCGATGCCCGGGAAAACGGGAAATAGACAGAAAATGTAAATAAATTTTAAATGCAAATGGAGATACGTAAAACAAAATTATTTCAATTGTCAGAATTTCATTAATTACATGTACAACCAGACGGAGATTTTTGATCATGATTGGGGGGGGGGGACCCTCGAACATACGATTGTTCAATCAAAATTTATACATTACGGACGGTGATTAAAGCATGTACTGCCGTTTGAACTTGATATTTTTTGTAGGAGAGTATTCTATTAAATTTATTGTTGACTGACAGTTGGATTATGGTGTAAGGAAGAGTACCTCAACGTTTCATTTCGTTTCATATTATAAGTTGCGAGTAAGAATTATTTTCTAGAGGCCATGGCTAAAACGTCAATTGAAATTTAAAAGAGCGGAATTATTCTAAACACTGTAAAAATTATAACAAGACTGAGGCCGTTGACATGATCTCCATTGAGAATGACATGGTGAATTTAAGGCCGTCAATTGTCAAAGATGAAGGTCAATATACGGGCTTTTTCTTAAATTATCTCTAGTGTTTCAGCATAATCGGAAAAAGATTACAAATCAAATTTAAATGAAATCGGGATTTACATATTAGTACCAACTCTATATGTGAAAATACTGTTTAGAGCCCTTTAGGCCCCTAATGTAAAGGGTCAACCCCTTTCTTTGGATGTGAATTAATTACTCATTTAATTTGAAATTTATTTTGTTTTTCAAGTGTTTAGAATTTCTTTTCGTGATCAGTTCTTGAGATATATGGAGAAGAACGTTTAAGGGTCTAGCTTTTTGTGTACTAATTGGGGCTTTATATTGAAGATTGATAGGAAGAATAATGTTTAGAGCAGAATTTTGAGCATATTTTGCTCAATATTGCTTTTCAAAATATTTCTCCGTTTAGAGATATGATAGAGCGGGCAATTGGACGTCTAGCCCCTTTCAATCCCGAATTACGTAAGATTTGAGAACATTTTGAAATGTCTAGGCGTATAACTTTAAAACGAACAGTTTTCCTTCTTTAATGTTTAACAAAATATTCTTAAAGAGCTATCAATGAAAAACGTAAGACCCCTCTGAACCCTTCACTTTAAGGACCAGCCCCTTTTTCTTGACGGCAAATGAAAGAAATTGTCTGTATAAACTTTTTTTTATTCTCCATGTCTTAAGAAAATAATTCAGAGTAAAAAGATAATGACAAAAAACTACAAAAAATCACGGCGTTTTTTTCATCTCATTTTTCGATCCCTGCCGAGCTTCGGCACTTTATGCACCAGCCAGAATCGAATGCCCAATGGCACATCTACAATATTCTGACAATCATCCCTGAAAATTTCAACTCAATACCTTCAATGGTTTAGGAGGAGATGCGTGGACAAACCGACCGTCTGAAAATCGCTAAAACGTCAAAATCTCAAAACCGGAAGTGACGTCATCAATTTTAAAAGAAAGGTATAAGGTTCGGATGGGTAGCTATCCGATCTGAAAGTTTCATCAAAATCGGCCGAGCCGTTTTCGAGAAATCGCGTGCACAAAATTTGTAAGAAAAAAAATAATTGTGCGAAAATGCTGCCGAAGAATAATAGAAGGGTCTTCCGCTGGAAAACGGAAGACCCTAATAAGAAATTTGAAAATTTTTCAGAATAATAGTAAGGTTTTCCGCTCCCAACTTGGGATTTTGTCTACGAATTTGATTAAGCATGTTTCCTTCGGCCTTTGTATATGGTCGAGTCTAAGAAATTGACACTGGTGTGAGATAATTCATAAGTAAATCTCAGATATTTATGACAAGAGTTACCTATGTCAAAAAATTCTTCAATTTCATCCGGGCTTCCATTAAATAGAATAAAGCCGTCATCTCTATATCTGCCGTGATAGATAAGTTTGTCGGCATGTTAAAACTTAGATATAACATCATCAGTGATGTTTTTCATACGTACATCTGTAATTTCTGGTGACGGGCGTGCCCCCATCGCCGCGCCTATAATTTGTTTGTAATATTTTCCGTTAAACTCGAAAAAATTGTTTTCAAGTATGCATCTGAGAAAAAAGATCAGATTAGAACTGCAAAGTCGAGGTAATTCTAGACTGGCATTTTCTGCTAAATATGCTTTCTCGACAGAATGAAGTAATTCATCAAATTCCATGTTGGTGTACATGCTGGTCACGTCATAAGTAACCAAGACGACATTTTCAGGTACAATCAGAGATTCGATTTTTAGTATAAAATCAGATGTGTCTTTGAAGTGAAAATTCTGTTTCTGAACAATGGGCACGAGGAAAAGATCCAAGTAATGACCTATATTTTATATATGCGGTGTGCCGCATTGAGAGATAATTGGTCGACCAGTTGGAATTTTTCGGAGGCTGCATTGGCCTTTTAAAAGTGCATCAAGCACTTTTTTGTTTATTTTATGTATTTTAGGGAGAAAATAAAGACTCTCGCATTTCAAATGGACATTTTTATCTGTGCTTAAAAACCGATAGGTTTCCTTGTCTAAAGTTTTGTTTTGATACATCTCAAAAACTTTAGATTGAATGCTCTGATATAGAGCTTCTTAATCAGGTTTTTCTGTCTGGACATAATAGGCAGAATCGAGTTGTCTCATACCTTCTGAGATATATTGATCTCTGTCCATTACAACAATTGTGTTGCTTTTGTCCGCCTTTTTAATTACAATCCCAAGATTATTTGTTAATGAGACAAATGCTTCCCTCTCATGTTCAGTGAGATTGTCTTCAAAACGTTTCATTGGCATTGACATTAATTCGAGTTTAGTCTTATCGATATACTTTTCTAATGCATCACACGTGTGTTCTGGTATGTTACCTGAGCGCTGTCTAAAAGGATGCAGTAAATCGTCATCGGAATTGCTGAACATATATTTGCATCTTAATATTCGTGCAAATTCGTCAAAATCTCTTAGTACAATGTTTTTGACATTGTACGACTTAGGACTTGGTATACATTTTAGTCCTTTACTTAGAAGAGATTCTTCAGCACATGTCAAACAATGTTTTGACAAGTTTAAAACTTACATTTCAGTTTTCTTTAAATTATTTAGCTGCACCTTACGAGCAGAGATAGATTGTACTCGTAAAAGTCTTTTTGGATTTATGTTCTCTTTTAAAACGTCTACCCATTTTGATTGTCACATGGATAAAACGTGAATGAATGAAAAAGGTTTTCATCAATGCAAATTTGTATGTAGCACAAGTGCAAGCTTAGACACGCCTACAATAGTTTAAAAGTAGGATGATTGGTTGAGCAAATACACAGTTTTAATCATGTTAGAAAACCGTGTAAAAAGCCAGTATCATAAAATAATAACGTAAAATTATGTTAAATCAAGAGTCCATCAAAACAAATGTATATTTTGATATACAGATTCGGAAATCGTAATGTTCCTTTGATGAGGTGATTAAAAAGACACCAGTCACTATTTCGATAAGGTTTATAATTTTTCCGCCTCATTCCACGAAATGTTCCTTGTCCTCTTGGGCGCCTATAAGTGGTAAGCTCAAGTCTGGGTGTGTCTCGAGAAGAGGAAGACTGTCCATTATGGAGGTAGTCCCGAAAAGCTTCCAAGGCCTTGGTGTGATCAACCTGCGCTTTTTAAATTTGTCTATCTAATTCTCTTTTAATATCCGCGCTAACTTTTGTTTTTGATCCCAGTTTTTGAAATGTTTTACTCCTCACATTGTTTATTTCTTTGTTTTTCTTCTCAATACAACTCTCAAAATAATCCGTCAGGTTTTTCAGTGTCAAAATTGAGTATCCTTCCAGAATTTAACAAATTCGTCGTTGTTCTCTTAATTAGGTAAGTTAACATGACACTGATATCTTAGTTAGAGCCAGCTTGGAAAGATATTAGTTCTCAAAGCAAATTTCAGAATATATCTAGCGGCCGCCACTTAATATCTGGCGGCCGCCAGATAGAATATTTTCCTGCGTGGCACCAACGGGCTTCCGTATAAGGAAATGATGCATTAAATGATGCATTAAAAACGAATTATATTACATACCAGTTAAATAAATTTGTACGCAGATACACATTCCGCGTAAGATTTGTTAACATTGTGTTCATTACCACACAGCCTAGCCAATTTCAGACCGAAATTAAATATCACACGGAAAATAACTGGTTCAACTCTGATTTGAATAAAATATAAATCATATCATAAAATCTTTTGTTTCTGTAAAATATGATGCATAAAAAACAAATCATATTGCATAAAAGTTTATGTTTTCGCAGGTATACACTCTGCGTACGATTTAATGTATTCCATATACAGGTAAATATGTTCCATTGTTCCTGTGAACTTCGATAGTTTACATTAATTTTTCATTTTCAATGCTTGCAGATATCATTATCATGTAATATTAGTTAATCTTGATCTAAAAAAATAATAGGAAATTAGTATGATAATCATGATATATAGAATGCTGGATAGAAATCTATAATTCTTGTTCGATAAATCGTATACGGCGCGCAAAATGGCTTGCAACTTTGCAATCAATTTACTTGCTTATGAAAAGGCACGAAACAATTAACACGATATGATAAACGGGAAAACTGTTAAAATTGAACGATAAACCTGATAGGACTAACGAACGATAGAACAGTATACACGCACGATAGAACAGTACCCACGCACGATATAATAGGATTGATACACGATACGATTGGATAGGATTGTAAAAAACGTTGTGGGTACTGTACATATTTTTTGCTTTCCATATATACCAAGGCCAAGTGAGTCTACAGGATAAAACATCAGTGTATAACTAAAAACATTCAGAAGAATCATGCATTCTAAATGCAATCAGAAGTGCACAGAAATAGTTTTCTTACATGAATACCAATGGCAAAATCATTATTTTTGACTCTTTGTTGCAAACATTATGTTAGAAAGATGTCACGTAATATATATGAATATTCAATCTACATGCATTTTCATTTGTTTTCAATTTATAGCACTTTTAGTTTGGGCAGTGGAAAGTGTAAAAAGACGTTTATGCATCACGAACAACCAATTCTTAAAAACAAACTAAATACGAAACAGATTAGCTAATAACAAAACAAGAAACTCTTTTGCAAAATCAACAGACATCGATGCAAAACAATCACCGTTGCTTAACCAACAGTCATGTACTGAAACAAGAGGCCCAGGGGCCACATCGCTCACCTGACCAACAATTGCTTTAATTCTGATCAAATTAACATTACAGTATCAAAATATCTTGACAACTAAGTACAGTAGATCTTGCTTAAAAAAATTGAAAATCTGCCAATTTTTATCCACATCTTTTTTTTTTATAAATACCAAGCCCCCTTTGTTGTTGTACCTGTAAGAAGATTTTTCTCTATTCCTATATACCCCCCCCCCTATTTCGTGGCCCCACTTTTCTCTAGGGAATCATGGATTCATCAAACATAAATCTGCATAACCTGTGCTTTCACACTAAGTACTGAGTTTTGGACCGAAAACTTTCCCAGAATATGTTTAAAGATTTTCTCTATAAATTCTTATGTAAAAATTCAAACCGCCATCACAGCCCCGCCCTACCACTAGGGACTGTGATTTTTCAAACATGAATGTACACTACCCGAGGATGCCTCTACACAAGTTTAAGCTTTTCTGGCCAAATAGTCTTTAAAAAGATTTTTAAAGATTTTCTCTATATATTCCTTTGTAAAAATTCATCCCCCATTGTGGCCTCACCCTACCCCTGGAATATTATTTAAACAAACTTGAATCTATACGATCTGGGTATGCTTCCACTCAAATTTGGGCTTTCCTGGCCTAATAGTATTGAGAAGTAGATTTTTAAAGATTTTCTCTATATATAAAAATGTATCCCTCAATGTGGCCCCACCCTACCCCCAGGGACCATGATTTGAACAAACTTGAATCTACATTATCTGAGGATGATTACACGCCAATTTGAGCTTTTTTGGCCATATAGTTTTTAAAAGAATATTTTTAAAAAGATTTTCTCTATATATTCCTGTATAAAAATGTATCCCCCAATTGTGGCCCCACCCTACCCCCGGGGACCATGATTTGAACAAACTTGAATCTACACTACCTGAGGATGCTACCATTCTACTTTGAGCTTTCCTGGCCTAATATTTTTGAGAAGATGATTTTTAAAGATTTACACTATATATTCCTATGTAAAACTTGATCCCCCTATTGTGGCCCCACCCTACCCCCGGGGACTATGAATTGAACAAACTTAAATCTACACTACCTGAGAATGCTTCCATTTTGATTTGAGCTTTTCTGGCCTAATAGTTTTTGAGAAGAATTTTTTTTAAGATTTTCTCTATATATTCCTATGCAAAAATCCATTCCCCCATTGTGGCCCCACCATACCATCAGTGACTATGATTTGAACAAACTTGAATCTACACTACCTGAGAATGCTGCCACTTCAATTTGAGCTTTTCTGGCCTAATAGTTTTTGAGAAGAAGATTTTTAACGATTTTCTCTATATATTCCTATGTAAAACTTGACCCCCAAATTGTGGCCCCACCCTACCCCCGGGGACCATGATTTGAACAAACTTGAATCTACACTATCTGAGGATGCTTCCATTTAAATTAGAGATTTTCTGGCTTGATAGTCTTTGAGAAGAAGATTTTTAAAGATTTTCTTTATATATTCCTATGTAAAACTTGATCCCCCTCTTGTGGTCCCTCCCTACCCCCGGGGACCATGATTTGAACAAACTTAAATCTACACTACCTGAGAATGCCTCCACACAAGTTTAAGCTTTTCAGGCCGAATAGTTTTTGAGAAGATTTTTGAAAAATACCAACAAATTTTCAATAATTCTCAATTATCTTCCCGTTAAAGAGGGCGTGGCCCTTCATTTGAACAAACTTGAATCCCCGTCCTCTAGTGGTGCTTTGTGCCAAATTTGGTTGAAATCTGCCTAGTGGCTTTTGAGAAGAAGATGAAAATGTGAAAAGTTTACGACGACGACATTGACGACAACAACAGACAACGAAAAATTGTGATCAGAAAAGCTCACTTGAGCCTTTGATTAGGTGAGCTAAAAGCTCTAGATGGCGTGCAAAGAGGCATTAGGAGAAATCATACCCTGGAAAAACGTAAGCAGAAAAAAAGAGTGCATTTTCTCCGAGAAAAGACATGCCTTGGAGATATCGTAACAACAATAAAAATACTTATAAAACCTGTTCAAATGCAATAAATAACTCAATATTCGATAAACAATTACATCAGTTTTGCTTGTATCATTGTTAACATAATGACGTACATAAATAATTACACAATACAGGCAGGTAGCATCGTTTTTTAAAGTTTGTGTAAGGCGGAAGGGGTTATCACATCCGAAAAATGTTGACATAAAAAAGACAGATTGAAAAAGAAAAAAATAAAGATTAATTTGCAAATCATGAAAATCTCATCCATTGAGAGGGAGGGGGGCTTACACAGGAGTAGGCGGTTACCTAGAACTTCATATTTTCACTGTTAATATCATAATGTTCGCTTTCTCTTTTTTACATGCTCCGAAAAAAGTTATCGCACACTCCTTGACAAGTGAAAAGCTGTCATGCGACAGCAAACCGGGTTTTCTATCATGTGAACTGTTTTCATAATATATGGCAACCCTGAATTGATAAACACTACCTACCGAATCCAGTGAAATGGAGTACACTATGTGCAATATTTTGCCCCAAAAAAGATTAAGTTTAAAAACTGGTATTTTTTCATAGATCAGAAATCAAAATCATAGCAAAATGCACATATCTGATATATGTACAATTGATCTGCAAAAGAACAACTTCCTATCTTGAAAACTGTAGGAGAAGTTATCCGTATAATGTGGGTACCTTATATGCAATATTTTGCCAAAAAATTAACAGTTCAAAAGCTGGACCAGGTATTTTTTTCATAAATTATTAGAATTCAAAATTCTAGCAATATGCACACTTCAGATATCTGGACAATTGATCTGCAAAAGAACAACTCCGTATCTTAAAAACTGTAGGAGGAGTTATCTGTAGAATGAGGGTACCCTTTGGCAGCCGCCCGCCCGCCCGCCATTTTCACCATTTTAATATCCGGAATTTGTCGTTGAAAAACCCGGTTGATAAATCGACAATTCGGTTTTTATATGTAAATTTAAGAAGAATGCGTGAAGAAAGCAGAAGTGACACACCCCCCTTTCCGGTTTTCTTCTCTCACCACTCCCCGATCATATAAACTAGTCTGCAATAAACCAATCGATACATTATAAGTGAAATAAGTAATTCCTATAGAAATTCGTACGCATGTCAGGCAAAACAAGATTGAATTATTATGTGATAGTGTGAAAGTTTAAATCTAAAGAAAAATGCATCATAATAAGAAATTAAAAACAATTACACAGAGCAGTCATCGCATAGTAAGGCGTAGTGTTGTTTAAATTGTTTAATTCGCCTGTTATCTAATACGTACGAAGCTGATTCGAAAACTTTTAATCGCTGAATAATAAACATTACAAATTTTTACTAGTATAAGTAATATTTACATTAGAGGCATGACACCTGTAAATTCTAAGGTAAACAGGGTTATGATACATGATACAAAGTACAAATTCATAGATAAAATGCAATATTCAGACTTGCTTAAATTGTCCATTGTTACATTTTTGCAATTGGAGGTATCCTCTACACATATCATAATATGAAAACGTCAAAGTAAGAGTCGGAAAAATCTCGTATATTTACTATCTAATGACTGTATGTTTCAGTTAACACCACATGCATATGGTATAAGCATTGCAGTTTTTTTTTAAAGGCCATCAACTTGTTATACATTGTAGTTATTACTAACCCTCGCACATATCCCTCTCTGAGTCCCATTGCGTGTTTGGACAACAACCGTTGAAATAAATAGAATATACACCAATGATTTAAAAATCCAAAAGTTGATTTTAGTTTTATATTACATAAACATGTGTTATGTGCTTAAAAAATACTAAATAAAGATACATACAAATAACATGGTTAACAGCACATAAATTCCGAATTAGGTCTGTTTATTATTTTGAAGAATAAATAAATATCATTACGACAATTTTGACAGTTTATCAAAGAAAATGCTTATATATTTTTCAGTTCGTTGAGCTCGTTCAGCTGCATTAAAATGATTGTATTATTTACTGATAATTCTGTTAAGAACAATATAATTTCGGTTTTCTTCTTAAACCAAAACACGTTGGGTAAATTGTGAATTTATGACCTGGAATTGTGATAAAATCAAGTCAGGTTGATAAGCTTTTGTTAAATTACCTGTCTTGTATGAAACATATTACAGTTACATAATTATCATCTAACATCAATTAACGTGTAATTTACATCCACGTTTACTGATGCATGATGCAAGTACCCAATATTATTAAACACTTACGTTTCACACGGTCCCTTTGCAGCATATCCAATGTAAAACAATGTTAAGTTCAATAATAAGAACATATTGATGAGTAGGGTTAGCTTTATCATACTCAAACACTCCGTTGATTAGGAAAAAAAAAGATATTTCAAAACAAACACAGTGTAGTCTTCCGTGTACTTTTGCCCTGTTTAAATTTGAATTAAAAAAAAAACTTCCGGTAATTGAATGATTATTCGATTTTTTCTGAATAACACTTTTGAGAGAAATCGGAAAGTCATGTCTACTCGTTAATTGCCCATTTTTGCAATTTTCGTTTTCCAAATGTTCTCTCTTTGTTAGAAATCCTCCATAAAACACAATTATTATGCAAAAGGTTAACTGAAACACTAGAATGCAAATCTTCATAAGCTTAAAAACGATCTCATTTTGTCAATATAAACAATGTCCCGGTATCATACAGTATAGTAATTACGTTCGCGAGCATTGCGAAAAAAGGACAAGGATGGATCCAAAAGTAATGTCATACAATGCACCACTCTTCTATTTAACGCTGTAATTTTAGAAATTAAATTCTCAGCATGGCCTGCATACAATTAATATAGTAAGTTTACTTTAAATTTACAGTCTGAGCAATTTAATTCAATAAAACATTCACTTGTTGCTTTTCATGATTATTCATAACAAAGTTACACACATAAATAGCATTAGTGATCCAGGGGGCCACTGGCACCTTAAGTGATGTATATCTAGAGAGCCTCTGCGGAGGTATTATCTCGCATCCAAATGTATTGTGTTTAATAAATTCATAAAAAATAAGAAATAAAATAAATAAATAAATTATAAATAAATCTGTTAAACCAGTATGAATGTGGAGAATGAATGTTTTGAATAAAGTATACATAAATGAATTATACATCTATATATAACGTACAATTTATCTGTTTTCTTCAGTATTTATAATTGTTTTTTTTAAGCGTAAATACACGTAGATATGAAATAACATAATGCAATACAAGTAATATTAAAGTAAAATAAGAGTACTATTCGGGGAGGCATCATTCAGTCAATTGATATAATATTCGTTTCAATATTGTATATATATTTGTAGAGCATTTATATATATTGTACAAGGTATTTGTTTTCTTCAATATTTATAATTGTATTTTTTTTAAAGCGCATTTTGACGTAAATATGATATAACACATTTTAATACAAGTAATAGTAAAGTAAAATAAGAGTACTATTCGGGGAGGTATCATTCAGTCAATTGATATAATATTCGTATCAATATTGTACATATCTTTGTGGAACATACCTGTTCAATAAAATATTTTTAGCAATAAATATACAATCGGAACATAAAGCAAATATGCGGCAGGACTAACAACAACATCACAGTCCCAAATTGCCTACCGCATATATGTGAAGAGGGGCAGGTCTCCCTCTTGTACATTACAATAGTACATTAATAAATTTTATAATATTTCATTTATCATATACTATTTGATAATTTTTCAAGAATGCTACAGTTTAAATTTACACATTTCGATTTTTTTTACAGTAAGATACAATTGCATTAGCGCATTTTTTTAAAAACAGCACATATCTTCAGATGACACATGTTCGAATTCGTTTAAGATTCTACGTTTCATTTAATATTTGTAAATTTTGCATGCAATGAATGACAAAGTGTTGTTTAAGATAAGAGTATAGTTGTTGCTCGTGAAAATAAAGCCAATGACAATCGATTTCCATGTAACATCAACATTTAGTATCAAAGAAATTTTCCGCCAAAGTGGCATTATCAAGTCACACTCGTAGATTAAATGTTTTATATTTTCTGGCGTATTGCAATTATTACAGTTCCCATTAATGTATTTATCCCGATTACTAACCGATAGATTCATGGTCAACAAGTTGTGATGTAATTTATAATCAAACTCTGATACAGATTTATCAAAAAATGATCGAATCTTGTTCTTGTAGATTACATTAAAGTAGTACTTGTCTATTTGGAATTCCTTACACCATATATTTTCCATAATAGGTTTTTGGGATTTCTTGTTTATAAGAATATTGTAGAAAAATTTAGCCTTTTTATTTGAAGTATCTTCTAGCTTTCCTTCAAAATAGAAATGTAACTTAGTGAGCGAATTCATTTAATTTATGGTTTGTAAATCTATTCTTGAAATGTGCAACTTTATTGCATTTTAACTATGAAGTACTCACATTAAAAATTGCTTGTTGATGCCAAGCATTCTTTTATGTCATTTTTTGTTTTG
The DNA here is from genome assembly GCF_902806645.1 of Magallana gigas. Classification (NCBI taxonomy): domain Eukaryota; kingdom Metazoa; phylum Mollusca; class Bivalvia; order Ostreida; family Ostreidae; genus Magallana; species Magallana gigas. Next base: position 51,703,218 of record NC_047563.1, read on the forward strand.
AATAAAGCCATTCTCATTAAAAAGGTCTTTTACTAGTAATAAACCACCTTTAGTCCAACTTGAAAAATAAAGATTTACCCTTAAAACATATGTTTTTATTGAACCAGATATTTTGATTAGCAAAATTGGTTAATGAAATATCTTTGCATTCGTTAAAGGCCACGAGGACCTCTTTATAGAACACAGGGAGGGAGTTTAATTTAAATTTTTCGTATTTTGTAATGCTTGAATTGATCAAAAATGGAATATCGATATTATGTTTAACTACACAAGCGTTTAAGAGTGAAGATAGACTACTTCTATTTTGAATAATTTTCGAAACCCATGAAGCTTTTATAGCTTTGAGTTTTGATTCAAAGTCTGTAATACCAATGCCGCCTTCATTTATGTTTCTAATTAAGGTGTTATCAGAATTATTAATTCTTGTTGATAAAATTTCCATTACAAATAGAAATAAAATAGCTGAAACGGGACATCCTTGTCTAATACCTCTATACATATGACATTTTCTAGAGATCCAACAATTGTTTTTTTATATAGAAATACGGATTTGTGTACACAATTTTGATCCATTTAACAAAATTGTCGCCGAAAATAAATTTCCTCATTGACTGCAACAGAAACTCCCATTCAACTAAATCGAATGCCTTCTGAAAGTCAACAAATAAGAGGATTCCTGATTCATTGCTTTTTTCCCAATAATCAAAAATATCTAAAATAAGTCTAGCATTTGTTCCTATATAACGTCCTTTAATATATCCAGACTGATCGGGGTTTATTAATTTGTCTATGATTTTTTTTACACGTCGAGAAAAAACACAAGCAATAATTTTGTAATCACAATTTGTTAAACTTATATCACGGGACGATGGTTTTGAAGTTCATCTAGTTTTCCTTTCTTATGAATCAAAGACAAAACAGAGCATTTTTGTGTATTTGTTAGTTCCTTATCCTCAAAAGATGTTATTAGCGCATCGAACATACATTGCTTTAGGTGTTTCCAAAACATTTTATAGAACTCAACAGGCAGGCTGTCAAGTCCGGGAGATTTATTGTTCTTCATTTCAAGTATGGCCTCAGTGCATTCTTGTATTGTTGGAGCTTTATCAAAGAACTCTTTGTCAACGACACTTAACTTAGTGTTTATTTCTATACCCCGTAGGTAATCGCCAATCTTTTCATCTGAAATGCCCTTTGATGAATATAAGTTCTCATAAAATTTACATAGCTGATTTAGTATATCTCCGGTTTTGCTAAACATTTCGTCGATAATTTGTACTCTGTTTATAACATTGTGTGACTGGTGTTTATTTTCAAGCCTTAAAAAGTATAATGTATTTTTTTCACCTTCATCCAACTATCTAGCTCTCGATCTAATGTGTGCTCCTTTAGCCTAAATTTCATAAAGATTATCAAGTTGATTTTTAAGATCTTTTTTTTTCGTATCATATTTATCTCGGTAAAATGCTAATTTTCCATTTGCTCTATTTCGTGTATACGTTTCTTAAAATTCTTGGACCTGTTTTTACAATACACTATACTATACTCCACAAAGAGTGGAAATTATCGTAAGTCATCAAGTTGACAAGTCACACCCGTCTTCACTGTTTACCAGGTCTTGCAGAATTAATTACAAAAAACATAACACAAAAGAAATACCACCGCTACTGTCAGCAGTGACTAATACTGACTATAGTCTGTCCCAAGATATTTTTGCCGCATATTTTCTTAAATTATTCAATATTTATAAATACCTCTTGGTTCAGACGATGTTCATTCAATAGTATGAAAAAATCCCAAGATTTCCCATTTGAAACGCCCCCTCTAGCTTGTCGGGTATCAGTACACGGCTAAAAATAAAAAGTCTACGAGGTTTTTCCATTGCCAAGGAGATGAAGACGCCCGGATGATAACGTTGAAAAATTGCGCGAGGGGTCCCGAGTATTTCCGAATGGAGAAAAGATGTCAACATTCCCCATTATAAATCTGTTTTCGTTCCTGTGAATTTTTACCAGGGAAAAATGATAATGTGTGAATGAAGTTATCTTTGGAATTGTCCCTTCCATCGATTTTAATTGCACTTCAGTCACAGGTATGTGTATTTTTATTAAAAATCGTTCAAATATGCAGCAAAAATATCTTGGGACAGACTATAGTCAAAGCGCAGAAAAACTGAAACAGATTAAAACAAATGGAATATTCCAAAACCATTTCTTTACTTTATATATTTATATCAAACCATTATTTTGAATAGTGATGTAAAGCATTAATCACACGACACACACAGTATTGCAGTGCAGCGCAAAGAGTGAATGAATAAAATGTGAATCAAAATATCTTTAGTTAATTCTATTGAAAATTAAAAATAAAACTAAGTCACACTTCTACAACAACTGAATATGATCAATCGAAAACCAAAATGAAAATCATTATGCTCTGGTAAAATAATGGTGAGTACATCTGTAACATAATCCCTAAAGCGTCTTCCATCCTGGGGTCCCTGATATGCTTGTATTAATGGCTGAATGTTGTCCTCAATAAGGTCATCCTCATCTTCTGGTTCTCTAAGAGTAATAACGATGTTGTGCAGTACTGCACAAGCAATGACAATTGTACATGCTCTCTGGGGTTTCAACCAGATCTGCAAGTAGCAAATGTATATGTTTTATACAAGTGAGGGTTTAAGGTTCAACGTGTTCAAGTTCATATTATATTAATGAATTTTTTATGCGATTTTCTTGATATCATGTCCCTTAAAGCCAACCTCTGAGTGTAGTACGTGAAATCGTCTCTGAAGGCGGCCATAGGTCCTCTCCATCTGACTTCTTGTTTTTGAATGAGCCTGATTATATTTTCCTTGTGCCTCATTTTATGGGTTGTTGTATGGTGTTAAAAGAAATGGCCTACACGCATATCCGATATCCCTAAGTAAAACACCATTTTCAAAACAGCCATTGCCTTCCTCCTCCATATGTGTTCAGATCTTGAATTATAAATTGAAGTAGAGTGCACGTGGGGTGTCTTAAAAGACTTGCAGGCATTTGACATTGAGAAATGCTGTTTTATAAATGGATAGAATTTGATGATTTTAAACTAAAAAAAAATTGTACCGTTAATGTTCTGAAAATGAGTGCGTCATGCACAGAACTAGGCCAAGAGGCATTGATTTTAGTAAGTTTTCCTGAATAAAAGAAGAAAAAAAATTCTTTCATAAATTATATAAATTATCAAACAATAATATTTGTATTTATCAATTCTTATCTAACTTGAAAATATTATTTTAACATAGTTTTTAAAATTTTAAATGATTATGTATTTTTTATTACTTTTAAAAATAATACACCGATCCATTTGCATCGATAAGCTCCGCCCACCTTAGTTACGTCATAGCGACGCTTCCGGGTCGGACATTCTAAAGTAAACATGGCGGGCGAAATAAACTTAACATCAATCCCTTCAGACATTTCTCTCGATTATTTCAAAAATACATCAATTTCCAAGAGAGCGAAAGAAAGAGGTTATAATTATTTCATGAATAGTTATGTACATGCATTAAAATTGTACAAGTCCAGTGATGAATCAATAGATATCGCCGCCAAATGTTTTCGATCTATGCGTAAAAGTGAAGCTCCCCACAAAATAAACATGACAATTACGATCACAACTTCAAGTATCAGCGAGAGTCATTGCTCATGCAAAGCTGGGTATGTACTTATATCGAAAGATTATGATGTTTATTTAAAAAAAAAAAAAACCATCGTAACATTTTCCACATACGTGTTTAAAAATATTCTTTTCAGAGTAAGCGGTACTTGTTCCCATTCAATTGGTATGCTATACACTTTAATTCACTACAAAAATCTTGGCATGACTGAAGTTCCTTCAGCACTTGCCTGCACTAGTATGTCACAGCAGTGGCATAAACCACGGGGGTCCAAAATCAGCCCAGAACCACTTTCTGCAATGGTGTTTTCTAAACCTAAACAGACCCCAAGAAAAGAGAGGCCTATCCTTAGCATTATGCCAAAGATGAGGTACTGACAAATTATTGTAAGGTTTTTATAATAAAGTCTTCATGAGACATGTTACGTTTGAATAATATATATCTAAACTAGAATATATGAACTCACCGCATATAAATTAATTAAGAATACCAGATATTGTTGCTATGGAGGTGAAAAAGCTAAAGACAGATTCCGCAGCTGTGGGAACACCACTATCCTACCTCCTTCAGGAGGAGGTTCAGCTGATTGAGACAACACCAGGTGGTGTACAGATGGGGTCAATGCTTCCATATCAGGTATAAGACACAAAAATGTTTGCATGCATGTACTATATTAAATAAAAACAAGAACATTCATTTTCAAAACTTTACTAAAGTATCTTGGAAATTTGTCAACATCGCAGCTACAAACCAATGTGCATTAATACAATTAAACATGCTCACATGAATTTTTCTTTTCAATAATTTAAAACACTTTATTTGATTGATGGCACGTTCAATGTGTATTCTATGAGTAGCTATTTTTCTGGTGAGGTTTACATCGCTTTCACTAGATGGCCTAGCACTAGATGCAAGGGGTGGATTATTCAACTGCAAATCTAAAAGTGCCAACTCTTTTTCAATTAGAAACCCTTTGTTAGCCATTAAGGCATCATTATTAGCAATAAACTCCATTTCTTTCAAATGTTTTAAATAATCATAAAAACCACATTGTTCAATGATATCATTGTAAGAAATACTTCCAGAAAATAAATCTGAAACAAATAAAATTGACCCTCCTGGGTCACAAACAACAAGAGCTTTTAATGTATTGGATGATTTGTAGTCTGAATAGCACTGACTTTGCTGTTTCAATGATGAAGGTTTTTCAGTTTTTAGCTCTGTACAGTCAAGAATAGCTAAACAGTTTGGAAAATCATATTTGTAAGATTCTGGCATGATTCCTATGATTGTATTTCGATGGGGCCAATAACTTAAGGAACCTAATCTCAAATACATGTACTTCGCTACCCCATTAATTACTGTTGACACAGTTTGAACCTTAATATTGAATCTGAATGCTAAATCTTTCACATTTAAAGCATTTCTTAGTCTGCACAGGTACATAAACAACTGCTGTGACAAAGGAAACTTGTAAATATGTGTTTCTTTTCTTTTGTCTTCAAAATGATTGGATTTTCACAACTTGGAAAGAGAAACACAAGAAGCATGAGAAATCTACTATAACTTAATCCAGTGTAAAATTCAAACAAGTTTCTGATCTTTGACTTTGAAACTTCTTCAGCAGTGAAAATTGTATCTCTCTCTGTTTGGCAAGCAGCATCAGAAACTTTCCCTCTCTGTCTGATTTCCTGTCGCAACCTGTCATTTTCTTCCTCCAGTTTTCTAACTTGTGCAACCCATGAAAGCACATCCATAGATGAAAATACTGAAATAGTAAATAAAATAGTTCATTAATAAGTGTTCTGTAATTAACATCAAAATAAATAAAATTATATGATCAGAAACAAAACCGACAAAATTACATGCATACATAAATACATTACTTACTTACAAGAGTTTGCATACCGTTAAGTATATATGGTATATATAAATCTGTAGTTAACTTTATTCTCACAGTATGCTGTTATCAATAATTGTTGTACTTTCATGTACCATGTATTAGCCTATGTACATATTAAAGACGTTAATTATACTTATATTATCTGTAAATTTTCAGTTGAAAAACTACAAATCTTTTCCGACCATTGTACAATGGGCTTGTGGAAATACTACATTTCCTCTAGACACTGATGTGCCATTAATCAATTCTAAATTTCAACAACTCAATGAAGCTTTTAACATGACACAAGATGACGCTGAGAAGTTAGAAAGATTAACCGTGGATCAATCTGGAAATGCTTTGTGGTATGAGGAGAGGAAGAAACGTGTGACTGTTTCCCAGTTTGCAAGAATATGTAAAAGGAAAAAAGATATCACTGACACTTTTGTTTATTTGAAAATAAAAACTTTACTACTGAAGCAACTTCCTACGGCAAATGTAACGAAAACATAGCTAAACAGAAATATATATGGAACCAGCTAAATCACAGAAGCAGAATCTGGTTTTGACAAATATACATACATTCTTCTTCTGTTTGGAATGAGGAATCTATGACAGGATTTGAAGTTGTCTGTGTTGTTAAACAGCATTCCATTGCTTGAGAACATGGTGAATCATCAGTACTGGTACTACTGAAAAAAATAATTGATAAAAACTTTCATTATAAAACCGGTATAGAACATGTAGAATACAGATGTAGAGAAAGTTATGCAATATATTATCTGACCAGAGACAAATATGTTCATCTTTAACCCAACACTTATCAGCTGATTATTGAAATGTTTTATTTGATTCAAACCTGGTCTTGCTGTTTAAATCATCTGATTTTGACTGTTGAGACAAGTATATGATCTCTCGCCTTGCTCTGTGCAGCTCACCAGTCTGGGCATCATAAGGATCTGGGTATTCATCTGAAGGGCCATCCAATATAATGAAATGCTGAAACAGTGTAAAAAAATAATAATAATACAATCAGTATATTCTATGATGATGTAATGCGCTCTGTCTGACTCTCTGTCACAGTACAAATCTACAGGTACATCTTGAAAGCTTTAAAATTTTACTGCATTTGTTTTACGAGCATTCCGACATATAAACAAGTGTTAAAATCTAATTTGTTTATGCCAGTGTGGGCATTTTGGTATTTTAGAAGTCGGAACAAAAACGACGCCATTTTCAAGTTGTACATACGTGATGTAACGTTTAATACTGGGTATAGTCAGTGTTCAACATGTTCAAAGGATATCGAATAACTGGATGAAAGGTTATTCTATAATCTGAAAATAAAATGAACGTGTATTTACCTTAGAACACACATATGTATGCTTCGTAATTTTGTCAACGTTAAGCTGGGCATGTGGTCTTCGACAGCATGATATCCATCGCAAACATTTCTCTAAATCAGACTTCGGCTTCTGAAATGGGATAAATGTTGCTCCCATAAGTTTCGCTGGATACCTGCTATCCGATTTACATGTCCCATACGAACAGTGCTTCACCATTATATTGAACTCAATCGAAAAATAACACCCAGATTTACAGTTTCGATGCGTAAACAATCGCCATTTTCATGTAGCGATGTCCGACCAATGTCCGACCTTATACGCCGCATCAGATGACGTGATCTGATTGGTCAAACCCGACACACCCACAAATAAAATGGATCGGTGTATTGTACATTGCTAAATTGATATATTAAATTAAATGGCATATAGAGGGTTATATTGATTATTATTTGACATTAATTCTAAAGGCAGTAGTGTTAAATTTTATCTAATATCATCTTTTTGGCCTTGCTTATCACTGATGCATTTTTAATGAATAACTTAGGATGTAGTAATGTTAATACATGTTGTAAAATAATCATGATCCACCCCCCTATTTCCACAAGGGAAGAATAATCTGGTTTTTATACAATCATTGAAAAATGTAGGTGGTATATTATCAAGAATCCTTTTTATGGCTATCTTTATATTGAATCAGGGATTGTGATAATTATATTAAATGTTCAAATGTATATGAAGGTGCATGAATATGGTGAGCTCCAAGTAATGGAAAGAATGTATAATTATGTGTTTTGAGAAACGTAAGGGGCTTCTGAAATTCAAATTGGTAAACAAGCTGCAAACCTCCATGGTCACGAACGCCTTGCATATTGATGCTATGATATCCTTTGCGATTTACAAAGGTGTTTTCATCGACTGATGGAGCCTGGAATCGGACAGAGGTCCCGTCAATTCACCCACTTACATTGGGGAATCCAGCAGCAAGGTAAAATCCCCTCTTGATAGAAGATTTTTTGGGTTGGGGAAGAGGGCCATTTAATGAATGTGTCAGCCCTAGCAGCATGAGCATTTGTTACTCCTTGAACTGTAGTTGATACGGTGCTTTTATCAAATCCTGTTGTTGACAGAAAAAATTATTTTTAGGCTAGTACATGTAGTATGTAGTATATTAAATCAAACAAGGGGTCTAGGATTTTTGGGGGCGGGGAGGGGGGGGGTCTACGCATCTTTAAATTTGAACTTTACAATAATAACAGATAGTTAAAAGAATTATATAAATCCAATATACCCAATGTGTCTCTAAAGACTTGCAAGAAGCTGCCACTTGCATAGAATTGCAGAGCAATTAGCATTTGCATTTTGACAGTCAGTGCCCTGTACCTTTGTGTGGGTCTTTCCAAATCATCTTTCAATAGAGAAGCCGGATATTCTATACCATTTCTTCCAAACCTATAACTTTTCCGTAATTCGTTGTCTGTCCAATGGTCAAATGAGTTGGAACCTCTAAAACAACGCGGTTTTTTAATCGAATGAGGGGTAAATAATATTTGAGCGGCCATTTTTAATCGATTCGTTATCTTTTTATCTACCCCAAGGGGTGGATTAAAGTTAACACAAAGTTAACACAGAGTTAACACAAACATATCTTTGAAAAACACTTAACCACTTGATTAAATTTAAGACGCAAGATAACACAGTGTTAAAGTCAACTACCTTTCGAACAACCGGCCCCTGATATCCAAAACGGACGAGGCCGTTTCAAAAAATGTTCATCATGGACTTTTAACTTACAAATGTTCACTAATGTAAGTCATAATTACGTTAGAGGTATGAAATCTTTAAACTTTGAGGTAAATGGGTCAGAATACGAAACACAACGTACAGATTTATAGGTAAAATGTGATATTCAGACTTGATTATACCGTCTATTGTTACTTTTTTGCAATTGGAAGTATCCTCCACACATATCAAAATATAAAAGCGTCAAAGCTAGAGTCGGAGAAATCTCGGATATTTAGTATTTCATGACTGTATCTTTCAGTTAAATACACATGCATATGGTACACGCATTGCAGGCGTGTTTTTTTTTAAGGCGACATTTAGTTAAAGTTAATACTAACCTACGCAGGTCCCCCTCTTGGATATTTCAGGTGTAGCACTTGGCATGACGCTGGTTTGTATTTCTGCAAGTAATTTGATATTTAAAATTTGAGGCTATAATCGTGTCTATCACTGAAACTACGTTTAAAACATTGTTAAATGCGCCTATTTAAAAATTCCAAATTATAACTGTAAAAAAACAACTTATTTGTGCATCTACAGGCATTAAAGGTTCTATAAACATCTGAAAAAAGGTTTAGAGTAGTGAATACAAACATTATCAAGTACCAACCCCTTTACACAATAGTATTGTGTATTGATTATATATATATATATATATATATATATATATATATATATATATATATATATATATATATATATATATATATATATATATATATATATATATATATATATACATATATATATATATATATAATATATATATAGGCCGGATTGATAAATAATTGTAAAAATTATTCTCGACAACAAATCTGTTGTTGTTTTTTTTATTTAGAATATATGATACATAGATGCATTCCAGAACTAATTTTTATGGTATGGAGTTAATGTGATTTTGCCTATACCCCTATTTTATACTTACATATTTCTATACTTAAAACTTAATATGCACTTTACAATATTGTATAATATATATTATTTTGAAGCTCAAGTTAAGTTGTTTAATACTTTCGTTACATCATTACACTATTTATGAAAAATGCATTGATAATATTTAAGTGCGTTCCTGTTCGTCAAGTACATGTACATAAAAAAATGGATACACAACAAGGAAGAAACCCTATTAATATTGTTTAATATACATTTAGATAACGTAATGGAAGAGACATTCCGGAAACTATGAAACCCTGTAGCCATATTGACTTGGTTTGTTTGAAAAACTGTCAAATGCTTCTTTCATTACAAAATACCTTTCAATGGTTCTATGCATGCGTATTCTGGGGAAAAGAATAAAAAATATACTTGAATCAGAGCGTAATTGCTAGCAAATATGGAAGAGTACAAATCTCTCGCAAATGACCTATGCAATAAATGGAAAACGTATTCCTTTTAAAGGAATGATCGGCAATAATGATATACTGATAGCTAGAAGCAATCAACATGATCAGTTTGATGTAAAATAATTAAAAAAGTACTGTATTTTTACAAAATATAGAATATTTTGAATCTGTACACCATAATTTCATCATTATAAACCGTTAACAAATTTAATTTCGAAATAAATTTGGGGAAAGCCGTTCGTAAACTTATTGTCTAATTTTATATTTTTAACGTAATTGTTAAAAGTTAATGTATCTTCTTCTTCTTCAGAATACTGAGTAAGGCTCTTCAAAGAGCATTAACACGTATAAAAAGAAAGAGTTGTATTAAAATAATTTAATGCGACTGAAAAACATTGAATGCCATCATAACTTGCTATTGAGGTCACATGATAACGTAACCTTGTTTATAAATCAAGCTGTCTTCCTAGCTACTATTATGCAACATCAAGAGACCGAGGTCAGTTCATGGAGCATCTTCTTATGATTGAAGTCAATTCATCGAGGTCAACTGCATTACTAAATGAATCTTTCGATCGAAATTCTTACGCGTGAGACAAAATGTGCATTCTTGAATTAAAAGGTCGAACTGTGTTTTATGTATGTTTGCATGTCTTAAAGTAAATGAATTTAAATAAAACTGAGTAAAATATTATATAAATACTAAACCAAACTTCAAGTTTTCATAAGAACTACTTATGCAAGCGGAATGAATGCCCACGTGGAAGCATTTGCCGGATGCCTCATATGGACACAACAGTGATCGGCCGAAGCCGATAACAAAAAAAGCAAATAACAAATTTGCTTCCAAAACTGCATCTCTGTTAGCCAAGAGTGTCCCATACACTTGGCTCCCCAAAAACCCCTGGCAGATCTCACTATGAAAACTCGAGAAAAAACTTTGGGTTTTTTTGGCTGCAGTTACGGGTAGCTAATCCAAACGCAGCGTTAAAACATGTGCTTTAAGATCAACTTTAACAGAAACACATGTGTGATCTTTGGTAAAACAATCTGAGCTTTTAAAAACTTGAGGCGACAGTGCTCGAGTACAGTGCCTCCCAACAATAGTCTAACCACATTACTTAAAAAACGAAAACAATTTACGGTATGGAATTAAACAGAGATTTACAAACTTGACAAGCACCCCTGCGAATGTGTTCGGAATGTTTTCTTTATCGTTGCTAAGTATGTAATAAATCCAGAGGTGCTCGAATGAAAGTTCACGAGACTTCACCGAGATTTGTTCAGTTCCTGTGAAATTTCGAGCGGAAGTATAAGTGTTCGGATAACATTCTCAAAATACGTAAGAACTGGTCAATTTTCATATCATATCCTACTTTGATTTATGTTAAAACATCAAAATCTTTTAAGATGTATGTCTTATTTCACAATCTAGCGGTAATTTAAATTTAACGATGATATTCAGAACAGAGTTATCGTTCGTGTTCAACCACGTGTAGAGTGGTTGAAAATATAAACATTGGGTTGCTAAATAAAATCATAGCCATGTTTGATGCTTGTGGTGTGCAATACTTTTTTTTTTTTAAAAATAATGGGTGAATGTTTTGCATAAAAATTCAGTATATCGAGCCATTTTCAAGGAACATTCTGCATAAAATAGTGTAGTCTCTTTCACTATTGATGTTATTACTAGGTCAGGCGCGGATCGAAAATTAATTCCTATTGGGGATCTCTACTACGCATGTTAATTGTTGCAACAGCAGATAAAAAACTATTTTTGTATTGTCACATTTATTTCTAGAACACTTTTTATCCACCAATTAATGAAAGTAAAGTTTAAAATCAATATACGTCTAGAATTCATATTTGACAACAAGAACCTAGATTCTATAAAATAGACTATAAACACGAGGCAGGATTTTTACTGCGAAACTGAAAGGGTCAAATAAAACCACGTGGTCTAAAATTTAAATGACAATAACATTCGCAGCGGTGACAAGGCTCGTGTGATAGTATTAGAAGTGAACACTGCGAATATAAAAGTTGTCTATCCCTTTTGTATATACTTCTCTGCATTTAATTATAGCTTTTTAAGGTGCAATAAGCTGTATTATTTTTAATCTTTTTTGTCAGCAATATTCACGAGGACGATACCTGGTTGTATGCATATGGCATGCATATTTTCATACAACAGCGACTTTTTACTCACGGTACAAGCCGACCTCCCTGCAAACACTATACAGCAGTTAAATATAAAGCATTCCTTGTTTTTTTTAGATAGTATCTTTTTTTATTTAATAGCAATAGGGTCGTTAATTATGTTCCAATTCTCGCTAGTCAACATGTTTTCAAGTTGTATTTATGCCATTATTTAGCGTGTATATTACCAGTTGTTTCATTCGCTTTAAATGTAAATATGCAAGGGGTGCAGCTCACGTTGCTCGCTAGATAGCGCCACCGCATCACCGAGTTTTCGTAATGAGATCTGTCAAGGGTTTATGGGAGCGAAGTGAACCGAACACCCTTGGCTAGCTAATTTGATACATGTAAAACTGTTGTCAAATTTTTTTTCAAATTTAATGAAAATATTAGCATTCAAGTTACACCTACATTTGAGCAGAGAGAAAAACTTTAATATTGTGATAGTTTATAAATTCTACAAACCTAAAGGTTCTATGACATACTAGTATATTTTTTAAACGGAGCTTTAGTTTCACTGATATTTATATATATATATTTCATTGATATAAGATGCAGATGTATATTTAAAAAAACTCACAATAAATAAATTGGCCTGTAACAAGCCTGCTTTGCTAAACAATACACCGTGGGTCTGAAGTAAACCCCTCCAAAAAAAAAACGAAAAAAAACCACAACCACACAAAGGATCTCTGAATATAGAATATGGATATAGATACGTAGTATCCCCTACAGATCAATAGCACATTCATATAGAACAAGTTACTTTATTATAAAAAATGAACTGATATTTATTTACATAAAATTATCGCTTTGGTCAGACTGCTGCTTTTGTTATTTAGTCACTAGATAGAAATAAAAGGTCGTATTGTACGTCGATGCTCCACATACATGTTATCAATATACTTGCCATTTTTACACCCACTCACGTGACCACAATTTTCTTCTTCACAAGAACACTTTTGACCACACTTTGATCCATAGTAAGGATACTGACAGGGTATGCTGCAATTTATCCAATAGTATCCACTTGGACAATCTTAATGAAAAAAATAGTTTGATTTGCATTTACATTTTTGTTAAGTAATAATGGTAACAAGATATCAATAAAACTTAGTAGTTGGCTTTTAAAATATATTCGTACATATTATTTGCTTTCCACAGATACCAAAGCAAAGTGAGTATCAAGGATAAGACATCAGAGTATAACTAAAACATTTAGAAGAATCATGCATTATGAATGCAATCAGAAGTGCACAGAAATAGTGCTGTTATTTGAATACCATTGTCAAAATCATTATTATTATCTCTTTGTTGCAAACATTACGTTAGAAAATGTTACTTAATATGTATGAAAATTCAATCTACATGCATTTTTATTTGTTTTCAATTTATAGCACTTTTAGTTTGGACAGTGGAAAGAGTAAAACAGACGTTTATGCAACACGAACAACCAATTTCTTAAAACATACTAAAATACGAAACAGACCAGCTTAAAACAAAACAAGAGACTCTTTTGAAAAATCAACGGACATCGATGCAAAACAAACAATCACCGATGCAAGCCAACAGTCATGTAATGAATAAACCCTAGATGGCGTGCAAAGAGGCATCAGGAGAAATCATACACTGGAGAAAACGTAACCCGAAAAAAATGTACCCACAAATTAAAGTGCATTTTATTCGAGAGAAATCATGCCTTGGAGAAATCATAACAAGAATAGAAATACTTATGAAAAACTGTTCTTATGCAATAAATAACTTAATATTCGATAAACAATTACATCATTTTTGCTTGTATCATTTTTAACATGACGTAATTTAAATAACTATACAATACAGGCACGTAGAATCGTTTTTTAAGTGTGTGTAAAGGGGGGGGGGGGGTAAACGCAACTTAAAAACCTTGACATAAAAAGACAAATGAAAAAGAAAAAAATAAAGAATTAAAAAATAATTCGCAAATCATGAAAACCTTCATCCGTTGAGATGGAGGGAGGGGTAAGACAGGAGTAGGCAAATACCTAGAACTTCATATTTTCACTGTAAATATCATAATTTTCGCTTTTTCTTTTTTACATGCTCCGGAAAAAGTCATGGCAAACTCCTTGATAAATCGATAACTCGGATTTTATATGTCAATTTAAGCAGAATGCGAGAAAAACGGCAGGAGTAACAGCCTCCCCCCTCCGGTTTTCTTCTCTCACAACCCCCAGATCAATTAAACTAGTCTGCAATAAATCAATCGATACAGTATAAGTGAAATAAGTACTTCTTTATCAGGCAAAATAAGATTGAATAATTATGTGAGAGTTAGTTCAAATCTAAAGGAAAATGCATCATAATAAGGAATTAAAAACAATAACACAGAGCAGTCATCGCATAGTAAGGCGTAATGTTTGTTTAAATCGTTTAATTCGCCTGTTATCTAATACGTAAGAAGCCAATTCGAAAAATGTTCATCACTGACTTTAAACGTTACACATTTTCACTAATATAAGTCATAATTACATTAGAGGTATAAAACATGTAAATTCTGAGGTAAACGGGTCATGGTACAAGATACAACGTAATTTTCTTTTTAGATAAAATGCAATATTCAGACTTACTTAAATGTTCGATTGTCACATTTTTGCAATTGGAGGTATCATCTACACATATCATCATATCTCTACACATGTCATAATATGAAAGCGTCAAAGTTAGAGTCGAAAAAATTTCATGACTGTATGTTTCAGTTTAAACCACATGCATATGGTCTACGCATTGCAGTTTTTTAAACGCAATCAACTTGTTATACATTGTAGTTATTACTAACCCTCACACATATCCTTCTCTGAGTTCCATTGCGTGCTTGGACAGCAACCGTTGAAATAACTAGAATATGCACCAATTATTTAAAAATCCTAAATTTGATATTTGTTTTATACTACATAAGCATACGTTTTACGCTTAAAAATACTAAATAAAGTTACATACAAATAACATGTTTAACATCATGTACATGTAATTTCTGAATTAAGTCTGATTATTATATTAACACATATAAACGTCAATACGACAATTTTGACAGTGTCTCACGGCAACGACTATATTTTTTTCAATCTGTTGAGCTCTTTCACCTGTACTAAAATAATTTTATTATTTACTCATAATTTTTTTAAGAATAATATAACTTCATTTTTTTCTCAAACCAAAGCACGTCGGTTAAATTGTGTATTTATGACCTAGGATTGTGATGAAATTTTATCAGGTTGATAAGCTTCGGTAAACGTACCTTTCTTGTTTGGAACATTTTACAGTTACATAATTATCATCTAACATCAATTAACTTGTAATTTACATCCACGTTTACTGATGCATGATGCAAGTACCCAATATCATTAAACACTTACGTTTCACACGGTCCCTTTGCAGCATATCCAATGTAAAACAATGTTAAGTTCAATAATAAGAATATATTGATGAGTAGGGTTAGCTTTATCATACTCAAACGCTCCGTTGATTAGAAAAAAAGATATTTCAAAACAAACACGGTGTAGTCTTCCGTGTACTCTTGCCCTGTTTAAATTTGAATTAAAAAAAAAACTTCCGGTAATTGAATGATTATTCGATTTTTTCTGAATAACACTTTTGAGAGAAATCGGAAAGTCATGTCTACTCGTTAATTGCCCATTTTTGCAATTTTCGTTTTCCAAATGTTCTCTCTTTGTTAAAAATCCCCCATAAAACACAATTATTATGCAAAAGGTTAACTGAAACACTAAAATGCAAATCTTCATAAGCTTAAAAACGATCTCATTTTGTCAATATAAACAATGTCCCGGTATCATACAGTATAGTAATTACGTTCGAGAGCATTGCGAAAAAAAGGACAAGGATGGATCCAAAAGTAATGTCATACAATGCACCACTCTTCTATTTAACGCTGTAATTTTAGAAATTAAATTCTCAGCATGGCCTGCATACAATTAATATAGTAAGTTTACTTTAAATTTACAGTCTGAGCAATTTAATTCAATAAATTATTCACTTGTTGCTTTTCATGATTATTCATAACAAAGTTACACACATAAATACCATTTGTACTAAACACTTACAGTTCACAAGGTCCTTTTGCAGCAAATCCAATGTAAATGATTGTAGAGTTCAAGACTAAGATTATGTTGATTAGTAGGATTAACTTAATCATACTCGACCAACCCGTTGAATAAAAAAGAAGATATATCAAAACAAATATGGTGTAGTCTTCCTTGTACTTTAGCTCTGCGTGAATTTGAATTTAAAAATAAAACTTACGGTAATTGAATTATAATTCATTTTTTTCTGAGCAAAAGCACTTATAAGAGAAATCGAAAGTGATGTTTAATCCAGTTTTTTCCAAATTTTGCACTTATCGTTTTCAAAATAACCTTTGTTGAATAAACACAAAACACAATTATTATACAGAACATTAACTGAGACACAATCAGATCTTAAAGACGATTTCATTTTGTAAAATAGACAATGCCCCGGTGTCGTACAGTATAGAGATTACGTTCGCGAGCATTGCGAAAAAAAGGACATGGGTAGGTCCAAAAGTAATGTCATACAATGTATCACTCATCTCTCTGACGCTGTATTTATAGAAATTAAATGAATTATTAAAGTGTGTCAAATCATTATTTTAATTGGAGTAAAATGATTATAAAGTTTGTTGAATATTTCTAAGGAAATCAGTGTTTTTAACATAGTATATGGCTTTCGAATATACGTGACATCACTGCGTCTTAAATTAACGAGTTTATAATTGTTTCTGTTTCTGGGTAACTTGAATAATTCAATTTTTTCTAAATTTAGACCTGTGCGTGCACGGGTTGACAGCATATGATATTGGACATTAACGAAAATTTCGAATAGATACATCGACACACCGTATATTGTTGACATTTGCATAACCAAGCTTTAAGCCTACACTAATGCTATTAATTTCACTACACTCTGCTGAGTTTGAATAATGTAACTGTGTCAGGGGAAAGACCTTCACCACAGTTTAAATGCCTCCCATATACCCGTAATGTAGCAGGAAATTGCAGAATTGCTCCGAAACGATTTTGGAGAAAATTAATAAAGTTGCATTAAAATAACAATCAAATTGTCCATAACAATTCATTTTGAAGCTGTAAATACTTTTCTTAAAAAAAGGTAATTCTATTATTGCAGAATTCAATATTTCTTCAACAACGTTTTTTACACACCATGCTGACATTCAAAATCTCTGGGTTATCTTCCTTTTTTTTATTTGATGAACAGAAAAAAATTCCAATGATAATTTACAGGCATTTGTTTTGTCGTCTCTGTGTTTATCAATGCAAATGTGATATTGTGGAAACAAAAAATAAAGAGCCTTCCGTTGTGTGATTTAGCGTGAATGTAATGTGCATGCGCAAGATTGTAAAATCTAAAAATGTCAGATGATTTCCGGAATTTTTGGAGGAATTTTCGTTGATTATTAATTAGCGAAGCTTGATTGAGAAAAAAAAAACAATTTGGTAATCTTCAAGTATCAATGATGTTTAGAATATGTAAAACAAAAGACAGTTCTCCTCCGATTTTTCGGTATTAAAGCCAAAATATTAGAGTCTATTATTTTAATATTGTAGTATAGATATAAGCTCCAAACAACTGATATTTTATTACAGATAGCGCATACACTTTTTTAAAATATTAGAGAACGTCACTGTTCATTTTGTTTAACTATGCTGGGCTTCTGTCTCTAGATGGCCTGGCATGTAATTTTGCTTCGATACCAAGTATATTAATATCGCTAAAAAGTATTTGAATCATAAGTAAACCTTAGGGAGAGAGAAAGAGAGAGACAGAGAGAGATAGAAACATAGAGATAGACAGAGAGAAACAGAGAGAGAGAGAGAGAAAGCATTTGAGAAAAAACATAGACAGGGTCCTATAGAGGCTAAGCAATGTTAACAAAATAGGCACATGACCTGCGACTTAACCTTAATGTTTCAGGTAAGCTGGTCATTAAAAACGGTTATCATATTGTCGAATAGCACTTTTATTAAAAAAAAAAAAAAGCTAGTCAGCAAACAACATTAACAATTGGACCACATTCAATATACATGTCTACACTATATATACTTAGAAATGTTCCCAGGAAAGCCCAGGAAATAGTATCATAAATGCAGATAATCTGGTGACAGAGTAATTTTTTCCTTTTTTTTGGGGGGGGGGGGTGGAGATGGTGTATATTAATCACTTTAGATAAGGAGTAAATTGGAGGCAAATTTTGGGTAAATTATTTTTCCATGCTGTCCAAGGGATTCAGATATTTCAGGTAAAGTACAACATTGTTTTAGACGGTGATTTTTTTGTAAGCCAAATCTTGTTTACGTAAGCTAGCATTACCTAACTATGAATACTTTTTCTAACAAATGTATACGAACAGATGATTAGTTATGTATATTACCCAACATTCACAAAGACTCACGTTTTCACAGATTTACTGTCCTTACGTTGAGTTTTGTTGTTGCTTGTTTATAAATATAATTTATGAATATTTGACATGTTGACAGGTATATCATTCAGTTTATACAAGTTTTTTTTTTTGGGGGGGGGGGGGACAAAAGATGCAACTAGAGACTTTCTTACAGATGCTATGGCCCGACGCAAACTAGATTTAGAAATGTTGAAGATGGTTGAAAGTAGTTTACTGGATTTCAGTTTGAATAAGAAAATGCCCAAAGATGTTCGTGTGGTCCTAGCGGGTGTGTTTCTGACATCTTTCAAAGCTGATGCACAGATTTCATCGAAATCGTCTTTGCATATTCCAATCAGATTCAAATAATCATTATTTGTCAGGTTGGACGATGTTTCAAAATCAATTCTGCGATTTTCGTTTTGCTGTGCAGCTGTTCGTAAAATTGTATCAGTTCAGTAATAGAAGTCCTGCTAAGGAGTGAGCTATTTGCTGTATTTATGCTATGCAACATATCGGCTTTAAATTCACCATTTTCCAAATGACTGGGACAACATCGACTACCCGCTGGTACAATAATCTCACAGTTCATGAACACATCAAATCTCGCGTTTGGTGGTACCACCACCAGCTTTGGTCCCGGACGCTTACACAAAAAGCACTGTGCATGACTTTTTGGGGTAGAGGGGATCGACAAAGAGATAGAGGGTGGACTTGATAGAGCGCTTGATTTTGGACGTTTTGGTGTGGGAATGCATTCATCGTTGCTTTCATCATTTTTAGCGACAACTTGAATTTTCTGTCTTTCTGCAGCATAGTTTTTATGCCTACATCTGTTGCACAATGTGTCATTAGTATCTTTGACTGTAATAAGAAAGGTTTTATGAAGGAAATGAGATTCCTGTGTTGTTATTTTACGTCTCTCCCGTGGCTTTGTCCGTTTGTTACACAGCACACATGGAAAAAACTTTGGTCCACCACCGGGCATTCTGTAAAGGAAAGTCATGAAGTTTTGGTCGTAAAGTATTGAATCTTAAGACTATGCAAAAACTTCTGCCTGAAAAAAAAACACAATTTTATTACTGAGTGTGTGTATCAGCATCGAAAATTGTTGAAATTACGCTGTTACAGCCATAAATAAAACTGAACGGCAGAGAAAGCTTATACCTCATTTTTTTTTCAATAATGACATTACTTTATGAACCAGAAAATCAAATACTGAAACATATAGATGTCATCATTCGCCAATATTTAGAGGCCAAGTATAAAAAATAAAATAAATATTATTCATCGATAAAAAATATCAAGTTTAAGACTTCAAGTAATGCTATTTAAAATTTTACATCAGCGACACATAGTATATTAAATTACAATTATCTATTCTTATGTTTCATTATTATGGAATCATTACTGGATATTCACAAGACATTGTGTAACATTTCTAGCTTTATATCAGGACAGGCTTACACTGTCGTTTAAGGTAAATAAACTAATTATCACAATATCAAATTGAGTGAGTGGTTTATTAGTTTTCTGCTTGTTATGTTATTCATGTTTGTCAGAGATGTCATCTTTTTTTATGAAGAGGCAAATTATTTGACAAGCAAAAAAACATTAAAATAAATTTTAAAAAATCAAATATAAAAAAAAATCCGAATCACCGGGGAGTGGGGGTTGGTTGTTGGTGGTTGCAATGCTGGTACGTTCATAAAACTTTAAATACATTGATGCATTCGCGTATCTAGAGTGGGATGGTCCGGACCCTCCCCTGGAAATTCAAATGTATTGATTTCACATAAAGGGAAATTATCAAAAATAGGTGTCAGTCCCCTTCAACTCCACCCGCGAAAAACAAAGAAATCCACAGAAAAAAGTCTGGATTCAGGTAATTTTAGTTCCATCAATTTCACTACATTTTTCTACATGCTCCCAAAGTATTGGGGGCATCTTTAAAATTAAATTTACAATATGGAAATTTGGAAATAAATATTTACTGCGTGAGAAAGTGGGAGAGCACCCCTCCCTCCCCCTTCCCATCCTGCCACTAGCCTGTTATACAATCATAGGAAAGCAGTTGATAGATAAAACTTGCACATAATATCATGCATTATACGCTGTAAACTGACTATATGCTAAGAATCTCTCTCTCTCTCTCTCTCTCTCTCTCTCTCTCTCTCTCTCTCTCTCTCTCTCTCTCTCTCCCTTTCTCTCTCTCTCTCTCTCTCTCTCTCTCTCTCTCTCTCTTCTCTCTCTCTCTCTCTCTCTCTCTCTCTCTCTCTCTCTCTCTCTCTCTCTCTCTCTCTCTCTCTCTCTCTCTCTCTCTCTCAAGAGGCGTAACTCAATGCGTAAAAAAAACCTAGTACACTCCCTTTGTATTTTCATTTTCGTTTCCTATGTAAACAGTGTAGGTGATGAATATTGCAGACGATGATCGACCTGGTTAATCAAAATCACTAGATAACGCATGGAGTAACCAGATTTACACCTTTGATGGTAACTTTTATTGATTTTGTATTGTAAAATTACAAACATAACGGTACAGAACTTTAGATGCAGATCATGTAAATATTTGTTATATAGGCTATAATTCGAATTTCCTATGTTCAATTGTAAGTACATTTCGTTGTCTGAGATCTGAATTGGTTTACACGTTGATTTCATATATTATCGTTGACTCTGAATTATAATGTTTACTTTTAATACGGGATGTTTGCTTTAACATTACTCTAAATGACAACTTCGATAAATAGACCTACACAACGTATTGTAGATGCAGACGTCATGAACGTGCATGAACCATGTTAATGTAAAGTGGTTAGGCCTATATGATCTGTGTAAATTGATACGTACATTCAAGTCGTTGTATCCATGGTATATCTATGTGTCCTCCATTTTCTAAGCTTGTGTTTTTCGCATTGTGGCTATGTGAAATCTAGTACATCATTTCGAGTTATCTCCCGTTGAGTAAACAGTGACCATGGCGACACGGTGCCGAGGGTAGGAATTCGGAAAAGCATCAATCGAAAGATTACAATATGCCTATTGATATTATTTTTTTTTTATTTCAAGCATCATCATATTAATAAGTGAAGTTCCACAATTTAATAATAAAAAAATATCGGTCAGAACATTGGCTAATATATAACGCTATATAGGGCCTGTTATAAATGGAACGTACGACCATATTTCATTAATATATTTTTATTCCCAATAAAACTAAGATATAAAGCAATCCCATACATTTTATTTACATGTATTTGCAATAAAAACTGTTTTTCAATTAGACCAACATTGTAACACCGTTATTATATATAAAACATAGGGGTTTCCCCGGGATTTTATCGTTCTGAGGATTTTGACGCTGAAAGAAAAGTTCGATTTTCGACGTGGCCACACCTATCGAACAAAAAAAAAGTATGCATTATTTATGCCTTTTTAAATGTCCTTTAAACTGACATATTCTTTATTTTTTTCGAAGGGTGTGGCCATCTCGAAAATTTGAAGTAAAGACGAAAAAACTGATACTTTTTTAATGAAAAGCAGCAACGAGCGCGTGTTTAGACGTCTACAGTTCAGTTGTGACGTCATACAATAATTTTTGTGTACTACAGATTTAAAGTTCATTACTTATAAGAAATATTTTTATTATTATTTTCCTTCTTGGCTTGTTTCATTTTTCATGAAAAAATTAGGCCGATTTTGACCTTTCGTGGCTTTAGCTCTTAATGCTGAAAGATTACTTTCTCTTGCCGAACAGGCTCTTGGTGTAACAGAAATACAACTAGTGGAACTGCGCATGCCCGGCATGTAAGGAGTGTTTTTTTAACGTGCACCCTAAGAGTGAATTTTGTAGTGAAATTTAGATGAAATAGTGAAAAGACTTGTGAAAAATTATAACAAAACCAATATCCGGTGTTTGTCCGTGTTGTGACTGTGGACAGTAAATCAATAAGTGTTTTATTTGGTCTTAAATCAACAAAGGGGATGTGTTTGTTTACCTGTTTACCTGTTTGAGCTGTATTCCCTGATCTACATACATAAGTAATAACGCTACCCAGAGTTTAGATAATAGGAAAATACACCGAGTATCTGATTCAGCGAATATGGAATCGGAAACGTAAACGGAGACTCTTCCTCCAAAGGACAAAATTGAAGAATTTCAAATTAGGGATATTTTCCAAGGAATTACCAATATCCAAAATACCCTTGGGGGCTTCACGTTAAGAATGGATGCACAAGGTCGACATCTAGATGAATTAACGACCGGTATCCAAGGTAAGCATGGAATGCAAGAACAGGTGGAATTGGTGCAGGAACAAGCGAATGATACCTTATATACCGTTACGGAATTCGGAAGCAATCAAGAGAAAATGCTACGGGAGCTCAGTAGACTAAGAGACTATGTGATCAAACTGGAATTCCGTGTAAATTCCCAAGAAAAAAAGATCCTAGAACTAAAAGCCCGTTTTCTTGAAAATAACATTATCATTAACGGAATTAAAGAACAAGATCCGGAAAGAGGGAACGACGAAAACCTGGAAAAAATAATACAAAACGTTTTTGAAAAGGAACTGGAAATGGATAAGGAGGCTGTTGGAAACATGCATATTAAGGCCTTATATAGAATGGGTGACAGAGACGCAAGAAGAAAATTTCCTAGACCGGTGTGTATCCAGTTTGCTGACAAAATTTACAAAGATATGGTGATGAGGAAGATACCGGTACTCCGCAGTAAAAAGTCGCCCATCAGAATAGCCAGCCACCAGCCAGAGGAGCTGAGGGAAAAACGCAAGAAACTGTTTGATATACAACAGAAGTACGCTGCCAAAAATGTGGACACGAAAATCAAGGGAGACAAGTTGGTTTTTACAAAGAGCGGCAACATATACAGAGACAAACTGGGCCTACGTCCATCCGCTGACGAGGTCATCTCAGGTGAAGA
Source organism: Magallana gigas (assembly GCF_902806645.1). Classification (NCBI taxonomy): domain Eukaryota; kingdom Metazoa; phylum Mollusca; class Bivalvia; order Ostreida; family Ostreidae; genus Magallana; species Magallana gigas. The sequence goes on from NC_047563.1 coordinate 51,726,851, forward strand.
AATCAAAAGTCCAATCTCTGCGGGTAAACAAATAGAGGACAACGGTAATCGGTTCACCGCCCACGCTACACCGACTGAATCTCTCAAGCAGGTCAGAAGAGCTCTCATCGATATCATGCATGTCCCTACAGTGTCAAGTGCAAGCCACAATGTGTTTGCCTATCGATTTAAGAGTAACGACGGAACCATTCACGAGGGGGCGGACGACGACGGAGAACATGGGGCAGGGAGAGCCTTGCTAAGATCCCTTATCGACAATGAACATCTAAATGTAACTCTCGTGGTACCAAGATGGTATGGAAGCAAAATAGGTGCGCGCAGATTCGTTCACATAAATGATGTCGGATTGAGCGCAGTGAAAAACATTAATACTGACTCCGGGTAAACAATATTGTAGGCGAAGAACAAAATAGAGTATTTCCCTGTGTATAACTTAATGACCATTTTCCCCTTATATATATATATATATATATATATATATATATATATATATATATATATATATATATATATATATATATATATATATATAAAGAAGACTTTTTTCTACTATATTATTCTCACAATTGTATGACCTTTTTCATTATTACCTTCAATCTACCTGAATTGTAAATTTTCTATGATTTTTCATTTTTTCTGCATTTTTCCATATTTTATTCTGTTTAAAGTGTTATTAATAATGCGCTATCGTCCGCCCATTTCATTTCATTGTGTATGTTACGCCGGAATTACTCAGTGTACAATTCGGGTTTTATATTTAGTATCAACAGAGTCGTATCCGGTTTAACAGCTGAGAATCAGAGAATGGATCTTTTCTCTGTTCTTTTCCGTTGTCCCCCCTTTTTTAGTTCTTATATAAAGTCACAATACCTGCGAGATATATATATGCGTGCGTTATCCTTTAAAGAGTAAGTGTTACTTTTAGGCGTGATTTTGTTCTTTATTACATGCTTATGTGCATGAGTCGGGGAGGATGTAATTATACGTTTAATTTTACAAATAATAAGTAATTATCCAATTGAATTACATCCTTACAATTAACTTCTTAACATAACTGTACATGAGGATAAGCACTGCTGTCTCTTCAAACGTCCCTATTTTAAAGATAATATAACAATCTTTTTTCATATATATGTGTATAACCAAGTACAGGGTCATGTTTTTTGTTGAACAATAATTAGATAAAATAAACTACATTTGTACCATGCATTTGCCAGTCTGCGCAATATGTTAATTTGCTAATATGCACAGCCTTTTATTTTCAATAGGGAACATAATATCCCTCTCTTCTCTCTATTGGGGCATGATATTTGTTATGTATTTTGTGATTGACAATGGTTAAATTAACAGATGATTATATGACCGACCAACTGAAAAATCATCTCTGTAAATTGTCAAGGACTAGGGGATAAAAGAAAGTGCCAAGGTGTTTCAATGAATTTAAAATTGAAAAAATACAATGTTTTTTTTATTCAAGATACACATCTTACAACTGAAGAAGAAAATAAATTATATGGAAACAATGTGGGGTCATGATGTCTTTTTTAATTCATTTAGGTCAAATGCAAGGGGAATTGCAATTCTCTTTAATGATAATTGTGAAGTTAAAGTACATAAAAATTACAGAGATGAAAATGGAAATTATCTTTTTTTAGAGGCTACAATTAACAACCTTCAATTTTTACTAGTCAACTTATATGGCCCAAATTCTGATACCCCAGAGTTTTATTCCCAACTGTTGGGAAAGATAGAAGAAATTTACTCAGGCCAATATGTTATAATAGGTGGGGATTTTAACTTAGTATTGAATCAAGACCTAGATACAATGAACTATAAAAGAATAAATAATCCTAAGGCACAAGTAGAAGTTCATAAACTCATGGAGACTCTTGACTTAATTGATATTTTTAGAGAAAATAATCCCACATTAAGAAGATACACCTGGAGAAAGAGAATTCCAATTAAACAGGGAAGACTTGATTTTTTTTTTATCTCACAATTTTTTTTTATCTCTGGCTCCACAAATAAAGTTTGAAAATAGTTATCGATCAGACCATTCACCATTAGTATTAATTTTAAAAACAAATGAAGAGGGGTTAAAGGTTTTTGGAAATTTAATAATTTACTACTTACAGACAAGGATTATGTTAAACTTATTAAGGACAAGATTTGCGAGGTTAAGCTACAATATGCCTGTTTAGTCTGCAATAGAGAATTAATTCCACAGATAAACAATGACATAATATCTTTTACAATTAATGACCAAATATCTCTAGACATCTTGTTAATGGAAATAAGAGGGAAAACAATTTCATACTCTACTTTTAAGAAGAAAAATGCAAGTAAGCGAGAATCACAATTAAAAAAAGAAATACTAATTTTAGAACAAAACTTAGGAGAGCAATCCTTGCCTGATATTACCAGTAAACAAAATGAACTTTAGAATATTAGAAAAGAAAGGCTTAAAGGACATTGTTTACGGTCAAGAAGCAAATGGATAGTGGAAGGTGAAAAGCCTTCTAAGTACTTTACTTCTTTAGAATCTAAAAACTTTATCAATAACCAAATACCAAAACTAGTGCAAGAAGACAAAACAATAATATATGATCAATATGAAATTTTAAATGAAACAAAAAACTTCTATGAGAAGCTGTATAGTAAAAAAAACACAGAAAGCTGGAGAAAATTTTGTTAAAGAAAAAATAAAGCAGTTTGACTTTCAAAAATTAGATACTAAGGAATTGCAATACATTGAAGGCCCATTAATCAAAACAGAAGTACTAAACTTTCTTAAAAAAATAAAGAATGATAAAAGTCCTGGACCGGATGGTTTCTCTAGCGAGTTTTTTAATTTTTTTTGGAAAGACTTGGGGTCCTTTATAACACGGGCAATAAATAACTCATATGAATTGTTAAACTTTTCAGAAACTAATAAATAAGGAATTATTACCTGTATTCCCAAACAAGAAAAACCTAGGCAATATTTAAAAATTGGCGCCCAATAAGTCTATTAAATGTTGTCTATAAATTAGCCTCTGGATGTATAGCAGAACGATTTAAAAAAGTCTTAGACAAACTAATCAGTAGTGACCAAACAGGATTTTTGAAGGGGAGATTCATAGGAGAAAATATTAGACTAGTGTATGATTTAATGAACTATACTGAACAAAACCAAATACCAGGATTATTAATGTTAATAGACTTTGAAAAAGAATTTGATTCCATATCTTGGAATTTTATTTACCAGACCCTTGATCTATTTAATTTTGGTGATTCAATTAAAGATTGGGTAAGCATTTTCTATAGTGGAATAAAGTCATGTGTTATTCAAAATGGGATAACGTCAGATTATTTTTACCCTCAAAGGGGCTGTAGACAAGGTGACCCAATTTCACTATATCTTTTTCTTTTATGTGCAGAAGTTTTAGCGATTCTTATAAGAAATAACAAAGATATTAAAGGTATAATTATAGAAGGAGAGGAATATAAACTTTTACAGTATGCAGATGATACTACTCTGTTTTCAGATGGATCCCCAGAATCATAAGATGGAATTCTAAGAGAACTAGATTTTTTTGCTGAATTATCAGGACTAAAAATAAATTGTTCTTATGGATTGGGAGCAAAAAATTTTCAAAAGAGGTTTTTCATCATTCAAAATGGAAGTTAGAATGGGGAAATAGCACATTTGACTTGTTAGGAATTAAATTCTCCATAAATCTTACTGAAATGATTGATTTAAATTACAACCCAATATTTCAAAAAATTCAAAGTACTTTGAAACAATGGAAACGCAGAAAACTAACACCTTTTGGACGACTAGTGGTTTTGAAAAATTTAATTATTCCAAAATTTAACCAACTCATTCTTACCTTACCAAACCCTAACAATGAAATGTTAAAAGAAATTGATAAAGAACTATATTATTTCCAATGGGGTGGCAAAGTCCACAAAATTAAAAAAAAAAATATTGTCATTCAAGATTATAGACTGGGGGGATTGAAAATGATTGATTACTCTGATTTTACACTTGCTTTGAAATCAAGTTGGATTCGTAGTAGACTCCTCACATCAAAATCCAAGTGGGTTAATTTATTTGAAGCTCAAATGAAAATAAAAATAAATAACTTATGGATACAGGGCTCGGATTATGTACTTAAACACAGTAAAAGTATAGGTAACACATTTTGGTCAGAAGTGTTCCTAAGTTACATAAAAATAAGGGAGATAATCTCCCAAAACACCAATCCCCTTTTTTAACACATATGGTATAACCCAAGGGTAAAGATAAACAAGGAAAGTATATTTTTGAGAAGTTTTTTTAATGCTAGTTTTGTTTGCATCATTGACCTTTTTGATATAGATGGTAACTTTAGAAGTTTTGAATCTTTAATTGAACTTGGTATTAAGACTAACTTTGTTGAATATAATGGTCTAAAAAAGAGTGTATTAAAACGAATAGGTGAATGCAATATAAAAGAAATTAAACCAACAGTTGGACCATATATCCCAAACACACTAGCCATATTCTACAAAAATAGAAAAGGATGTAAAGATATGTATAAATATTGATAAGGGAAAAGAGGGTCCAAAATAAAGCAATACTAAAATGGGAAGAGAATGACACAATATTGAATGAGAATGATTGGTATAAAATATTTGAACTTCCTTTTAAGACAACCAAAGAATCCAAATTCCATTGGTTACAATTCCAAATTTTACTCAGGATATTACCAACAAATTATTACTTGCATAAGCTTAAACTTATTGAATCCCCTAAATGTTCTTTTTGTAAACAAGATTCTGAAACAATCAGTCATCTTTTTGTAGAATGCCCATTTGTAAAAGAACTATGGAGTGACATTGAAGAGTTATTTTTAAGAAACTACAGGGTTACCCTAATGTTTGATAAGCAAAGTATACCTTTTGGTAAATATAAAAACTACCGTATGTATAGAATACTAAACCTGTTAAGTTATATTGAAAAACACTATATTTTCACTTGTAGACTTAAAACTTACCAAACTTTAAATGTGTTGGAACTCAAAAGGAAAATTGAAAACAGGCTTCTTGTGGAAAAATATTTACTTTTAAAGAACTGTGAATTTGAAAATTTTGAGAGACACTTGGAGAATATTATTGAAAGAATTTAGCAAGTCTTTACTATATATCCCAACTATTTGTTAAAAGAATGTATGATGCTTTTTTAAAATATCTTAATAAATCTTTTTGATAAGCAAACCCTGATAGACAGCTATGCCGCAAAGCAACCATTGCCCCGTCAGCTTTTTTCTCCCCGCCTTCTCTCTCATAAAAAAAAAAATATGTACATGTACGTGCTAAATATTATGTTCATGCTGTTGTTTGTGTATATTATAATCACATATTGGAAAATCCTTAAATTTAGAGCTGTCAATTTATTAGTTGGTGTGCATGTTATATTTTGTATTTGCTTTTCTTTTTTGGTTTCTTTTGTTTGTGTTTATATGCATATTATTTCACGCAATGTTTTCTGTCCTTTCTCACCCCCACCAAAAACATAAAAAACAAACTTTCACACCATTGTGAACTATCATATATCTTTTCTTGCATGTATATTGTATGTAAAAAAAACATGTTGAGATTCCAAAAGAAATGTAGTATGTAAGAAAGCTGTGAAAGTCATGAATAAAAACATAAATAAAAACTAGAGACGAGCTCGTTGCAAGCAACGATTAGGTTTTCCGTCGTAGCTGCGTCATACTTGTGACGTCATACAAAAAATTGATAGCTGACCATCGTACAATATTAAATGTGTAAACACTAAGAAACAAAGTATTATATTTCTGTGACCGCGTAGATTTTACGGTGATAGAGAATTCGTCTGGATCTGCATCGGTCGTGTGCAGTACGAACCGGGTGAGGGAATGTTGGCGTAAAGTGTATAAGGTAAAAGGTTGGGGCGCGCTGTGGGCCGTAAGCTAAACGAAGGGTAAGTTTGCCGTATTCCCGAAGGTCCACCAGTATACAGTTCCAGAGAAATAAACAGGCAATTGATGCAGGATTCCACATTATTGGACGAGACTCAACGATGGCAACATTATAACAATTTAACAGACAGACATGTTACAAACAAGTCGGATATGGCCAGAATTGGCCTCCGGACTCAAGACTCTGGGAGAGTCGGACGTGGCCGGGGTGGCTGCCGTATTCCAGACTGCGCATTGACAATTGTACATAACTATTTATAAGAATCTTAACAATGAGTATAAATTGCAATTAACAGGTAATGATATAAGTGAGCTGAGTGAAAGGTTCACAGATATAAAATAATTAAATAAACTTAATGAGTCTTTGATGTCCAATAAATGAAAATCTGATAATTGCACAATGATGTTTAAAGAGATTAACAGTCCTTGAGACATGACACTCTGTCTCTTTGAAATCACATATAAAGTCTGAAAAGTGTCAATCACTAAATAAAAAAAGTAACTATGTAAGAAATAAACTGTGAGAAAAAATTACGAAACAGATGTTGAATTTTACAAGTAAAGTAAAAAAAAAATTATAATTGAACAGTGCATTTTGCACGATGATACTACATGTTTATAAGCAAATACAGATCTTAACACGTTGTCTCTAGTTTGATTTGCCGCATTTTATTCACAGAGTGGGACTGTGGTTATGCCCTGTACGATGGTAAAAAGACCACTGGCAAACGTTTTACACGCATTTTTATCGAACGCAAGCGCCAATGAATCTATTAGTATATATGCGGAGATCCTTGAAATTTTACAAGGGGTTTTGAAGAATAATTTTGTATTTCGAGGAGGGGGAACATGCGCAGATCAGAAAATTTTTTCGGGGTGGGGGTTGAAAAGTCAGACGGTTATTTGAGTTTGCCAAGGGATGTCCGAGGCTTATTTGGTAAGTTTATAATGTACACGTAATTGAAAGAAATTTCGCTGGGGGGGGGGGGGGGGGGGGGGGAGTCTGGAACCCTTCCCCTTCTAGATCCGCGCACGGAGAAGACCGATGCCGGTAATTTTACTGTAATTTTAACCATTTTTATTTAATTATTCATGTTCATAATTATCAGAAAACCAATATAACCTTTCAAAGCAGTTAAAACCTAAAACTTAAGATACGAAACATTAGTCTCGGTGAGTATTGCGTCCGCGTACGAAAATAATGGCAATTTTCAAGAAATTCGGATGGACAATCTGTGTCCTAGGTCGTCCATCCGACGATTCTTTTCCTGACTAAAATCTACAGACCTGCAGTTAGAGATTTTCAAACTCTTATTGATTATGTCAATTTGTTTGTCTCAAAGAATCATTTTTTAAATCAATAAAGTTTTACCTTAAAAAAAAGAAAGAAATCGGGCACAATTTTCAATGTTAGCATTTTACAATCTTATGGTCTAATAAAATTTCAAGAAACAACTCTTCATTGCTTTATCCGGAATATTGCATGAAAAAAATTTACATCGCATTTTTTAAATTACAAAAGGATATTCAAAATGAACTTGGATTAACCGCTAACAAACAGGCATAAAGAGAGACTGAGAACCAATTTCTTCTCTTCTTTTTTTTTTTTACATCAAAAGAAATTCAAAAATAAATCAAAATATATATTTTTTCTTTGTATGCGTTAATGAAAATGTAGATCAGCAAGGGGTTCTTTTTCGTGCAAGCACCTACTTAACAGATTGTTACACGGGTCTACAACGATGACAAATATCGAAAAGGCAATATTGTGGGTGAAGGATGAATGTGTAGTTTGTTTTTTAAATTTATTTTTGATACATGTAATTATATTTATCTGGATCGGTTATGTTTGTTAGTTTGTTTTGATTATTAAAGTGGGGAATAAAGAAATGAGTAATTTCCAAGCACGTAGCATCGTTTTTGAAAGTGTGGGGGGGGGGGGGGGGGCAAACTCATCCAACAAATCTTAACAAGCAAAAAAAGAAAGCAAAATTGAATTTTCCAAAATTTTCAAAATTTCACTCATAATTTCATGATTTTCATACCATTTTTTTTTACATGCTACCAAAATGGAGGGGGGGGGGACAACTTCATGATAATTCAATTTTTTATGTAAATTTTATAAAAATAGTTGCTTCGAGAAAAAGTGGGGAGAGGACATCTTTATGTCATATAACATGTGAAACTGATTTCATTCCACCCACAAGCTTGAAATAATGAAATAATTTTAATGAAAACAATATAAATAGACGTCATGAATCCCATATCAAACGCCATATAACCACTTGATTCTGCGCGTCTTTTTACTGAATTTATAAACAGCGGCAAATTCTAAAATGTATTTTTAAAGGTAATGTTAGGTGCAAGTCTGTAGACCTTGTATGAAAAATTTCGGATGGTAGTCAATTTTTCCGGGATACAGACAGAGCGGTACATATATGCAGCTAAGGTAACTAAGAATGATCCCAATAAAATACTTTGTTGAGTAATGCAAGCTTTTAAGAAAGCAATACTTATATTTGTTTAAAATATAACACCCAAATACTTCGTCTTACATTCGCTATTTGTAGAACAAGCAGAACCGGCTCACCATATACATTGTTGGAATTTTATTGCCCTAGCATTGCAATGCTCTGCATGTACACAATTTCTTTTAAAATTTAAACACTTAAAGTGTTCATCTATATGGCTACATATGACGTATACACGTGATTCAAAATAACCCAGACGGAAAACGGTAAAGAATTCAGTCATTGAGTCTACGTTTTATAGAACTTGTAAGAAAACACAAAGCGGGTCTGAATGTTTGTTGATATGTCAATCTATCAATATACAGTTTGTTAATTATTTTCGATTGCTAAGGCTACAGCGTATTTGATGAACATTGAACAACATTTTTTCCATGCCACTTTTTTCCATGGAAGATAGCTAATACAAGTATAAAGCATTTATAAAATTTATTTAATTACCTCTTTAGAATTGTGTATGGAATAAATAATTTATAAGTTGCTGCTGAAGGTTGTTTGGTATTTTCGTTCGTAGATGCTTTGCAAGTAAAAAACCTGAAACGCGGGGCAAGTCATAATTGATATCCCTAATAACCGTAACTTAAAACTAGCGGCTTTGGATTCAAATATTATCGTATACGAATATTAAGTTCACTTTTTAAAATCATCTCCACGATGATAATTATATTATATCCATCACAAATCAGTATTTTTTTTTTTGCTTTAAAAGAATTGTTCTATCGGGAGCAATCCCGCGTTCGTTTAAATTGTCATGTCAGTAATACACATTGTGCTTTATATGACGGCCGTGTATACGTATTGTAGAAAAGTTGAGTTTAATTACCATGCATTGGAACCATTTTATTAACACATCTCCCAGTACTGAAACAATTCAAAATGTCTCTGTTACAGTAACACAGTGGGGCTTTAATCGTGTACGTCCAGCTCTACAAGCACATGCACTGTCGTCTAGGCGACGGCCTGAATACAGCTAGCGACTCTCCTATCGATCGGTTACCTGAGTCTCGTAATGCATCTAAATATAGACAGGGGCACAGTTATGAAACACACAACAAAAATAAGGTCAAAGAGGTTTATCTATATGAAATGAAAATGTACATATGTATAAAAACATTTGGGAATTTTATGTGGAATTATTTTTGCGCGCTACATGTGTCAGTTAGTGCATTACAAGAAGCCCTTTCATAACCTCATAAACGTGCGCACCCCCACAAAAATGGACCGAACTGACAACAATTGTTTCTGCAAATACTGACTATAAAATACGAAAACATTAAAATGAATACTATAGAAGGATTCAAAATTAATTTCTTTACAACTTTGCTTCAACAATGCATTAGAAATATTTATTCCTTTTTAAGTTATTGACAAGAAACTTTGGACGCCTCTAACTCCCTAATTATAAGGGCCAGCCCCTTTTTCGGTATACCGAATGAAAGGTCTGGGTAAGACCAAGAACTTTTAAAATACATGTTATAACAAATTTTTATCAGGTAGAAAACTAACACGGAAATTACGCGAATTTTTTTGATTTTTTTTCTTACCTTTGTTATAACATCTATATCACCCCTTTTATTTGCATTTAAATAATAAATAAAATATATCTTGCACAAATTCAATGTATTAGCTTCAAAACCAGCCCATCTTTGAGACTCTGCCAGTCATCGTTAAAGCTAAACCCCCTGGACAAAAGAAGTCGTTAAATTTTACTAAAAGGGGAATAACTCAAAACTGGATAGGGATTGTCCTCAACTAAAATATGCAACGACAACATCACGCGGCATGTTATCAGTCCTGAAAATTTTAAAACAATCGGTGAACAAACGAGCGAGATGTTAAGGATCAAAGTTGGCGTCTAGAAGAAAAAAAAAATAAGAAGAAACTAGAGCAAAGCTCGTTGCAAAGCAACGAGTGGGTCTTCCGTTAATGTAGGAAGTAAAGCTGGAAGTTCCTGTAAGAAGCAGAGCTCTTAAACCAACAACAATAGTAACGAAATAAAAAGATGAAAAAAAAATCGAATTATTCCTGGTACGACTTAACAAAATACGAATGATATTAAGTACGACTTAACAAAAACTTTTCCGATCTCAAGAACGACTTAACAAAAAAAATCCGAATGTGTTCAAGTACGACTTAACAATTATTTTTGGTACGAGTTAATTTTACTTTGAACATTACGCTATTTTTTAAACCAAGGACGCGGAATCAAAATTTCCGGAAAAATCAATTTTTAAACCCCAATATCTCTGTAATGCATCGTCCGATTTTTAAAAGGCTTTCAGTGTTAGATTCAGTTTAATAAGCTCTACAAAACACATATTCATTTTTGATTTGATCAGAAAATTCATTTTTTCGAAAAATTTGTTTCACTTCCGGAAGTAACAGATTTTCATTTCCAGCCTTATTACAGAGGTAAATCGACCAAATCATAACCATTGAAAATTTCAGGCCTCTATCTTAAAACGTTTTTGAGAAACGCTGCGGACAAAATGACTTTTTGAAAATTTTAAAAATGACGTTACGTCAAAACGGAAGTGACGTTGTCAAGGAAACTTTAACATCTTTGAGCTATAATAGTTTCACATTATTTCTGAAAATTTCACTAAAATCAGTTGGAAACTTTTGGAGTTATAAAGCCGAGAAGGAGTCAGAAAAAAAAGAAAAAGTATAATAATAACTAGAGCAAAGCTCGTTGCAAAGCAACGAGTAGGTCTTCCGTTAATGTCGGAAGTAAAGCTGGAAGTTCCTGTAAGAAGCAGAGCTCTTAAACCAATAACAAGAGTACCTTAAATAAAAAGATGAAAAAAATCGAATTATTCCTGGTACGACTTAACAAAAACCGAATAATTTTACGTACGACTTAACAAAAACCGAATAATTTTACGTACGACTTAACAAAAACCTTTCCGATTTCAAGAACGACTTAACAAAAAAAATCCGAATGTGTTACAGTACGACTTAACAATTAATTTTTAGGTACAAGTTAATTTAACCAAGAACTTGATACTAATTTCTTAACCAAAAACGCGGAATCAAATTTTCCGGAAAAATCATTTTTTGAACTCGTATATCTCTGTAATGCATCGTCCGATTTTAAAACGGCTTTCAGTGTTAGATTCAGCTTCATAAGCTCTATAAAACACATATTCATTTTTGATTTGATCAGAAAATTCATTTTTTCGAAAAATTTGATTCCCTTCCGGTTTCGACCGGAAGTGACAAATTTTCATTTCCAGCCTTATTACAGAGGTAAATCGATTAAATCATAACCATTGAAAATTTCAAGCCTCTATCTTAAAGCGTTTTTGAGAAACGCCGCGGACAAAATGACTTTTTGAAAATTTTAAAAAAGACGTAACGTAAAAACCGATGTGACGTTTTCAAAAAAACTTCACAAACTTTGAGGTATTATAGTTGCACACAACCTCTGAAAATTTCATCAAAATCGGTTGTAAACTTTTTGAGTTATAAGGCCGAAAAGGAGTCAGAAAAAAAAAAAAAAAGAATAATAACTAGAGCAAAGCTCGTTGCAAAGCAACGAGTGGGTCTTCCGTTAATGTCGGAAGTAAAGCTGGAAGTTTCTGTAAGAAGCAGAGCTCTTAAACCATTAACAAGAGTAACTAAAATAAAAAGATGAAAAAATCGAATTATTCCTGGTACGACTTAACAAAATCCGAATGATTTTAAGTACGACTTAACAAACACCTTTCCTATTTCAAGAACGACTTAACAAAAAAAAATCCGAATTGTTCAAGTACGACTTAACAATTATTTTTGGTACGAGTTAACTTTACTTTTAACATTACGCTATTTTTTAAACCAAGGACGCGGAATAAAAATTTCCGGAAAAGCAATTTTTAAACCCTGATATCTCTGTAATGCATCGTCTGATTTTAAAACGGCATTCAGTGTTGGATTCAGCTTGATAAGCTCTACAAAACACATATTCATTTTTGATTTGATCAGAAAATTCATTTTTTCGAAAAATTTGTTTCACTCCTTGTTTCGACCGGAAGTGACAGATTTTCATTTCGAGCCTTATTACAGAGGTAAATCGATTAAGTCATAATCATTGAAAATTTCAAGCCTCTATCTTAAAGCGTTTTTGAGAAACGCCGCGGACAAAATGACTTTTTGAAAATTTTAAAAATGACGTAACGTAAAAACGGAAGTGACGTTGTCAAGAAAACTTTAACATCTTTAAGGGATAATAATTTCACATTATCTCTGAAAATTTCATCAAAATCGGTTGGAAACTTTTTGAGTTATAAAGCCGAGAAGGAGTCAGAAAAAAAAAAAAGTATAATAACTAGAGCAAAGCTCGTTGCAAAGCAACTAGTGGGTCTTCCGTTAATGTCAAGAGTAAAGCTTGATGTTCCTGCAAGAAGCAGAGTGTTTAAATCAATAACAAGAGCAACTTAAACTAAAAGATAAAAATAAATACGAATGATACTATGTACGAATTAACAAAAACCTTAACGATTCTAAGAACGACTTAACAAAACAATAATTCTGAAGGTGTCAAAGTACTTAACAAAAATCGAATTATTTTTGGTACGAGTTTGAACTTTACGCTATTTTTGAAACCAAAAACGCAGAATCAAAATTTCCGAAAAATCAATTTTTAAACCCCGATATCTGTTATGCATCTTCCGATTTAAAAACGGATTTTAGTTTTGTACTCATCATGAAAATTACCGTAGGTTACATGTTTAATTTTTAATATTGAAAAAAAATGAAAAACTAAAACAAGAGGCAATTGGGCCACATCGCTCACCTGAGGAACAATAGGTATGATAAAATCAGCTTAATGGAGTCACAATGCAAACTATCTGGACAATGTACAATAATACATGTAGATCCTGTATAAATAAAATCCATTCCCCCCCCCCCCCTAAATATTCTTATGTTTATAATCATTAGTTCCTTTTCTAAAAGGATGATTTTATATTGATTTTATAGTCATATCGCATGTTGAGTATTGCAGTTCTCAAAAAGATCCTCAACAATAGTTTATATATATGGGATATAAACCTACATCAAACTCTGAACCTTCTTGTGAGGTCAAAAAACTGTCCTGGGGCCAAAGTCTTAACAATTATAAAGAATCATCTGGCTGATTAGTTTCTGAGAAGAAGATTTTTAAATATTTACTCTATATATTCCTATGTTAAACTTTGACCTCCCCCCCACCCATTGTGGCCCAAACCTGACCCCGGGGTCATGATTTTCACACCTTTGTATCTACACTCCCTGAGGATGCTTCCAAAAAATTTCAGCTTTCCTGGCTGATTAGTTTCTGAGAAAAAGATTTTTAAAGATTTTCTCTATATATTCCTATGTAAAACCATTCCCCCATTGTGACCCCACCATACCACCTAGGATTATGATTTGAACAAACTTGAATCTACACTACCTGAGGATGTTTCCACTTTAATTTGAGCTTTTCTGGCCTAATAGTTTTTGAGAAGAAGATTTTCTCTATATATTCCTATGTAAAACTTGATCCCCCTCTTGTGGCCCCTCCCTACCCCCGGGGACCATGATTTGAACAAACTTGAATCTACACTACCTGAGGATGCCTCCACACAAGTTTAAGCTTTTCAGGCCGAATAATTTTTGAGAAGAAGATTTTTGAAAAATACCAACAAATTTTCAATAATTCTCAATTATCTCCCCTTTAAAGAGAGCGTGGCCCTTCATTTGAACAAACTTGAATCCCCTTCACCTAGTGGTGTTTAGTGCCAAATTTGGTTGAAATCTGCCCAGTGGTTCTTGAGAAGAAGATGAAAATATGAAAAGTTTACAACAACGACAACGACAAATTGTGATCAGAAAAGCTCACTTGAGCCTTTGGCTCTGGTGAGCTAAAAACAAAATAAAGGAAACATAATTGCATACTTTTATTGAAAAACAAATTTTCACAGCTAACAATTCTAAATTACTTTAAACAGCCATAATTTTGTTTGTTATAATTTCTTATCAAACACAAACCACAACAAGGCATGATGCTTTCTTAAAGTTCCATTACAGTGACTGTTCATGAATTATCCGATTTAATTTGATTTACTGGTAAATAGTCTGTAGAACACATTAGGAATATGCATGTGGGTAGAGGTGACAGGTTAACTTCAAGAGCTGAAAAGAATCAACAGGTAAAAACCATGTGGCCACCAATAGATGAAATTAAAAAAATCAATAAGCTGTGTTAATACATGTACCGGTATAAAGTTTACATTAACATATGCATAGTATTTCTGAAAAAAATACACTGACCATGCAGTGTAATTAGTATGACATATCCCGATACGTGACATTAGATGGCACAGGACAGTTTTTTTTATACATTTCAAAAGTAGCCTGGGGACGTGTGTCTTCGGAACCCTGTAACTGGAATTTCCTCAGTTCCCATTCAGCACAAATACCTTTAAGTCACTCTTTATAAGGCCAATCACTAATTTCTGAAGAAAATTACTAGTCAAAACCTGTAAAATTTTCTACATACTGGTTTTTATGAGATTTTGACCCTTCCATATTTTGCTAATTTTTCATGATTTTTCAGCTTTTTAGACCTCCCCCAGCCAATTCCCTGCAAAGGGTTGACCTTCCGTACCATGTGCATGTTGCACCATCACATGTCAGAAACTTACCAGTGTATAGTTTATAATGCCCCATCCACCTACTTTTCGTGTTATTTACCCTCCCATCTGTAACAGTCATAGCCGCAGGTTTCACATTTTACTTCTGAATCTCATGTACCTAACATATGGGGCCTATATATTGAATATCAATTTCAACAAGAGACATCCCTCTAAGTAATGATAATCATTAAAAATCATTTCATGAGTTTTAGCAACACTCATAAGCCTTTAAGTACAGCAACTCTCAATTTTACAAAAATATTCACGGGTACTTTATCCGAAACTGTCCCTTGCTACCTTTAACTTACACTAACATTCTCTGAAAAGTCATCTTGTCTTAAACTTACAAAGCTTATGCTATTCTGAGAAAAAGTATACCTCATTTTGCCAATTCCATTAAGGATTAAGAAAAATATGGCCATTTAAGTGAACCCAGCATTTCCACTTTCCTCTATTTAACACAGATTCATAGGGCTCTCCATAAATAAAGCATCTTTACCTAATCTTATAGAGGTCAACTGTTGTTCAACCTCCCTAAATAAGAAACCTTATTCAAAACTACATACATATACATGATATTATCATGACAAAAGCACCACATCACTTAGAAATACCCTTACAAGTATACCCTCCCCCTATTTTTTGATTTTCCTAAGAAGCATTAGTTTGAACACTTTAACCTAATATTATGAAACTTGTGGCAATTCCCTTAAGTCATTTCTCACACATATTTAAAAACAACCATCACTGATATTGAAAATTGATCTTTTCTTGCTAAATGGATGAAATGTAACATTTTTTTTCACAAAAAGACATGCCGCCATACATGTGATTTCTTGTTTCCATGAAACAGTAAGCTTATAATCATATTTAGTGAATATCTTATTTATTCTTGTTTCTAGTCTCCTTTTAACTTTGCTAAAATAGTAAGACCTACCAGTGTGATGTCTGCTCTTAATTAAAATGAAATTCAAGCACAACCGGGTACCTGGGGACGGATGAGAATTCCATGATAAATGTTCATATTTATGTTTTTCCTACATTTTTGACGCATATATACAATAAAAGGGTAAACATTTGTTGTTTCTTGATCATTTCGAAGGTAATTATTATAGCAGATGTTTTTTCAAGGTCAAATGTACATTCCATAAACAATTTTACAAAGCTTTGGATTTTAGTTGCACAAAGAAAAAATGAGGGATTGCACGATAATACATGCTCATTTTGAAATTTAAAGCATTGTTGATTTCTTTTCCTAGATAGAGATATGCACAAAATGATGTTGCTCTGTGAGGCTTTGCCAAGATTAAAAGCATGAGAGAGAGAGAGAGAGAGAGAGAGAGAGAGAGAGAGAGAGAGAGAGAGAGATCTGAGGCACATGTAGTAAAAATTATTACATACATTTGTCTTACTGTAAAAATTGTTTACAATGTAGATGTGTTCTGCATGTAAAGTTTACCTAAAATGAATCAATAAAATTCAATATATATTAAGGATAAACTAATCTCAAAGAATTTACAATGTTCTGTAAAATAATCAAATCTTGAGAAGAATGTTTTATAGATATCAGGGAACATTAACCTAAAATCTGAACTTAAAGTTCTTTTCATCTTGCACTCTGTTTTATATGCTCTTTCACAGGCGATAATCATATATAACGGCAAACCAGACAAAAGTTCTAATTTTATTTAGACTGAATATTTACCATGTCAAATATATTTATTTAATTAAGCACAAGCCTGTCTGAGTTCTTTAATTCATTAATTAAGTGGAGGTGATATGGTAAAGATCTGCTATTTTCAAATATTTAGGGTAAAGTTATCATCATGCAAACATGCACTCTAATTACAACATTCTACTCTTGTGTGCCTTTGGACCCCCACCCCTTTTAATTGCACTGTTTTACAGTGTGTGGTGTGTTGTTCAATACAAAATAAGACATACATATAAATAGAAATTCAAAAGAGTAGTGTGCAAAACATACACGTGAAAATACATTGGACAGATAATATCCCGAGATTTCTCCGACTCAAATGCCCGCTTTTATATTGTTACGCACGTCAAAAGCGGAGGTTAGAGTCAGAGGAATGTCGGATTAGATTGAAAAGTGCACAAACACTTTGAAAAGAAAAAGTCAATACGACATATCCTGTATTGAAACATACCTTTATAATCTGTCATACGTTAGTTGAGCTGAAATTTCCACTATCGCCGTCTTGCAGGCCATTCTTCTGAAACACCGCTATCAGCTGTTGTTCGCAGTCAAAACATGGCGAGTTGACATGGTGAATCGTACGATAATTATTTCGATTAAAAGTAATAAGACTAATAAAAACTAACAACGTAATTATCGACCGAATTAACGAAATTGTTTCAATAAACACTCTGATTAACTATATAAAAAAAGAGTTCGGTTTTATGACCTGTACGAAATCTTTTCAGCAGGAGTTACTTTAAGTGTGAATTTTGCACTATTTTTAAAACCAATAACGAGGAATCAACATTTCCGGAAAAATCAATATTTAAACCCCGATATCTCTGCAATGCAGTATCCGATTTTAAAACGAATTGAAGTTTTGTATTTAGCTTTGCAAACTATACAATATGCATAAATTTTATGTTTTTTATAAAGTTTTATGATCAGTACGAATTGTTACAGTAGAAGTTACTTTCAGTGTGAATGTTGCACTATTTTTGAAACCAAGAACGTGGCATCAAAATTTCCGGGAAAATCAGTTTTTAAACCCCGATATCTCTGTAATGCATCCTCTGAATTTTAAACGGTTTTTAGCATTAGATTCAGCTTAAAAAGCTCTACAAAATACGTATACGTTTTTTGTTGGATCAAAAAATTCATTTTTTCAAAAAAATTGATTCGCTTCCAGTTTCGACCGGAAGTGACAGATTTTTATTATATAGCTTCATTACAGAGGTAAATTGACCAAATCATAACCATTGAAAATTTCAAGCCTCTATCTTAAAGCGCTTTTGAGAAAAGTCCCGGACAAAATGACTTTTTTAAAATTTTAAAAATGACGTCACGTCAAAACGGAAGTGATATTGTCTTTAAAACTTTAAAATCTTTAAGGGACGATAACTTGCTAAAATCTGTGGAAGTTTCATTGAAATCGGTTGAAAACTTTTTGAGTTATGAAGCAAAAAAGGAGTCAGAAAAAAAAGAAAAAGTATAATAATAATAACTAGAGCAAAGCTCGTTGCAAAGCAACGAGTGGGTCTTCCGTTAATGTCGGAAGTAAAGCTGGAAGTTCCTGTAAAAAGCAGAGCTCTTAAATCAATAACAAGAGTACCTTAAATAAAAAGATGAAAAAATCGAATTATTCCTGGTACGACTTAACAAAATCCGAATGATTTTACGTACGACTTAACAAAAACCTTTCTGATTTCAAGAACGACTTAACAAAAAAAAATCCGAATGTGTTACAGTACGACTTAACAATTAATTTTTAGGTACAAGTTAATTTTACCAAGATCTTGATACTAATTTCTTAACCAAAAACGCGGAATCAAAATTTCCGGAAAAATCATTTTTTGAACTCGTATATCTCTGTAATGCATCGTCCGATTTTAAAATGGCTTTCAGTGTTAGATTCAGCTTAATAAGCTCTATAAAACACATATTCATTTTTGATTTGATCAGAAAATTTATTTTTTCGAAAAATTTGATTCCCTTCCAGTTTCGAGCGGAAGTGACAGATTTTCATTTCCAGCCTTATTACAGAGGTAAATCGATTAAATCATAACCATTGGAAATTTCAAGCCTCTATCTTAAAGCGTTTTTGAGAAACGCCGCGGACAAAATGACTTTTTGAAAATTTTAAAAATGACGTAACGTAAAAACGGAAGTGACGTTTTCAAAGAAACTTCACAAACTTTGAGGTATTATAATTGCACACAACCTCTGAAAATTTAATTAAAATCGGTTGTAAACTTTTTGAGTTATAAAGCCGAAAAGGAGTCAGAAAAAAAAATAAAAAGAATAATAATAACTAGAGCAAAGTTCGTTGCAAAGCAACGAGTGGGTCTTCCGTTAATACCGGAAGTAAAGCTGGAAACTCCTGTAAGAAGCAGAGCTCTTAAACCTATAACAAGAGCAACTAAAATAAAAAGATGAAAAAAAATCGAATTATTCCTGGTACGACTTAACAAAATCCGAATGATTTTAAGTACGAATTAACAAAAACCTTTCTGATTTTAAGAGCGACTTAACAAAAAAAATCCGAATGTGTTTAAGTACGACTTAACAATTATTTTTGGTACGAGTTAACTTTACTATTAACGTTATGCTATTTTTTAAACCAAGGACGCGGAATCAAAATTTCCGGAAAAATCGATTTTTAAATCCCAATATCTCTGTAATGCATCGTCCGATTTTAAAACGGCTTTCAGTGTTAGATTCAGTTTAATAAGCTCTACATAACACATATTCGTTTTTGATTTGATCAGAAAATTCATTTTTTCGAAAAATTTGTTTCACTTCCAGTTTCGAGCGGAAGTGACAGATTTTCATTTCGAGCCTTATTACAGAGGTAAATCGATTAAATCATAACCATTGAAAATTTCAAGCCTCTATCTCAAAATGTTTTTGAGAAACGCCGCGGACAAAATGACTTTTTGAAAATTTTAAAAGTGACGTTACGTCAAAACGGAATTGACGTTGTCAAGAAAACTTTAACATCTTTGAGGGATAATAGTTTCACATTATCTCTGAAAGTTTCATTAAAATCGGTTGGAAACTTTTTGAGTTATAAAGCCGAGAAGGAGTCAGAAAAAAAAAGAAAAAGTATAATAACTAGAGCAAAGCTCGTTGCAAAGCAACGAGTGGGTCTTCCGTTAATGTCGGAAGTAAAGCTGGAAGTTCCTGTAAGAAGCAGAGCTCTTAAACCAATAACAAGAGTAACTAAAATAAAAAGATGAAAAATCGAATTATTCCTGGTACGGCTTAACAAAATCCGAATGATTTTAAGTACGACTTAACAAAAACCTTTCTGATTTCAAGAACGACTTAACAAAAAAATCCGAATGTGTCCAAGTACGACTTAACAATTATTTTTGGTACGAGTTAATATTACTTTGAACATTACGCTATTTTTTAAACCAAAGACGCAGAATCAAAATTTCCGGAAAAATCAATTTTTAAACCCCGATAACTCTGCAATGCATCGTCCGATTTTAAAACGGCTTTCAGTGTTAGATTCAGCTTAATAAGCTCTACAAAACACATATACATTTTTGATTAAATCAGAAAATTCATTTTTTCGAAAATTTTGTTTTACTTCCGGTTTCGACCGGAAGTGATAGATTTTCATTTCCAGCCTTATTACAGAGGTAAATCGATCAAATCATAACCATTCAAAATTTCAAGCCTCTATCTTAAAGCGTTTTTGAGAAAAGTCCGGGACAAAATGACTTTTTGAAATTTTTAAAAATGACGTCACGTCAAAACGGGAATGACGTTCTCTTTAAAACTTTAATATTTTTGAGGGACGGCAACTTACAAAAATCTCTGAAAATTTCATCAAAATCGGTTAAACACTTTTTGAGTTATGAAGCAAAAAAGGAGTCAGAAGAAAAGAAAAAGAATAATAATAATAATAATAAAAAGAAACCGAAGAATAACAAGAGGGTCTTCCGTTGAAAACGGAAGACCCTAATAATAACTAGAGCAAAGCTCGTTGCAAAGCAACGAGTGGGTCTTCCGTTAATGTCGGAAGTAAAGCTGGAAGTTCATGTAAGAAGCAGAGCTCTTAAACCAATAACAAGAGTAACTAAAATAAAAAGATGAAAAAAATCGAATTATTCCTGGTACGACTTAACAAAATCCGAATGATTTTAAGTACGACTTAACAAAAACCTTACTAATTTCAAGTACGACTTAACAAGTTTTTTTTGTACAAGTTAATTTTACTTTGAACATTACGCTATTTTTTAAACCAAGGACGCGGAATCAAAATTTCTGGAAATATCAATTTTTAAACCCCAATATCTCTAATGCATCGTCCGATTTTAAAACGGCTTTCAGTGTTAGATTAAGCTGAATAAGCTCTACAAAACAGAAATTCATTTTTGACTTGATCAAAAAATTCAATTTTTCGAAAAATTTGATTCACTTCCGGTTTTGACCGGAAGTGACAGATTTTCATTTTGAGCCTTATTACAGAGGTAAAACGACAAAATCATAACCATTGAAAATTTCAAGCCTCTATCTTAAAGCGTTTTTAGAAACGCTGCGGACAAAATGACTTTCTAAAATTTTTTGTTTAAATGACGTAACGTAAAAACGGAAAGGTCGTTTTCAAAGAAACTTTAGGATCTTAGAGGCATAATAGTTGCACATAATCTCTCAAAGTTTCATCTCAATCGGTTATAAACTTTTTGAGTTATAAAGCCGAAAAGGAGTCAGATACAAAAGATGTCACCTTTGACCTTCCAAACTGTGCTTGTTGCACCATCAAATGTCAGAAACTTAGCAATGTAAAGTTTATTATATTTCTGTGAATATTTCCTATGTAAAATTACAATGAATAAACATGCTATTCCATCTAACTGTGAAATAGTTTCTATGCTATCTGTCCATAGTGAATAGTCAACGAAAGTATTCACCAGCAGCATACAATTTCCCTTTTTTAAACTCGGAACACCTCTGGTATAATCCGATCACAGCATTAAATTCAAAGTCCGATAATTCTAATTTGTTTATCATCAAGAAATTCTGCATCGCCAACAAATAAAGTTTTCTTCAGGATAATAATTAAGATATCTATAGCTATTTACTGACAGAAAGACAGACTAAGACTGTTGTGTTGTGTGAGGATGACAGACAGTTTATTGTCCCCCTCAACAGCAACTATTTCACTTGGCTTCGCCCCATGAAATAGTGGCTGTCTTGGAGGACAATAAACTTGCTATCATCCTCATACCCAGTGAATAGGTATATAATGTCCCATCCACATAAATTTCGAGTTATATAACCTCCCATTTGTAACCTGCAATTTCACAGTGTAAAGTCAACACAACAGTCTTAGCCGCAAGTTTCACCATTCAATTCGCATGTACGTATTAAACATTAGGGGTTTTCATATTGCATACCAATTCCAACAAGGGAGATCCCTCTAATGATGATCATTAAAATTCATTTTATGAATCTTAGCAACACTCATAAGCCTTCAATTGTGCAGCATCTCTTAAGGTGGCTCAAAACACCTTGAAATATTTTCTCAAATCAGCAGAAAATTACTTGATTATGATAGATATCATAATTGATAAGAAGTGTTTAAGTCAAATAGGCAAAAAATATGCAAATTTGGATGAACAATTACATTTTCAAAAATTTAATTCAATAAACAGTAACAAAAGCTCCAGGCGGACTAAAACTCAAACGCTTTAGAAACCCAATACTTTAACCATTAAGCTATGACGGTATACAACCCAATCAAACGATATTAAGAGTTCAACAAAACATTTAAATCGCCATCTTGTGAAGTAGTGTCTTAAAAAGTATAAGTCTAGGTGTAGTGATGTACCTTAATTTTACAAAAATATTAACGGGTACTTTATCCGAATGGTCCCTTGCTACCTTTAACTTAGTACATTTTATGAACAGATGTCTTTGTCTTAGAATAAGAAAGCTAATGCAATTCTGAGAAAAAAGTATACCACATATTGACAATTCCATTGAGGTTTAATAAACATATGGCCATTTAAGTGAACCCACCATTTCCAATTTCTTTTACTCAACACAGATTTACAGGGTTCTCCTTAGTAAAACATCTTTACCTGACCTTTTAGAGGTCAATTGTTGTTCAACCACCTTTAATGAGAAACCTTATTCAATACAACATACATCTACATGATATAATCTTGATAAAAGCATCACATAACTTAGAAATGCCCTTACATGTATACCCACCCCCTATCTTTTGATTTTCATAAAAAGTCATGGTTTGAAATCTTTTACCTAATTTTCTGAAACTTGTGGCAATTTCTATGAGTCATTTCTCACACATATTTGAAAACAATCATCAATGATACTAAAATTTGATCTTTTTATGTTTCTTGAATGATTTGTAGCATTTTAATAATTAAATAGACAAGTATTCCTGCATGTGATTTCTTTTTTCCATGAAAAAAAGTAAGTTAACAATCATATTTATTAAATATCTAATCTATTCTGGTTTCTAGTCTCTTTTTAACCATGATAAAACAGTAAGATCAACAAGTTCAACATCTGCCTTATATAAAATTAAATTCAAACACACCCGGGTAGCTGGAGGCGGCGGAGAATTCCATTAAAAATGTTCAAATTTGACATGTTTTTTTCTACTTTTTTTATGCATATATACCTTAAAAGGATGAAAATAGATTGTTTCTTGCTCATTTCAAAAGTAATTATCATTGCTGGTGTTATTCAAAAGTCAAATGTACATTTACATATCCTACATGTAATCTTATGGAGAAAATTGGAAAGAGTTTGGGTGATTTTTCAACTATGTAAACACATCTAAATATCTTTATAAAATAAAAAATGAAGGAAACATAATTGCATACTTTTATTGAAAAACAAATTTTCACAACAATTATATTTCTTTAAACAGCCTTAATTTTGTTTTTCATAATTTCTTATCAAACATGAACAAACCACAATAGGACATGATGCTTTCTTAAAGTTCCATTATTGTTCATGCATTATCCGATTTAATTTGAATTACCGGTAGATAGTCTGTAGAACACAAGGAATATGCATGTGGGTAGAGGTGACAGGTTAACCTCAAGAGCTGAAACCACAAGAATCAACAGGTAAAAGCCATGTGGTAACAAGAGTCTGCTTTAAGCTGAAATAAAAAAAAAATAAATTAGCTGTGTTAACATACATGTACTTGTAATAGCTGTGTTTACATTAACATATACATAATATTTTTGGAAAAAATACACTGACCATGCAGTGTTATAAGTATGACATATCCAAATATATGACATTAACATTTAGCCAGTACAAAAACAAAAATGTGCATATCAAGTCATAATATCATAACATTAAAATAATTTCTTGGGTATAGACATATCAGATTGAGAGAGAGCGAGAGCAGGAGTGAGCGAGAGAGTTTGTTTTACTTGAAAAGCGACAGCAATATTTCAATTCATAAACTACAAAGGAATATTACCAATCCAAACAGTGTCAAAGTATAAGCTTCTGCTACGTGTATACCATGTTTTGTCAATTCTACTGGGGTTTATTGCGAATAAATTTAGCGAGGGTTTTTTTTTCTTACGAATTACATGTTTTAAAAACAATACTATGTATAATGCGCATAAAAATGAGGGATTAATAATACATGCTCATTTTAAAATTCAATGCACTTTGGATTTCTTTTACAAGTACGAGATATTTTTGACATAAAATTAAGATGCCCTCTGACAGTTTCATGAGTCTTTGCCAAGATTAAAAGAGAGAGAGAGAGAGAGAGAGAGAGAGAGAGAGACAGAGAGAGATCTGAGGCACATGCAGTAAAAATTATTTACATACTATGTAGATGTGATATGCATGTAAAGCTTACCTAAAATGAATCAATATGTATAAAAGATAATCTAATCTCTCAAATTACAATGATTCTGTGAAATACTTATATCTTGAGAAGACTGTTTAATAGATATCATGGAACATTGACCTAAATTCTGAGCTTGATATAATATGAAATTTGAGACTTTTCATCTCGCACTCTGTTTTACATGCCTGTTACACAAGCAATAACCATATAGAGAGCAAGACAAAAGGTCTTATTTTAATTAGATTGAATATTTACTTTGTCAAATATATTTATTTAATTAAATACAAGCATGAGTTTTTTAATTTAAAAATTAAGTGAAGGCGATATGGTAAAGATCTGCTATATTTAAATATTTAGGGTAAAGTTATCATCATGCAAACATGCACTCTAATTACAACATTCTATTCTTGTGTACCTTAGGACTCCCATCGCTTTTAATTTTAAATTCTTCATGCAATTTACTACTGATATCCTCTCTTCACTTGCCTCGGATAGTCTTTTAAACACCATCACCAGTCCCGTAAATTCATGTGGTCCACTTTGTTTACATGTAAAAATGGCGACTCTCGATCTCGATGTAAATTCAACATACTTGATTTCCCGAGGTCGGTAGCGTGTTTCGGAGAAAGTCTGAGGCAAATAAAGAGGCGATATCAGTAGTAAATTGCATGAAGAATTTAATGGTACTAATTGTTTTCACAGAATTTGCGTATAAATAAGGTAAATCAGTCCAAAACTAGCGCACGTTTTTCTGCGCAATAAATATACATGTACAATTTTTTCAATGGGTGGCCCTGTAGCTCTCCGGTCTGTCATTATTTTTTTCCCGGAGAGCTACAGTTCTGCAGCTACCGTGAAAATACACTGGACAGATAATATTCCGAGATTCCGCTGACTCTAACGCCCGCTTTTATATTGTGACGTACTTCAAAAGCGGAGGTTAGAGTCAGAGGAATCTCGGATTAGATTGAAAAGACTAAGTGCTATGGTGTTTATCTACCTACACTATCTATATAATAACCGTGGGTTGCCCCGAACTCACCTATACATCTTGTCTGGTAGCTGTCAGCTTCTAGAATAGCCTGCACGAGCGGATTCCCGCCCTCTGACGTCATGGCTACTAGGTAGCTCGTACTAGAAATGGTTCCACGAACACCACACTCCCCTCCGTCTTCTTTCTGGGGAGCCAGTCCCACCTACAGGTGGGACCACCGATCTTCAGTGAGGCAATCACGCCCATCCCAGCAACAGCCGGGATAACATGAAAGGGAACCTGGTCCCACCTACAGGTGGGACCCACAATCAGAGTGGCGCTACAACGCCCATCCCAGCAACAGCCGGGATGAAAATCAGCCGGGCGGCCAAGGCCATATCAAAACTGGCTTCCACCCGTAGGGGTGATGGTAGCTCACCCTACCACTCCTGGAGGATCAGGATGTGCACCCTGCGAGCTCCAGGGTAACCCCGCGGCATCTCCGCCAAAACGTACCCCCCGGTCAGGACTCCAGGAGGGGGACGAGGGTACTCCGGGTTGGGGGCGAAACTTGCCCCTGCTCCCGGGCGCCAGGGTTCTTTGAGAGGAGTAGGTCACGTCTGGTGCTAACAGAACTTCCGAAAAACTAGGAAGTGGGAAGGCCATCCCGGCAACAGTCGGGATAGCAAGTCACAAGGGCAGGGCCCATCTCCACGACAAGGGCCGACACACACACACACAAAGGAAAATCCAGGGACAGTCCAAGTCGTTTTGGGTTGCTAGTTCAGTCCGGGAAGGGCAGCTCCGCTATGTCTGGTCAACAAGACATGCCGTACGCAATTCTGAGGGCAAAGAGGGTCTCGGTGGTACATCCATCACTTCTATCAGGACGCCAGGACTGGAGTACTTCGAGTTTGTTGCCTCTCCTTGGTGCTGTCCTCCGGCAGGAACTTTGAAATACTCCTTCGCTACCTCAGGGCTGCTCTCCATAATTCTCGGCTTAACTGTAGTGGCAGCCTGAACATACAGATCTTCATCCCGCGAGACTGCTCCCTGAATCTGGGGCACGGTGTCATCCACCAAGTCCACCATGGCCTCAGGGCATCTGGATTCTGTAGGGATCTCCTTACTGCGCTGCATTTGTTGCCCCGGATTACTGTCTGTCGGGGCGACTTCACCATTTCCCAAGACCGCAGCTTTCAGCCTCTTGTGTCGCACCCTTCGCCTACCACGCTTCCTCCTGCACCCGATAACGGCACCAGAGGTGTCCTGATCCACACATGGGTCACCTGCAGGGGGTTTCCTCAAACTGTTCATCTTATCCCGGGTCAGCCGGCACACAGTGCGAAGCTGCTCGCTTTCCATGGGCTGTGAACTGCCCATCTGTGTCTTTGTATCTGCAACTGCTCGACGGGCACCACGGTAAGGCAGAGGACAATCGTCTCCAGCACCTCCTTCCGTCTTCCGTCTGACATAAGTGCGACATTCTCTCCGAAAATGGCCAGACTTCCCACACTTAAAACAGTTGCTTGTCCTTGGGCCAGGATGCCTTCTGGGGAGGCCAGTCATCTGGGTCCCAAGCCGAGTTGAGTCAAGTACTTCCTTGAGAGTCTTCTCTAGCAGCTGCACTTTTCCCCTCAACTCCCGGATCTCGCTCTCAGCTTCGCCACATCCCCCACATTTAACAACCCCCATCGAGTCCTCTCCATTGCAGTCCACGACATCAGGGCACTCAGACTCGACAGCGAGTTCCTCACGTGGCCGCACCTTGCACTCTGCACTCCAGTCTGCAGGGGCTGACACTCTGCTCCCTGGAACCTCAGATTCTCCATTGGAGAACAGATCAGGTGAAGGTGAGCTCTCAAATTGCACCTTAAGTCTACTGCGTCTCCTCTTCATACAGGAACGCATCTCCACCACCAGTGTGTCGGAACCTGACTTCGGGGTAGTCTGCTCCATGGTACAACCATCCACTGGGGGCATTTCTGTTCTGTCACTTCTATCGGGTGTCATCATGCGTACCGTTCTAATAAGCTGACTCTCGCTAGCGGCTCTGCCCCTAAACTGGGGTCCTCTGCTACAGTCCTCCGCCGGACAGGCACCTCGGTTGGACAGGGGGCTATCCCAGTCCCCACTAACACTTCCTTCCGACTTCTGTCTAGCATCCAGAGGGCAATTCCTGCAGAAGAATCCAATCTCTCTGCACTGGAAGCACAGGCCTGCTTCCTCTCTCGCAGAAGGCGGTGGGGTACCCGACCTACTGGTCGTCTCCTTGAGCGCCATCTCCAAATCGTACACCCGGCTCCACAACTCCTGTATCTCACTATTCTCGGGCTTAACTGGGGTTCTCATCTCTTCAACAGCTTCCTCTAATTGACGAATGCGTCTGTGCCATTCTTGCATTTTCCTACTCTCCTCGTCTGCTTCTCTCCTAGATTCCACTGTCTGGTCATCTTCCGCCATCTGTCTCGCTGTCACGTGCTGAGAGGGCCTTCTCCGCCGCGAGTGCTGGTAAAACTGCATACGGTCCAGTGCCTCCTCCACAGTCTTAGGGTTACCGTCCAAGGCGTACAGGCCGGCGTCAACATCCTTCGCACCATAACACAGGCGGGGTATGGCCTGAGTCTGGATATCTGGCAGCTGGGGGAAAGCTCGGGTGGCCAATACAAGTACACGATCTGCCCACTCCTTCAGGGACTCATCACTACTCTGTAATGCTGACTGGAAGTTAAGTTGATGAGTGAGGTCTGGTGCCGATGAGCCAAAGCGCTTGTCGAACTTCCGGAGTATTTCACTGAACCTCAGGCGGGGGGTAGTCTCCAGCATCAAAGTGTAATACTCACTGGCCGGGCCCTCCAGGAAGAAACAGAATTGATCGTGTTGCTCGGTCTCATTCCACTGTTGGCTGCGCGAAAGGCGAACAAACTTATGAAGGAAGGCTTTCCAGTTGGACTTGCCATCATAGCGGAGATCCTTATATCTGGGTCTATTCCGGACGGTCGGGTGGCTAGAACTGGCTGGTAGTGCGGTATAGTCTTGAGGATTGTACTGCATCGCAGGCTGCTGCACATCTCCAGGTAAGCCATAGGTCGCGACGGGTGTCTGCAAAAACACCGGGACCCCACGAGACACTGCGGATGACCGCGCGTACTCTGGGGGTGCGTGAGATGTTGCGGATAACCGCGCGTATCCATGGGGACTGCAAGACGCAGCGGGAGTCCGCGCGTAACTTGCATGGGGATGAGGGCGCACTGCGGAAAACCGCACATGTTCATGGGGATGGTGAGACGCTGCGGAGATCCGCGCGTACTCAGGGGGACTGCAAGACGCAGCGACAGTCCGCGCGTGACTTGCATGGGGAGGTACATCTCTAGCCGGGGGCTCATATTCATGGGGTACTGGGACATATGTATGGTCACCCAGGGGATGGGGTTCCCCAGACAAGGGCTCATGATACTGTGGCTGGACTTGCGCTATTCTACCTCCCTCTCCCCCAGGATTGTTGGGCTGGGAGGAGGCCACAGGTGTTGGGACCGCATAACCTGTAAAATACTGGTGGCGTCCTGACATTGGCCCCCCCTGCGCAGTTAAATACTGATCATCCCGGGGCTGGGGTGTGGGGTAATAACAGCTGGGTGCAACCGGCTGGGTTACAGCAGTGCACATGCGCACACCAAAGGATCCCTGTGAGGTATGGACCAAGGACTCCTGGACCCTAGTGGCAAGGTACTCCCCCCCAGGGGGAGGATGGCGAGGCACCCCATGAGGGGGCCTACTACCTGACATTGAGTTACTATTCCCAGGGGCAGGGGTGGGCTGAGCAAGTGAAGCTTGGGGTTGAAAATCAACAATCTGGGGTGCATGTGGCAAATCCACAAGCTGCCCTTGGCTTACATTAGCAGGGTCCTGGGGATGGGTGGTGGAACTAGTAGGGCAATAGCTACAGGGCTGGGGTGTGGGCTGGTATGCAGGCCTGACAGGCCTGCCGGGCATGGGGTTGGAGGGGGACGGGGTGATGGGGGAATCCAGGTCTAGCAGGTGGGGTCTCAGGTCCCCTTGAACATGAGGCGGATGCAGCGGGGTGACTCCAATGGTATCCTCAGGCCCTCGGTCGACAGGAACATCCCTAACAGTTGGGTCACACTGACGGGTAAGGGCCACATGGGAACGACGTGACATGGGGACCCCTACATAATCGCTGGGCGGGACAAATTCCCTATAACCAACTGGTGAACTGCATCTAACCGAAGACCCGGGGGACACCCCTGGCTGAATACTACTGGCTGGCCCAGGCACAACAGAGTGTGCCACAGTGACCTCTGGCTCCCTTACTGTACCCTGCCAAACCCCCCTCCCACACTGGGGATAGCCTGCCTGCCCCCCTGGAAAGCGGGATGGGCCGGCAGCCTGACCTACCCTAACAGTGCTCGGAGCACAGTAACTCATATCACCCGGAGTTCTAAAACCGACATTATCTGGGCCATGATGTCTGCCACTAATATACCCAAAATCCTCATCGGGAGTTAAAGTGTCGTCTAACCCCAAGGCTTGCAAAGCCTCTTCAAACGAAACATTCATGACGAGCAAATAGTGCAATACACAAAAATGTTCGAAGTCAAAATCAACACAGACTATGCGAGAAAATGCAAAAATATGTGCTAAATGCAAAAAACAATACCTATCAACAATGCAATAAAACTTTAAACGAAAAAACTATGCACAAAATATGCAAAGGTGAAAGTAAATTCACGAATTAACAGTCCTACGCACGTGGCGGGCCCCCAAAATGGCGGCTACACCCGTATATCTATAAAAAAAACGAAAACGCCTAATGAACAGCTTTGACACTTTGCGGGAAAAAAATTTTCCTGTCTAATATATACCGTGAGTTCGGGGCCGCGAGTTGGGCGCCAATATGGTGTTTTCCACAGTGCAAATACTCTGAAAAGAAAAAGTAAATACGACATATCCTGTATTGAAACATACCTTTATAATCTGTCATACGTTAGTTGAGCTGAAATTTCCACTATCGACGTCTTGCAGGCCTTGCTTTTTTTTAAAATGTAGACACACCGCTATCAGCTGTTTGTTCGCAGTCAAAACCAATCTCTCACCAGAGGGCGCGTTCCGCAAGCTTCGAAGCCCTCTGGTGAGAGATTGAGTCAAAACATGGCGAGTTGAAATGGGGAATCGTACGATGATTATTTCGATTAAAACTAATAAGACTAATAAAAACTAACAACGTAATTATCGATCGAAATAACTAAATTGTATCGATAAACACTTTAATTAACTATTAAGAAACAAAGTCCGGTTTTATGACCTGCACGAATTGTTTTCAGCAGGAGTTACTTTCAGTGTGAATTTTACACTATTTTTTAAACCAAGAACACGGAATCAAAATTTCCGGAAAAATCAATATTTAAACCCCGATATCTCTGCAATGCATCATCCGACTTGAAAAAGAATTTCAGTTTTGTATTAAGCTTTGCAAACTCTACAATATGCATATAATTTTGTGTTTTATATATAGTTTAATTATCAGTACGAATTGTTTTCAGTAGAAATTACTTTCAGTGTGAAATTTGCACTATTTTTAAAACCAAAAACACGGAATCAAAATTTCCGGAAAGATCAATTTTTAAACCCCGATATCTCTTAAATGCATCATCCGATTTGAAAACGAATTTCAGTTTTGCATTTAGCTTTGCAAACTCTACAACATGCATATAATTTTATTATTCGCTCAAAAAAATGAAAATTCCGAAAAATTAGAATCACTTCCGGTTTCGACCGGAAGTGACAAAATAATTTTTTTTGTAAATTTGCCATAAGTAAATCCGCAGATTTACAATCACAGAGAATTTCAAGTCTTTATAAACAACCGTTTACGAGAAAAGTCCTGGACAAAATCACTTTTTGAAATTTTTAAAAATGACGTAACTAGATAACGGAAGTGACTTAATGACTGAAAGTTTAAAATCTTCAAGGGACAAGTATTTAACATAATCCCTGAAAATTTCTTGCAAATCGGTTGAATAGTTTTTGAGATATAAAGCAAAAAAGAAGTCAGAAGGAAAAACAAGAAGAATAATAATAATAAAAAAAAACAATAGAATAACAAGAGGGTCTTCCGTTGAAAACGGAAGACCCTAAAAAGAAACCGAAGAATAACAAGAGGGTCTTCCGTTGAAAACGGAAGACCCTAATAATAGAAAGAAACAATAGAATAACAAGAGGGTCTTCCGTAGGAAACGGAAGACCCTAATAATAATAATAACTAGAGCAAAGCTCGTTGCAAAGCAACGATTGGGTCTTCCGTTAATGTCGGAAGTAAAGCTGAAAGTTCCTGTAAGAAGCAGAGCTCTTAAACCAATAACAAGAGTACCTTAAATAAAAACATGAAAAAATCGAATTATTCCTGGTACGACTTAACAAAAACCCAATAATTTTACGTACGACTTAACAAAAACCTTTCCGATTTGAAGAACGACTTAACAAAAAAAAAATCCGAATGTGTTACAGTACGACCTAACAATTAATTTTTAGGTACAAGTTAATTTAACCAAGAACTTGATACTAGTTTCTTAACCAAAAACGCGGAATCAAAATTTCCGGAAAAATCATTTTTTGAACTCGTATATCTCTGTAATGCATCGTCCGATTTTAAAACGACTTTCAGTGTTAGATTCAGCTTAATAAGCTCTATTAAACACATATTCATTTTTGATTTGATCAGAAAATTTATTTTTTCGAAAAATTTGATTCCCTTCCGGTTTCGACCGGAAGTGACGGATTTTCATTTCCAGCCTTATTACAGAGGTAAATCGATTAAATCATAACCATTGAAAATTTCAAGCCTCTATCTTAAAGCATTTTTGAGAAACGCCGCGGACAAAATGACTTTTTGAAAATTTTAAAAATGACGTAACGTAAAAACGGAAGTGATGTTTTCAAAGAAACTTCACAAACTTTGAGGTATTATAGTTGCACACAACCTCTGAAAATTTCATCAAAATCGGTTGTAAACTTTTTGAGTTATAAAGCCGAAAAGGAGTCAGAAAAAAAAATAAAAAGAATAATAACTAGACACGATCTCGTTGCGAGCAACAAGGAGGTCTTCCGTCCGAATTTTAGAACGGATTTGACGTCATAGACTTAAATTTTGACAACAAAACATGATCTGGAAATAGTAGTTGAGTACTAGTGCTTTCCTGTAATGCTTTATAAGTTCTCTTGCGTTGCTTTTTTAAATGCTTGCAATTCTTTCAATTGAGATAGAAAAGATTAAACGTTTTACCTCTGGCCTCTAAAATCCCTAATTAGGTAACGCATGAGAAGATCAATAAATTGTTAGGTTAAATAAAAAAAATTCAAACTGCGTAATTTTTTCAAAGTACGTTGCATACCTTATTTTGCTTTTGGAACCTATTAAAAACATCTCTCAGTAAATGACTATATAGATAAAAAGACTTTAGGCCCATCTTGATCCCAATGTTGAGGGGTCAATCCCTTTTACTTGATATCAAATTAAAGGTCTTTTAATTTGAAACATATTTTGTTCAACACGTGTTTAGATATTTGTTACCGTTCCTGAGATATACGGGAAAGAAAGTTTTAGGAACCAATTCATTATCACCTTATAGGGGCTGTTTAACGAAATTTTGAAGGTTGAATATTGTTTAGTACATCATTTTGAGCATCTTTTCATCTATACTGCATTTCAAAAGATATTTCATTTCTGATATATTGGTGTCTAAATGTTGAACATTTGACCTCTGAAAACCGCTGATTACGTACGCATGATAAAATCATTACATTGCTTGGATACATAATTGTAAGATAACATTTCTGCTTTTATGACCTTTCATAAAATATCTCTCAGTAAACAGCTATAGATAACAAACTTTAGAGCCCTCTGGTCCCTTAATTTGAGAGGCAAGTCCCCTTTTCTTGATATCAAATGAAATGTCTAATATCAAATGATATATTGGTGATCAAAATTTTTAACGTTTGACCCCTAAAAATCTAATTACCTCATTACGTAACACATGACTCAAATTTTTAAATTTTTTACCTCACGTAATTTTAAATGACAACAGTTGTGAATAGTATTAGAGATCACTTTGGAGAAATAAACAAATATTGAAAATAATTCATGCCCAGGATCATGCATATGACAAATAAAGTGTCTTACACATGTAAAGCTTAATGTTATAGCTGCTTGGTCCGATTTTTAATAAAATATTTGTACGCTTTTAAACGAGGGGTATGCTAAGTATGTGTGTAATGATATACGTTGCAGTAGTTTTCCTGGTCAATTAAGCCTTATTTCAATGAAAAAATAATATACATGTTGAAACTTGTTGAATCCGGATGTTGTGTATTATTAAAAAATATTGTGCAATCCGGATCTTGTCTATTCCGGCCGCGATGCTTATAATTAGTGAGTTATCTCCCGTAGTCCGGTCACTTATCGATCGATCGGCCTTCTGCGAGATAATTAATGCTCAATTATCGACAATTGTTTCTGTCGTAGCTATTGATTTAAACAACTGTGAATAAAGATCCAAACTAGCAGCTCATTTCAGTTTATACCGTTAAGTCTTGTTATAAATAAATACGCATTTTTTGCCAAAATTAGATAGGTTGATTATAGTTCACCCCATTTTTTTAAGGCCGTGATTCAGGATACCGTGGGAGTAAGACTGCCGATATCGTTTGTTATCCCCGTTGTATGGGTACACGTACAAAGTTGCATATTATTCTGTCAAAATTCTCAATTTTTTATAAATAAAATTCTCATTTATATATAAATATTAATCTATTGTTTCCTGCATAATACCAGTTCTCGCCATTAGTTAGTTCAGCCCACTGTTGACTTGTTAATGTTTTTTAACAATTTCCGGTTAAGAATTTTCAGGTTATTCGGATGTTTGAAAAAATATCAATTACGATGATTTGATTGAAAAAGTATTTTTATCGTATGTATTCCGTTATGGATTTATTGCCCCCCCCCCCCCAAAAAAAAAAAATTAAAAAAAATGAAAATAGGTACCGTAAATTAGATCGATGTAATCTAATATATTTCAAAAGAATTGAACATTTTGCAAGAATACACGATCAAGACCTACTGCATTAAATACTATAATTATTTTGCAACAAATATCTTTAAAAGGAAGTTGGCCATTCCGGCCAAGTTTTTTATCCACCGAATTAGACAAGTTTTACCGTACAATGTACAAATTTATTTACAAAATAAACGACATAAAAGGGTTTCGCGTTATTTCGCCTCGTGTTTAAACTGGCCCCTTACGCCGAAGCTAGTATGATTGTATTACGATTTTGACAATAACAAATAAAATATACAGCATGACTATTTGATAAAAAAGTGTATATTTGTTCATTAATAGTTTTAAAGTTTACGTTGTTTATAATTGATGCTAAACATGCAGGATGAATAAACCCGGTCATTCGAAGGATGAGACCAAACAGTTAACCGTTCTAAACTATCCCATGATGTATTTATGGGGGTTTTGTATGCCCAATTATATTTATTTACTTTGAATATTTCTAACGTTAAAAGACTATCAATTCCGTGTAAATACGATTATCAAATAATTTTCCATGCAAACCAAATGAATGATCTTACAAAGATGTAATGGCCAATCGGAACATGCAGCTTAATAAAAATTTCTCCACCTATTATACCTCGAAACGTTATTTCAAATCAGCATCTAACAATGAAGGGAAATAGAAATATTCGGCGGATCTAAATGTTCAAATATTCTTATGATAAAATTTTGTATTTATGGCAAACGTAGTTAATTATATATTTTTTTATCTCCTACAAGATATAATCGCACTTGTGTTTTGTATCCATCTTTTTTACACTCTTTGTAGCCAAATCTGTCAAAATTGGTGGTTGTTTAACCCTCTTGTTTTAAACCACACTGAAATGTTCACAATCGATGCGCTGTTAAACGAAAGAACTATTTTATGACATAGACAAGATCACAAATAACAATTATGTAACACCTTTTTTCAATGACAGTCATACTATCGTTTTTTGAAATTACGAGACCAAAAAAGAATTCATTCGTAGGTAAAGGTATAATCATTTGCAAAGAAATAAATTCATGTGTGCATTACAGCAAGGCGCAAATCTTGTGTATTGGATAACGGTATAGCTAGGCCGCTCGCTAGTCCAACCGCGACCTATTTCCTCCCGCAGGCAAGGGATCGGATGCCTAAAATTGTTTACATACACAGCTCGGAATCCAGCTAGATTGTTAAATGCGACTCAAATTCATTGCATAGAAACAGTTCTTCTATTCAAAATGTGTTTAACTAGAAAAGTATTAAACTGTTTAAACACTTTCCGCATGTAAGCTGGTTTACTGTCTATGGAAGTAGGTAAAATCTTTAAAATTGGAATTTTTCTGTTTGCAGCTAAATAAATAAACCCATGGGTGCATAACAGCAAGGCGCAAATTTTGTGTATCGGATAACGGTAGACCGCTAGCTAGTCCAGCCGTGACCTATTTCCTCGGCTGCGGGAAAGGGATCGGATATGTAATTGTTCACATACACAGCTCGGAATCCAGCTAGATTTTAAATGCGACTCAAATGCATTGCATAGAAGAAGTTCTTTTATCCATAATGTGTTTCAACAGAAAATAAATAAAATGTTCTAACAATTCCCGTAATATAACCTGGTACCCTTTATGTCAGATATACGCACTAATACCCCGTTTATTTGCCAAATAAAACACAAATACATGGTAACAAGTCTAGCTTTTAACACTCATATTACGCAATACCCGAACAAAATATTATTGTTATGACATTAATTACATCATAATGAACAACTTTTGCAGCGACAGCTATATCGAAATCTTAACCGCTTTTGAGTTATAAAGTGAAAACTTGAAAGGGTTCTAGGTCCCTTATTTTAGGAGCCAGTCCCTTTTTCTTGAAGTCAAACAAAAGATCTCGTAAATATAAATCTTTTTTCTTCTACATGTCTTAACAAAATATTTACGAGAAAAGAGATAAACTAAGAAAACCAAGCAAAATTAGAACGCTTTTGTTATCTCAATTTCCGAGCCCTACCGAGCGCCGGCGTTTCTTGTGCTAGAAAAAAATGAATGCATTTGTTCAGAGAAGCAATCTTTTGTCTATCATCCCTGAAATTTTGAAATCGATATCTTTTGTAGTTTATGAGAACACTCTTGGACAAACCAACCCCCTAAAAATCATTAAAAGGCCAATATCTCAAAAACGGAAATGACGTCATCAACCAAAAAAATTTCCGATAAGGTTCACAACATAGTTAGTAAGATCTGTAAATTTCGTGCAAATCGGTTGAGCCGTTTCTGAGATATCGCGTGCACAAAAAACCGTAAGAAAAAAAAAGAAGAAGAAGAAGAAAAAGAATCCGAAGAATAACAATAAGGTCTTCCGTTGGAAACGGAAGACCTTAATAATAATAGAAAGAAACCGAAGAATAACAAGAGGGTCTTCCGTTGAAAACGGAAGACCCTAAAAAGAAACCGAAGAAAAACAAAAGGGTCTTCCGTTGGAAAACGGAAGACCCTAATAATAAAAAGAAACCGAAGAATAACAAGAGGGTCTTCCGTTGAAAACGGAAGACCCTAATAACTAGACACGATCTCGTTGCGAGCAACGAGTGGGTCTTCCGTACGATTTTTGAATAGATTAGATCATACTTATCAATTCAAAGATAAAAACGTAGATCTAAGCGAAAAAAAGTAAAAAAAAAATTTGCGGCACTCGAGGCTTGAACCCGGGTCGCCTGGGCCATGTCCACGACTCTATCGACTGAGCTACTCGGACTCTCGCTTCGGAACTTTGACGCCTAATATCTCGAGAATGCCTTGATCGATTTTAAAACAAATTACATATTCTGAATCAGTAAAAGGGTCACTATAAATTGTAAAAATTTCAAAGAAAAATAAATAAAAAATAAAAAAGTTGAAAAATTCAATTTTTCAAATTTCCTTCCGGTGACAACCGGAAGTGACGGCTGACATTCTCTTGACCGAGGTGCACCAGAAAAACGATAGATCTATCATCTCTGAAAGTTTCAGCCCTATATCTTTACTTGTTTTTGAGAAACCTGAGAGACAAAATTGACTTTAAAAAATCGTAAAACGGCGATAACTTCCGACCGGAAGTGAATTTTGAAAAAATGTCACGGGGGTACAAACTTCAGATGGCGACGCATCATCAGTGAAAATTTGAAGGAAATCGAATCAGCCATTTCCGAGAAATCGCCTGCACAAAATGTGTAAGGAAAAAAAGAATAATAACTAGATTCGATCTCGTTGCGAGCAACGAGTGGGTCTTCCGTCCAATTTTTGAATAGATTAGATTAAACTTATCAATTCAAAGATAAAATCGTAAATCTAAGCGAAAAAAATGAAAAAAAATTTTGCGGCACTCGAGGCTTGAACCCGGGTCGCCTTGGCCATGTCCACGACTATATCGACTGAGCTACTCGGACTCTCGCTTCAGGACTTTGACGCTTAATTTCTCGAGAACGCCTTGATCGATTTTGAAACAAATTACATATTCTGAATCAGTAAAAGGGTCACTATCATCTTATTGGAAAAAATATATAAAAATAAAAAGTTGAAAATTTTCATTTTTTAATTTTGCTTCCGGTGACGACCGGAAGTGACGGCGAACATTCTCTATACCGAGGTGCACCAGGAAATCGATAGATCTATCATCTCTGAAATTTTCAGCTCTCTATCTTTGCTCGTTTTTGAAAAACCTGAGCGACAAAATTGACTTTTAAAAATCGTAAACGGACGATAACTTCCGACCGGAAGTGAATTTTCAAAATCTGTTTCAGCGGTATAAATTTCAGATAACGAGGCTTCAGTCCTGAAAATTTGAGAGAAATCGATCGTCCCATCTCTGAGAAATCGCCTGCACAAAATTTGTAAGACAAAAAAAGAATAATAACTAGATTCGATCTCGTTGCGAGCAACGAGTGGGTCTTCCGTCTGATTTTTGAATAGATTAGATTAAACTTATCAATTCAAAGATAAAATCGTTGATCTAAGCGAAAAAAATGAAAAAAAAATTTGCGGCACTCGAGGCTTGAACCCGGGTCGCCTGGGCCATGTCCACGACTATATCGACTGAGCTACTCGGACTCTCGCTTCAGGACTTTGACTCTTAATTTCTCGAGAATGCCTCGATCGATTTTAAAACAAAGTACATATTCTGAATCAGTGAAAGGGTCACTATAAGGTGTGAAAATTTCAAAGAAAAATATTAAAAAATAAAAAAGTCGAAAAATTCAATTTTTCAAATTTC
Source organism: Magallana gigas (assembly GCF_902806645.1). Taxonomy (NCBI): domain Eukaryota; kingdom Metazoa; phylum Mollusca; class Bivalvia; order Ostreida; family Ostreidae; genus Magallana; species Magallana gigas. The sequence goes on from NC_047563.1 coordinate 51,765,878, forward strand.
CTTCCGGTGACGACCGGAAGTGACGGCGAACATTCTCTATACCGAGGTGCACCAGGAAATCGATAGATCTATCATCTCTGAAATTCTCAGCTCTCTATCTTTGCTCATTTTTGAAAAACCTGAGCGACAAAATTGACTTTTTAAAATCGTTAACGGACGATAACTTCCGACCGGAAGTGAATTTTTTAAAATCTGTTTCAGCGGTATAAATTTCAGATAACGAGGCTTCAGTCCTGAAAATTTGAGAGAAATCGATCGTCCTATCTCTGAGAAATCGCCTGCACAAAATTTGTAAGACAAAAAAAGAATAATAATAATAACTAGACACGATCTCGTTGCGAGCAACGAGGAGGTCTTCCGTCCGATTTTTAGAAGGAAATATGACATCATCAACTTTGATTTTCAACAAAAAAACATGATATGGAAGAAAGAGGGAAGAACTTATGCTTTTTTGTATTGCATTTTATAACTTCTCTTATATTGCCTTTTTAAATACTTGCATTTCTTCAAATTAAGATCGAAAAGATTAAACTTGTTTACCTCTGGCTCCTAAAAACCCTAATTAGGTAACGCAAGAGAAAATCATTATATTGTTAGGATATATAAATGTATTATACCAAATTCAGCTTAAATAACCTTTCACAAAATAGCTCTTGGTAAAACGCCATAGATTAAAGACTTTAGAGCCCCTAATTCCCTAATTTAAGGGGCCCCTGGTTCCCTAATTTAAGGGGCCAGCCCTTTTTTTAAAAAATAAAATGGAAGGTCATTTAATTCTGAACACATTTTGTCAACAAATGTTTGGAAATTCGTTACCGTTCTTGAGATATATGGGAAAGAAGGTTTAAGGGGCCGATCTTATATCTCCTTATAGGGGCCGTTTTACGAAATTTTGAAGGTTGCATATTGTTTAGAACATTAATTTGAACAACTTTTCTTCTGTATTGCATTACAAAATATTTTCCTTTCTGAGATATGGGTGATCAAAAGTTTGGACTTTTGGCCCCTAAAAACCCTTAATTACGTAACACATAATAACAGTATTACATTGCTTGGATACATAACTGTGAGATAACATATTTGCTTCTATAACTTTTCACAAAATATCTCCCTGTAAAGGGCTACAGATTAAAGACTTTAGAGCCCATTGGTCCCCTTTTTTGAGGGGCCAGCCCCTTTTACTTGATATTAAATGAAAAGTCATTTCATTCTAAACAAATTTTGTTAAACAAGTGTTTAGAAAATTGTTACCGTTCTGGAGATATATGAGAAAGAAGGTTTTAGGGGCCGATCCCTTATCTCCTTTCAGGGGCCGTTTATTACATTGCTTTGATACATAACTGCAGGATAAACACATTTGCTTCTATAACATTTCACAAAATACCCCTCAATAAAGAGTTAAATATAGAGCCCTTTGGTCCCCTAATTTTAGGGGCCAGTCCTTTTTTCTTGATATTAAATGAAAGGATATTTAATTCTAAACAAATTTTGTTCAACAAGTGTTTAGAGGTTCGTTACCGTTCTGGAGATATATGAGAAAGAAGGTTTTAGGGGCCGATCCCATAACTCCTTATAGGGGCCGTTTAACGAATTTTTAAAGATTGCATTTTGTTAAGAACATCATTTCATGAACTTTTCTTCTGTACTGCATTACAAAATATTTTTCCTTTCTGAGATATGGGTGATCAAAATTTTGGACTTTTGGCCCCTAAAAACCCTTAATTACGTAATACATGATAAAATCATTACATTGCTTGAATACATAACATTGAGATTAACACATTTGCTTCTATAACATTTCACAAAATATCTCTCAGTAAAGCGCTACAGATTGAAGACTATAGAGCCCTTTGATCCCCTCATTTGAGGGGCCAGCCCCTTTTTCTTCATATCAAATAAAAGGTCATTTAATTCTACACAAAATTTGTTTAACAAGTGTTTAGAAATTCGTTACCGTTCTGGAGATATATGAGAAAAAAGGTTTTAGGGGCCGGTCCGTTATCTCCTTTTAGGGGCCGTTTAACGAAAATTTGACGATTGCATTTTGTTAAGAACATCATTTTGAACAATTTTTCTTCTGTACTGCATTACAAAATATTTTTCCTTTCTGAGATATGGGTGATCGAAATTTTGGACTTTTGGCCCCTAAAAACCCTTAATTACGTAACATATAATAAAATCATTACATTGCTTGAATACATAACATTGAGATAAACATATTTGCTTCTATCAACTTTTACAAAATATCCTTCGATAAAGAGTTACGGGTAAAAGATTTTAGAGCCCTCTAGGTCCCTTATTTGAGGGGCCAGTCCCTTTTTCTTGATATCAAATAAAAGGTCATTTAATTCTACACAAAATTTGTTAAACAAGTGTTTAGAAATTCGTAACCGTTCTGGAGATATATGAGAAAGAAGGTTTTAGGGGCCGATCCCTTATCTCCTTTCAGGGGCCGTTTAACGAAATTTTGAAGATTGCATATTGTGAGGAACATTAATTTGAACAACTTTTCTTCTGTATTGCATTACAAAATATTTATCCTTTCTGAGATATGGGTGATCAAAATTTTGGACTTTTGGCCCCTAAAAACCCTTAATTACGTAACACATAATAAAATCATTACATTGCTTGGATACATAACATTGAGATAAACATATTTGCTTCTATAATCTATTACAAAATATCCCTCGGTTAAGAGTTACAGGTAAAAGATTTTAGAGCCTTCTAGGTCCCTAATTTTAGGGGCCAGCCCCTTTTTCTTGACATCATCTAACAGATCTTGTAAATATAAACTTTTTTTACATTACATGTTTTAACAAAATATTTTCCAGAAACGAGATAAAGAGAGAAAAGCACAAAAATTCACGACGCTTTTTTAATGTCAATTTTCGAGCCATAGCGAGCTTTGGCGCCAATAGTGCTAAACATACAAAACAACAATCATGCAAAACTTCAATCTTTCCTTTACCAACCGTAGAAATTTGAGCTCAAAATCTCTTATAGTTTAGGAGAACAGCCGCAGACAAAATACCCATATAAAAATTAGAAAAATCTCAATATATCAAAAACGGATGTGACGTCATCAATGCAAAAAATTTGCTATCAGGTTCAGACCACTATCTATCACATCTGAAAATTTAATGGAGATCGGTTGAGCCGTTTCTGAGAAATCGCGTGCACAAAAATGGGAAGAAAAAAAAAGAATAAAAATAATAGGGAAAAAGAAACCGAAGAATAACAATAAGGTCTTCCGTTGGAAACGGAAGACCTTAATAATAATAACTAGAGCAAAGCTCGTTGCAAAGCAACGAGTGGGTCTTCCGGTAATGTCGAAAGTAAAGCTAGAAGTTCCTGTAAAAATCAGAGTTCTTAAACCAACATAAGAAAAAACTAAGACGAAAAAAATCGAATTATTCTTGGTACGAATTAACAAAATCCGAATGATTCCAAGTACGAATTAACAAAGCTTATCGATTTCAAGAACGACCTAGCAAATACAAATCCGAATGTGTAAAAGTACGATTCAACAATTATCGAATAATTTTAGGTACGAGTTAATTTAAGTCTGAACATAAAACTATTTTCTTAACCAAGTATGTGGAAATAAAATGTCCGGAAAAATCAATTTTTAAACCCCTATATCTCTGTATTGCATCGTCCGATTTTAGAACGGATTTAGTTTTGAATTATGAATAATAAGCTCTTATTTTATGTTATTATGATTAATAACAAATTATCGCAAAAAATAAGTTACATGTATTATGAAAAGTCTTCGTAGCCCCTTTGGCCCCTTATTTGAGGGGTCACTCCTTTTTCTTGATATCAAATGCAAGGTCTTGTAAATATAAACATATTTTGTTCTACATGTATTCACGAATTGTTGACCGTTCTAGAGATATCCGAACAATTGTGTTTTAGGGGCCGACCCTTAAAATCCTTACCAGGGCCACCAACATAAATGTTTTAGATACCATATCGTTAAGAACATTATTTTAAGCATTTTTTGTTCTATAATGCTTATCAAAATATTTCTCCTTTTTTCTAGATATTAATGATCAAAGTTTTGGACATATGGCCCCTTGAAACCCCTAATTACGTATCATATGACATATATATGGTACCGTATAGATAAACAGATGTACAATGAACATTTTTGGTTCTATAATTGATAACAAATTATTTTTCAGTTAAGAGTTATTATAAAAAGAATTTACAGCCCTCTTGGCCCCTTTTTTGAGGGGCCAGCCCCTTTTTCTTGATATCAAATAAAAGGTCTTGTAAATATAAACGCATTTTGTTCAAGTGTTCAGAAATTGTTGACCGTTCTAAAAATATCTGAACAAATGTGTTTTAGGGGCCGACCCTTAAAATCCTTACTAGGACCACCAACAAAAATTTTTTAGGGTGCATATTGTTAAGAACATTATTTTAAGCATTTTTTTGTTCTATAATGCTTATCAAAATATTTCTCCTTTTCTAGATATTTAAGATCAAAATTTTCTGACTTTTGGCCCCTTAAAGCCCCTAATGACGTAACATATGACTTAGACATGGTACTGTTTAGATAAACAGATGTACAATGAACATTTTTGGTTCTATAATTGATAACAAATTATTTTTCAGTAAAGAGTTATTTCAAAAATACTTTAGAGCCCTTTTGGCCCCTAATTTGAGAGACCAGCCCCTTTTTTCTGAAATCAAACGGAAGATCTAGTTAATCTAAACAACTTTTGCATTACATGTCTTAACAAAATATTTACAAATTAAAAGCTAGGGCCGAAAATGTGCGAAAATTTCGTGAAAAAAATTGGTGCCAATTTTCGAGCTCGGGCGAGCTTCGCCGCCTTGCGCATTTTTCAAAATATAAAATAAATAGGATCATCTACAAACATTCATCTACTATCCCTGAAAGTTTCATATTTCTATCGCAATTAGTTTTTGAGAAGATACGTGGACAAAATGGTCCTTAAAAATTTACTAAATCCTCAAAATCTCAAACCGGAAGTGACGTCATCAGCCAGAAATTTTATAATCTCAAGTACGTTTGATGCTCAATACGTCCTGTAAATTTCATGCAAATCGGTCCAGTAGTTCACGAGAAATAGCGTTCGAAAAAAGTCAGAAAAAAAATAAAAAATAAAATAATAATAAGGAAAAGAAACAATAGAATAACAAGAGGGTCTTCCGTCGGAAACGGAAGACCCTAATAAGAAAAGTGAAAAAGAAACCGAAGAATAATAGAAGGGTCTTCCGCTGAAGACGGAAGACCCTAATAATAACTAGACTCTTGTTGCAAAAGCAACAAAAAGGTCTTCCGTTTTGATATACATGTATCAATTTAACTGTAAGACGTTGCTTCTTTCACATAGAAAAGAAGTGGATATGATTATTATTGTGAATGATATATCCAGACGTTACTTCCAATAAAAACAACGAGAATAAAAAAGAAATCAATTTTTAAGTACTTTCTGTGACGACCAGAAGTAACGCCGAACTTAACATCAATGTTAATCATATGTACAATCACAAGTCAATCTTTCCTCAAAGTTTGGTTGTTCATGTCTCTGCCAAATCTAAGATCTCTATGAAACAATATTTTTGTCTCGGGACCGGAAACGGACAATCGGAAGTGATTAATAACAACAAAAGCTAGTATTTCACATACATTTGCTTAGCGTACATCACTGTTTATCAGGCTAGATGAAACACCCAAGAAAGTCAGTTAAACTTGTTAAAAACATGATTTATTTGAATCCCTCCGGTGAAAACCGGAAATGACAGTTGACAAAATAAAACCCTCTAAACATATCATCAATCAAATGTCTATTATTCATGAAAGCTTCGTGTCTCAATCACTTTCATTGACAAAATTCTTGCGGGCATCAAATTTGTAAAAAGGAAAGCTACATAGAGATATTTGAGATATATCACCGGAAGTAACAGTTATTTGAATATTTAACATTATAAGGATGACACATCTAAGATTGTATACCGATATATTCATTCCATGTAAACGAAATAAATAAAGAAAAAACAAATTTGTTGTAGTGCTTCCGGTGATGACCGGAAGTTACGCCGAACAAAATAAAAGAGCGTAAAAACATGTACATTAATAGGTCTATCATCCCACAAAGTTTGATTGTTCATGTCGACACCGTTTTTTGAGATCTCGTCGAAATAAGGTTTTTTGTCTCGGGACAGGAAACGGACAAACGGAAGTGCTCAATGTAAATTGTATTAAATATTTTTTGTATACTTGCCTTTTGAACATAATTGTTCATAGACAACCTATGCATACATTTATACTTACATATCTATTTTATGGAAAAGGAGTTTTATGCGAAAAAGTAGTTATTTTTGAAGTGCTTCCGGTGACGACCGGAAGTTACGACGAACAAAACAAAATAGTGTGAACACATCTACATCTATATGTTTATCATCCCACAAAGTTTGGATGTTCAAGTCTTAACCGTTTCTGAGATCTCGTTGATACAAGCTTTTTCAACGCGGGACAGGAAACGGACAAACGGAAGTAATCAATCTAAATTGTATTTGATATTTATTGTATACTTGCCCTTTGTACTTCATTTCTCATCCAGCACACTACAAATATCAATAGGAAAAAGTTAAACTGATAAACAGCTTTATTTGTTTGAACTCTTCCTGTGTGGACCGGAAGTGACGGAAGACAAAACGAAACCGGTTAAACACATCTTCGATCAAATGTCTATCATCCCTGAAAGTTTTGTGCTTTGATCACTTATAGTTTCTGAGATCTCGTTTGTACAAAATGTGTTTCAAAAAAGCTACCTGAGATATTTGAGATATCTCACCGGAAGTAGAATTTTTTTGTTGAGTTAACATCGCATAGATAACCTATGCATACATTTATACTTATATATTTATTTTATGGAAAAGGAATTTTATGCGAAAAAGTAGTTATTTTTGAAGTGCTTCCGGTGACGACCGGAAGTTACGACGAACAAAACAAAATTGTGTGAACACATCTACAGCTATATGTTTATCATCCCACAAAGTTTGGATGTTCAAGTCTTAACCGTTTCTGAGATCTTGTTGATACAAGCTTTTTCAACGCGGGACAGGAAACGGACAAACGGAAGTGCTCAATCTAAATTGTATTTAATATTTATTGTATACTTGCCCTTTGTACTTCATTTCTCATCCAGCACACTGCAAATATCAATGGGAAAAAGTTAAACTGATAAACAGTTCGATTTGTTTGAACTCTTCCTGTGTGGACCGGAAGTGACAGAAGACAAAACGAAATCGGTTAAACACATCCTCAATCAAATGTCTATCATCCATGAAAGTTCTGTGCTTTGATCACTTATAGTTTCTGAGATCTCGTTTGTACAATATGTGTTTCAAAAAAGCTACCTGAGATGTTTGAGATATCTCACCGGAAGTAGAATTTTTTTGTTGAGTTAACATCGCATAGATAACCTATGTATGTATTTATACTTATATATTTATTTTATGGAAAAGGAATTTTATGCGAAAAAGTAGTTATTTTTGAAGTGCTTCCGGTAACGACCGGAAGTTACGACGAACAAAACAAAATAGTTTAAACACATCTACAACTATAGGTCTATCATCCCTCAAAGTTTGGAGGTTCAAGTCTTTATCGTTTCTGAGATCTCATTGTCCATAGCTTTTTGTCGCGGGACAGGAAACGGACGACAGGAAGTGAATTTTGAAAAAATGAAAAAATCGCCTAGAGATATTATTATTTTCTATCAGTCCTTAAAATTTCAAGAGAATCTATTCAGCCATCTCTGAGAAATCTTGTGGACAAAAAACGGACAAAAAAAAATTATAATAAGAAACATTACAATCACTATAAGGTCTTCCGTTGGAAACGGAAGACCTTAACTAGACACGATCTCGTTGCGAGCAACGAGGAGGTCTTCCGTCTGATTTTAGAAATTGAGATTTATGATCGATCTTGATTTTGCTATTTAACAGCTATACATGATTTAAAACAGGAAAAGAGGATCTTCATTTTAGGTGCCTGATACTATTTTGTTTCAGGTGTAAGAGTTTTGTCCAACAAGTGTTTAGAAATTCGTCACCGTTCTTAGGATATCTCAGAAAGAATATTTTAGGGGCCGGACCTTATCTCCTTATTGGGGCCGCTGAAAAAAAATTGTAAGGTTGCATGTTATTAGGGACATTATTTTGAGCATCTATTCTTTTATACTGCATTACAAAATATTTTTTTCTTTTTGAGATAAGGGTGATCAAATTTTTTGACTTTTGGCCCCTAAAAACCCTTAATTATGTAACACATGATAAAATCATAACATTGTTTGAATACAGAATTATAAGATAAACACATTTGCTTCTATAATATTTCACAAAATATCTCTCAGTAAAGGGCTACAGATTAAAGATTTTAGAGTCCTTTGGTCCCCTAATTTGAGGGGCCTGCCCCTTTTTCTTGCTTTCAAATAAAAGGTCATTTAATTCTACACAAATTTTGTTCAACAAGTGTTTAGAAATTCGTTACCGTTTTGGAGATATATGAGAAAGAAGGTTTTAGGGGCCGGTCCCTTATCTTCTTTAAGGGGCCGTTCAACGAAATTTTGACGGTTGCAATTTGTTGAGAACATCATTTTGAACAACTTTTCTTTCATACTGCATTACAAAATATTTTTCCTTTCTGAGATATGGGTGATCAAATTTTTTAACTTTTGGCCCCTAAAAACCCTTAATTACGTAACACATGATAAAATCATTACATTGCTTGAATACAGAACTATAAGATAAACACATTTGCTTCTATAATATTTCATAAAATATCTCTCAGTAAAGGGCTACAGATTAAAGATTTTAGAGTCCTTTGGTCCCCTAATTTGAGGGGCCTGCCCCTTTTTCTTGATTTCAAATAAAAGGTCATTTAATTCTACACAAATCTTGTTCAACAAGTGTTTAGAAATTCGTTACCGTTTTGGAGATATATGAGAAAGAAGGTTTTAGGGGCCGGTCCCTTTTCTCCTTTTAGGGGCCGTTTAACGAAATTTTGACGGTTGCATCTTGTTGAGAATATCATTTTGAACAACTTTTCTTCTGTACTGCATTACAAAATATTTTTCCTTTGTGAGATATTGGTGATCGAAATTTTGGACTTTCGGCCCCTAAAAACCCTTAATTACGTAACACATGATAAAATCATTATAATGCTTGAATACATAACTGTGAGATAAACATATTTGCTTCTATAATCTATTACAAAATATCCCTCGGTGAAGAGCTATGGGTAAAAGACTTTAGAGCCTTCTAGGTCCCTAATTTTAGGGGCCAGCCCCTTTTTCCTGATATCAGCCGAAAGGTCTTGTAAATATAAGCCTTTTTTACATTACATGTCTTAATAAATTATTTTCCAGAAAAAAGATAAAGAGAGAAAAGCACAAAAATTTACGACGCTTTTTTAATGTCAATTTTCGAGCCCTAGCGAGCTTTGGCGCCGGAAGTGCTAAACTTACAAAACAACAACCATGCAAAACTTCAATCTTTCCTTTACCAACCGTAGAAATTTGAGCTTAATATCTCTTATACTTTAGGAGAACGACAGAAGACAAAATACCCATATAAAAATTAGAAAAATCTCAATATCTCAAAAACGGATGTGACGTCATCAACACAAAAAAAATTTAATCAGGTGCAGACCAATATCTATCATATCTGAAACTTTCATTGAGATTGGCCGAGCCGTTTCTGAGAAATCGCGTGCACAAAAATAGGAAGAAAAAAAATAATAATAACTAGATACGATCTCGTTGCGAGCAACGAGGAGGTCTTCCGTCTGATTTTAGAAATTGAGATTTATGTTCGATCTTGATTTTGCTATTTAACAGCTATACATGATTTAAAACAGGAAAAGAGGATCTTCATTTTAAGTGCATGATACTATTTTGTTTCAGGTGTAAGAGTTTTGTTCAACAAGTGTTTATAAATTCGTCACCGTTCTTGAGATATCTGAGAATGAATATTTTAGGGGCCGGACCTTATCTCCTTATTGGGGCCGTTGAACAAAAATTGTAAGGTTGCATGTTATTAGGTACATCATTTTGAGCATCTTTTCTTTTCTACTGCATTTCAAAATATTTTTTCTTTTTGAGATATAGGTTATCACATTTTTGGACTTTTGACCCCTAAAAATCCTTAAAGGGTACCTGCAGTGCCGGTCAATTTTTGATATAATGGAGATCTATGTGTAAAAACATCATCCTGAAAATTTTACAGCGATCGCATAAGTAGTTTTCCAGATATTTGGGGAAAACCCGATTTCACACCTGAACGAGTTTTGAATCAAGCCGATTTGGCGCGAGATGAACTGTGACGTCACGGGGTCAACGCCGCTGTATGAGAAACAGAAATATCGTGTGAAAACTGTTCGTTTTCTTGCATTGTTTAATCGATATATGAACATTTTTTTCTGGTGTTTTATTTCCTTATCAACTCTGGATGACTAATTATACTGTTGTTTGAGTTTAACCTGTATTTTATCGAACAAAAATACCGAATTCGGATAATTGTTTGCTTCATGAATTTTGTCAAATCTGTAACACATTTTACATATAAATGCACACCATATGGAGCAAAATGACAATTAATCAAAGCATTATTGTTATAAGAAACATATTTTGTTAATATTGCCATTCTTTCGAATGATTTCTCAGTGACATTATTAACCAGTTAACTGATTAATAATATTGACAATACATAATGATATTTCGTGAAAGGTAACTCGGGGTCTATTCCTCGTATAAGGCATAAAATTACAAATGATGTCGCCCGATCATTCAATAATATTGATATCGGACCAATAAAAATCAAAATAGCATGCATTCTTTAACAAACATACACGGGACTATCAACGGATCAAGGCGAAAGTCCAAGATGGCTGCATGATTAAGTCTGTCTCGTATCCTTTTAAAAATACGATAATGGAATTTAATTTTACATTTATTTACATCCTTTGTCAAAATGTTACAGTCTATTCAGATTTCATAATGATTCGTTGTCAGTATTACAATTTAAGCTATACGGAGTTACATGTATTTAAAGCGTTTAATTGCTGACCGTAGCGCTCGAAAGAAAGTTGCACTTTATAAAATAAGAAATTATAAAGACCACCGTAATTACTTCCGAAATAATTACTTGATCACATAAAAAAGGTTTTAATTGCTGAATTGTAACTTTGGTCATTATTTAAGTGATTAGATAAGTAACAATAAAGGCATTTACTTCGAACATAAGTTTTACTATTTAATAGTATCATGCATGATTCTTTAATCACTGATTGACGGACTATACACATGTTTTAGCTGACGAATGCTTGATTTTACACAGTCTAATTTATTTTTCTGTTTTATCTTTGAACAATTGAGTAGCTAATTATACACAAATCAATTTACCAGTCTAGAGATGTGAAACTCTCTCTGTTCACCAGACTCGTGTACCTTGTGTATACATACCCAAGATACACGTGTGTCTGGAGCAGTGGCTTCGTTAGTTTACCTGTTTACCTGTGTCATTGTCTCGGATCACTCGTGTGTGAAAGATATTATTTAATCAAAAAATGAATAATGAACATAAATCAGCCCACGTAAGCGTTTCAAGATGTCGTATTCATTGGTAAAAAGGCGACGAGAATAACCAATTTTGAAATCCTTTAAAAAGAAATTTGATTGTAATAAAATAATCACGGATACAAATTTCTAGATCTACAATACTTAAAATAACAAGATACGTCAAAACATTTGACCTATATCGATCATTTTGGCTGAAAAATCGAATTTAATTTGTATAGCTTTGTAAGGAAATTTCCCTTTCATTGACCTCGTGACGTCACTTCCGCTGAAGCCTCGTTATCGCCTAATTCTGTTTTCTCTTGATTAAATTTCCCAAAGCAGGTAAAAATAGCCACTTTGAAGAGGCGTAACTCCGTTATTTTTGCACCGATTTCGATGCGGTTTTTTGCATTAAATTTTGGTAAATAAACTCTTTAACATATGTTTCACATCGGCTGGGCTGCAGGTACCCTTTAATAACGTAACACATGAGAAAAATCATTACAATGTTAGGCTACACAACTGTTAGATTTGCTTCTATAATCTATTACGAAATACCCCTCGGTAAAGAACTATAGGAAAAAGACTTTAGAGCCCTCTAGGTCCTTAATATTAGGGGCTAGCCCCTTTTTCATGGTATCAAATGAAAGTTCATTTGATTATAAAAACATTTTGTTCGACAAGTGTTCAGAAATCCGTTACCATTCTTGAGATATCTCAGAAGGAAAATTTTAGGGGCCGGTCCCTTATCTCATTATTGGGGCCGCTGAACCAAATTTTTTAGGCTGCATGTTGTTAAGGACATCATTTTGAGCATCTTTTCTTTTATACTGCATTTCAAAATATTTTTCCGTTTTGAGATATAGGTGATCAAAATTTTGGACTTCTGACCCCTAAAAATCCCTAATTACGTAACATATGAGAAAACCGTTATACTGCTTGGCTTCATAACTGTAAGATAAACAAATTTGCTTCTATAATTTATTACAAAATATCCCTCAGTAAAGAACTATAGTTGAAAGACTTTAGAGCCCTCTAGGTCCCTAATATTAGGGGCTAGCCCCTTTTTCTTGGTATCAAATGAAAGGTCATTTAATTATAAAGACATTTTGTTCAACAAGTGTTCAGAAATTCGTTACCATTCTTGAGATATCTCAGAAAGAATGTTTTAGGGGCCGGTCCCTTATCTCCTTATTGGGGCCGCTGAACCAAATTTTTTAGGTTGCATGGTGTTAAGGACATCATTTTGAGCATCTTTTCTTTTATACTGCATTTCAAAATATTTTTCCGTTTTGAGATATAGGTGGTCAAAGTTTTGGACTTCTGACCCCTAAAAATCCCTAATTACGTAACATATGAGAAAATCGTTATACTGCTTGGCTTTATAACTGTAAGATAAACATATTTGCTTCTATAATTTATTACAAAATATCCCTCAGTAAAGAACTACAGTAAAAAGACTTTAGAGCCCTCTAGGTCCCTTATTTGAGGGGCCAGCCCCTATTTCTTGATATCAGCAGAAAGGTGTTGTAAATATAAACTTTTTTTACATTACATGTTTTAACAAAATATTTTCCAGAAAAGAGATAAAGAGAGAAAAGCACAAAAATTCACGACGCTTTTTTAATGTCAATTTTCGAGCCATAGCGAGCTTTTGCGCCAATAGTGCTAAACACACAAAACAACAATCATGCAAAACTTCAATCTTTCCTTTACCAACCGTAGAAATTTGAGCTCAATATCTCTTATAGTTTAGGAGAACAACAGAAGACAAAATACCCATATAAAAATTAGAAAAATCTCAATATCTCAAAAACGGATGTGACGTCATCAATACAAAAAATTTCCAATCAAGTTCAGACCACTATCTATCACATCCTAAAATTTGATTGAGATCGGCCGAGCCGTTTCTGAGAAATCGCGTGCACAAAAAAAGGAAGAAAAAAAATAATAATAATAATAGGGAAAAAGAAACCGAAGAATAACAAGAAGGTCTTCCGTTGGAAACGGAAGACCTTAACTAGACACGATCTCGTTGCGAGCAACGAGGAGGTCTTCCGTTCGATTTTTAGAATGAAATATGACATCATCGACTTTGATTTTCGACAACAAAACATGTTATGGAAAAAGGAGTGAATAACTAATGCTTTATTGTATCGCTTTTCATAAGTTCTCTTGCTTTTTTAGATACTTGCATTTCTTTCAATTATGATAGAAAAGATCAAACTTGTTTACCTCTGGTCCCTAGAAACCCTAATTGTGTAACGCAAGAGAAAATCATTATATTGTTAGGATATAAAAACGCATTATACCTAATCTAGCTTTAATATCCTTTCACAAAATGGGTCTCATTAAAGGGCTATAGATAAAAGATTTTGGAACTCTTTGATCCCCTAATTTAAGGGGCCAGTCCCTTTTTCTTGGATTCAAATGAAAGGACATTTAATTCTGAACACATTTTGTCAACAAGTGTTAAGAAATTCGTTACTGTTCTAGAGATATATGAGTAAGAAGGTTTTAGGGGCCGATCCCTTATCTCTTTAAAGGGGCCATTTGACTAATTTTTGAAAGTTGTATATTGTAAAGAACATCATTTTGAACAACAAAATGGGTTATCAAAATTTTGGACTTTTGACCCCTAAAAACCCCTAATTACAAAACACATGACAAAACCATTACATTGTTTTGGTACATAACTGCAGGATAAACACATTTGCTTTTAAAACATTTCACAAAATATCCCTCAATAAAGGATTATACATAACAGACTTTAGAGCCCTTTGGTCCCCTAATTTAGGGACCAGCCCCTTTTTCTTGATATTAAACGTAAGGTTATTTAATTCTAAATAAATTTTGTTCAACAAGTGTTTAGAAATTCGTTTCCGTTCTGGAGATAAATGAGAAAGAAGGTCTTAGGGGCCTATCTCTTATCTCCTTATAGGGGCCGTTTATCGAAATTATGAAGGTTGCATTTGTTAGGAACATCATTTTGAACAGCTCTTCTTCTGTACTGCATTACAAAATATTTTTCCTTTCTGAGATATGGGTGATCAAAATTTTGGACTTTTGGCCCATAAAAACCCTTAATTATGTAACACATGATAAAATCATTACATTGCTTGAATACATAACTATAAGATAAACACATTTGCTTCTATAACATTTCACAAAATATCTCTCAGTAAAGGGCTACTGATGAAAGACTTTAGAGCCCTTCAGTCCCCTAATTTGAGGGGCCAGCCCCTTTTTCTTGATATCAAATAAAAGGTCACCTAATTCTACACAAGTTTTGTTCAACAAGTGTTTAGAAATCAGTTACCGTTTTGGAGATATATGAGACAGAATGTTTTAGGGGCCGGTCCCTTATCTCCTTTTAGGGGCCGTTTAACGAAATTTTGACGGTTACATATTGTTGAGAACATTGATTTGAACAACTTTTCTTCTGTACTGCATTACAAAATATTTTTCCTTTCTGAGATATGGGTGATCGAAATTTTGGACTTTTGGCCCCTAAAAACCCTTAATTACGTAATACATGACAAAATCATTACATTGCTTTGATTCATAACTGTGAGATAAACATATTTGCTTCTATAACTTTTCACAAAATATCTCCCTGTAAAGGGCTACAGATTAAAGACTTTAGAGCCCTTTGGTCCCCTTATTTGAGGGGCCAGCCCCTTTTACTTGATATTAAATGAAAGGTCATTTAATTCTAAACAAATTTTGTTCAACAAGTGTTTAGAAAATCGTTACCGTTCTGGAGATATATGAGAAAGAAAGTTTTAGGGGCCGATCCCTTATCTCCTTATAGGGGCCGTTTAACGAAATTTTGAAGGTTGCATATTGTTAAGAACATTAATTTGAACAACTTTTCTTCTGTATTGCATTACAAAATATTTTTTCCTTTCTGAGATATGGGTGATCGAAATTTTGGACTTTTGGCCCCTAAAAACCCTTAATTACGTAACACATAATAAAATCATTACATTGCTTGGATACATAAGTGTGAGATAAACATATTTGCTTCTATAACTTTTCACAAAATATATCTCAGTAAAGGGCTACAGATTAAAGACTTTAGAGCCCTTTGGTCCCCTTATTTGAGGGGCCAGCCCCTTTTTCTTGATTTCAAAGAAAATGTCTTGTAAATAGAAACTTTTTTTACATTACATGTCTTAACAAAATATTTTTCAGGAAAGAAATAATCAAAGAAAACCAGAAAAAAATACGACGTTTTTTCTATTTCAATTTTCGGGTCCAGGCGAGCTTCGGTGCCTTTAAAAACAGACCAAAATGAAAAAAAAATTACAAATCTACAATCTTTTGTCTACAACCCCTGAAAGTTTGAACTCGATATCTTTTATAGTTTAGGAGAACGTAGAGGGACAAGCGACCCCTCTAAAAATCGCTAAAACGTCAATTTCTCAAAAACGTCAATGACGTCATCAATATGATAAAAAACCTATAAGGTTTAGATCATTATCTATCAGATCGGAAAGTTTCATGAAAATCGGTCGAGCCGTTTCCGAGAAATCGGGTGCACAAAATTTGTAAGAAAAAAAAGAAAAATAATAATAATAATAATAATAATAATAGGGAAAAAGAAACCGAACGAAAACAATAAGGTCTTCCGTTGGAAGACCTTAACTAGAATCGATCTCGTTGCGAGCAACGAGTGGGTCTTCCGTCCGATTTTTGAATAGATTAGACTAAACTTATAAATTTAAAGATAAAATTGTAGATCTAACCGAAAAAAAGAGAAAAAAAAATTGCGGCACTCGGGGCTTGAACCCGGGTCGCCTGGGCAATGTCCACGACTCTATCGACTGAGCTACTCGGACTCTCGCTTCAGGACTTTGACGCTTAATTTTTCGAGAACGCCTTAATCGATTTTAAAACAAATTGCATATTCTGAATCAGTAAAAGGGTCACTATCATCTAATTTGAAAAAATATATCAAAACAAAAAGTTGAAAATTTTCATTTTTTAAATTTGCTTCCGGTGACGACCGGAAGTGACGGCCAACATTCTCTTGACCGAGGTTCACGAGGATATTGCTAGATCTATCATCTCCGAAAATTTCAGTTCTCTATCTTTGATCGTTTTTGAGAATCATCGCCGACAAAATTGACTTTTAAAAATCGTAAAACGACGATAACTTCCGACCGGAAGTGAATTTTTAAAAATCGTTCCGGCGGTATAAAACTCAAATGACTAAGCATCAGCCCTGAAAATTTGAAGGAAATCAAACGAGTCATCTCTGAGAAATCGCCTGCACAAAATGTGTAAGACAAAAAAAGAATAATAATAATAACTAGATTCGATCTCGTTGCGAGCAACGAGTGGGTCTCCCGTCCAATTTTTGAATAGATAAGATTAAACTTATCAATTCAAAGATAAAATCATAGATTTAAGCGAAAAAAAGAGAAAAAAAAATTGCGGCACTCGAGGCTTGAACCCGGGTCGCCTGGGCCATGTCCACGACTATAACGACTGACCTACTCGGACTCCGCTTCAGAACTTTGACGCTTAATTTCTCGAGAATGCCTTAATCGATTTTAAAACTAATTACATATTCTTGATCAGTAAAAGGGTCACTATAAGGTTTAAAAATTTCAAAGAAAAATATTAAAAAATAAAAAAGTCGAAAAATTCAATTTTTGAAATTTCCTTCCGGTGACGACCGGAAGTGACGGCGGACATTCTCATGACCGAGGTACATTAGAAAAACGGTAGATCTATCATCTCTGAAAATTTCAGCGCTATATCTTTGCTCGTTTTTGAGAAACCCGACAGACAAAATTGACTTTTTAAAATCGTAAACGGACGATAACTTCTGACCGGAAGTGTTTTTTCAAAAATGAAACAAAATGTATCAGCTTTAGATAAAAACACGTTTATATTGAAAATTTGAGCGAAATCGACCCAGCCATCTCTGAGAAATCGTCTGCACAAAATCGGTAAGAAAAAAAAAGAATAATAAGAAGAAAAGTGAAAAAGAAACAATAGAATAATAGAAGGGTCTTCCGCTGAAGACGGAAGACCCTAATAATAATAAGAAAAGTGAAAAAGAAACATTACAATAATAGAAGGGTCTTCCGCTGAAGACGGAAGACCCTAATAATAACTAGATTCGATCTCGTTGCGAGCAACGAGTGGGTCTTCCGTCTGATTTTTGAATAGATTAGATTAAACTTATCAATTCAAAGATAAAATCGTTGATCTAAGCGAAAAAAATGAAAAAAAAATTTGCGGCACTCGAGGCTTGAACCCGGGTCGCCTGGGCCATGTCCACGACTATATCGACTGAGCTACTCGGACTCTCGCTTCAGGACTTTGACTCTTAATTTCTCGAGAATGCCTCGATCGATTTTAAAACAAAGTACATATTCTGAATCAGTGAAAGGGTCACTATAAGGTGTGAAAATTTCAAAGAAAAATATTAAAAAATAAAAAAGTCGAAAAATTCAATTTTTCAAATTTCCTTCCGGTGACGACCGGAAGTGACGGCGAACATTCTCTATACCGAGGTGCACCAGGAAATCGATAGATCTATCATCTCTGAAATTCTCAGCTCTCTATCTTTGCTCATTTTTGAAAAACCTGAGCGACAAAATTGACTTTTTAAAATCGTTAACGGACGATAACTTCCGACCGGAAGTGAATTTTTTAAAATCTGTTTCAGCGGTATAAATTTCAGATAACGAGGCTTCAGTCCTGAAAATTTGAGAGAAATCGATCGTCCTATCTCTGAGAAATCGCCTGCACAAAATTTGTAAGACAAAAAAAGAATAATAATAATAATAATAATAATAAGAAAAGTGAAAAAGAAACCGAAGAATAATAGAAGGGTCTTCCGCTGAAGACGGAAGACCCTAATAATAACTAGATTCGATCTCGTTGCGAGCAACGAGTGGGTCTTCCGTACGATTTTTGAATAGATTAGATTTAACTTATCAATTCAAAGATAAAATCGTAGATCTAAGCGAAAAAAAAAACAGAAAAAAATTTGTGGCACTCGGGGCTTGAACCCGGGTCGCCTGGGCCATGTCCACGACTATATCGACTGAGCTACTCGGACTCTCGCTTCAGGACTTTGACGCTTAATTTCTCGAGAATGCCTTGATTGATTTTAAAACAAATTACATATTCTAAATCAGTAAGAGGGTCTCTATAATGTGTAAAAATTTCAAAAAAAAATATTAGAAAATAAAAAAGTCGAAAAATTCAATTTTTCAAAATTCCTTCTGGAGAAGACTGGAAGTGACGGCGGACATTTTTTAGACAATAGTGCACCAGGAAAACGTTAAATCTATCATCTCTAAAAATTTCAGCTCTATATCTTCAGTCGTTCTTGAGAAACGTCGCAGACAAATTTGACTTTCAAAAAATCGTTTAATGACGATAACTTCCGACCGGAAGTGATATTTTAAAAAACGTTCCGGCGGTACAAACTTCAGTTGACAAGGCACCATCCCTTAAAATTTGACTGAAATCGGTAAGAAAAAAAAAAAGAATAAGAATAATAAGAAAAGTGAAAAAGAAACATTACAATAATAGAAGGGTCTTCCGCTGAAGACGGAAGACCCTAATAACAATAAGAAAAGTGAAAAAGAAACAATAGAATAATAGAAGGGTCTTCCGCTGAAGACGGAAGACCCTAATAATAATAGGAATAAGAAAAGTGAAAAAGAAACAATAGAATAATAGAAGGGTCTTCCGCTGAAGACGGAAGACCCTAATAATAAAAGGCTGTTTTGTCTAAATCTTAAAGGAAGAGTGTTTTTCAACTTGTACTACAGTCCAACAGCCCCTTTATGTTGAATATTTTAGTTAGAAAATCAAAAAAAAAAAAAAAAAAAAAAAAAAAAAATGGAGAAAAAGAAATAGAGAGAAAGAAGAAATTTTAACTCCGGCGAGGCCTTTGCAGGTGTCATAACAGTATTTCAGCAAAGGTTCACGTCAAAACATGGCTGACGCGAAATAATTCCCGAATTTCTCTTTGAATTTGGGGCGTTTCCGCCCGGGAGAGGAGCTGAATTTTTGTATGAGATTATAAACGATGTGTGAGATGTCTGACTACACAGGTTTGGTAACAGTGCGATGTCATTTGAAATATTGATGCGTGTTTTTGTCTGGAGGGGGGTGAAAAGACCCGAGCTTGATTTTCGTCGTAAATAAATCAAAAGTAGAATTCTGAGGTGTGGATCTCGGATTCGGTTAACGACAATTAGGGGAAGTAAAGTCCTAAAACAATGACTGATGCATTTTACACATGTATTTCAGTGTTGAGATTTTTTTTCGTGTCGTTTATTATTGTGTTTGACTGTTTTATTTCAACAGGATTGATAAAATCATTATAAATGTAGAAATAACGAAATCAGTAACACGTAATTTTATTCGGTAAAAATTTGATGACAGTAATTTCCACAGTTCTAACATTCATAAGTAGTTCACACGCTATCGTAGATACAGACTAAACGGAAAACAAGAAATATACATGCAACAGAAATATTACGCGGCTGCTTACATCCCTTCTACTGTGTAAATTTTAAGTCCTCGTACAGGCTATACTTGCCGCTTGATCTCAGGAATTTCTTCTGAATTGTTCAATCCGCTGCATATTTGGCAGATAATAAGAATGGGGTCCGAGGTACATTTACACAAATTTTCATTAGGATTGAGTAAAGGGCTCGGGAGTTAGAATTTTTTCTACAGTACATGTCAAGCACGCCAATCGAAACTCAAATGTCCAAAAATTCATAACTCTCTTAAAAGTGAACGAATTGGTCTGGTAATTAGTACAGTAATCTAGAATGGTACTAGGTTGAAAATAAAGTTCCAAGATGAAAGATTCAGTCAAATCAGTCCAGAAAAACTGAATGATTTTGTGAATAAGGGGGGGGGGGGGTCGGTGCGTGTAGCGTGTAAATTTTATTTCTGCGTATAGGCTATAAGCGCCGTTTGATTCTTCTTAATTGTTCAATCCGCTGCATTTTTGACAGACAATAAGAATGGGGTCCGAGGTTTATATTCACGAATTTTCACTAGAATTGAGTGAAGGACTCGGGAGTTAGATTTTTTTTGTACAGAACATGTCAAACACGACGATTGAAACTCAAATGCCAAAAAGTTCATAACTCTGTTAATAATGAACGAATTGGTCTGGTAATTAGTACAGTAATCTAGAATGATACTAAGTTGATATTAAAGGTCCAAGATCAAAGATCAAGTAAAATCGGGTCAGAAAAACTAAATGATTTTATGAATGGGGGGGGGGGGGTGTCGGTCAGTGACTTCTATATTAAACGGAGAATATTAAATTCTAAATATCACATATTACACAATTTTTAAACAAAATACATATGTTAGAATAATGTATAAGCGTTGTTTTAAAGATGTAACTTTTGATTTTTTTCAACATGTTAACTTTATTTCAGTATGAATACATAGCTATGGATCTCAATTCTCAAATACGGGGAAAAGCGATATTATTGTAACTTCTTTTACTAAATCAAAACAGAAAAGAACAGAATCCATCATTTTAAAGATAAAAAAATCAGATCTAAGCACAAACAGAGGGGGAAAGAAATTCGGCACTCGGGGCTCGAACCCGGGTCGTCTGGGCAATGTCCACGACTCTATCGACTGAGCTACTCGGACTCTCGCTTCAGGACTTTGATGCCTAATATCTCGAGAACGCGTTGATCGATTTTAAAACTAATTACATATTCTTAATCAGTAAAAGGGTCACTATTAGGTGTAAAAATTTCAAAGAAAAATATTAAAAAATAAAAAAAGTCGAAAAATTCAATTTTTCAAATTTCCTTCCGGTGACGACCGGAAGTGACGGCGGACCTTCTCTTGACCGAGGTACATTAGAGAAACGATAGATCTATCATCTCTGAACATTTCAGCCTTTTATCTTTAATCGTTTTTGAGAAACCTGACAGACAAAATTGACTTTTTAAAATCGTATACGGACGATAACTTCTGACCGGAAGTGTTTTTTCAAAAAATAAAAATTATATATCAGCTTTAGATAAAAACACGTTTATATTGAAAATTTGGGCCTAATCGAGTCACTAATCTCCGAGAAATCGTCTGCACAAAATCGGTAAGAAAAAAAAAGAATAATAATAATAACTAGAGCAAAGCTCGTTGCAAAGCAACGAGTAGGGTCTTCCGTTAATGTCGGAAGTAAAGCTGGAAGTTCCTGTAAGAAGCAGAGCTCTTAAACCAATAACAAGAGTAACTTAAATATAAAAGATGAAAAAAAATCGAATTATTCCTGGTACGACTTAACAAAATACGAATGATTTTTAGTACGACTTAACAAACACCTTTCCGATTTCAAGAACGACTTAACCAAAAAAATCCGAATGTGTTGAAGTACGACTTAACAATTATTTTTGGTACGAGTTAATTTTACTTTAAACATAACGCTATTTTTTAAACCAAGGACGCGGAATCAAAATTTCCGGAAAAAAAATAATTTTTAAACCCCGATATCTCTGTAATGCATCGTCCGATTTTAAAACGGGTTTAATAAAAGCTTCTTTGCTGCTTGATGATTATTATCAAATTATTGGTCAAAAAAGAGTTATTATGAAAAGACTTAGTAGCCCTTCTGGCCCCTAATTTGAGGGGTCAGCCCCTTTTTCTTGATATCAAATAAAAGGTCTCGCTAATATAAACATATTTTGTTCCACAAGTGTTCATGAATTGTAAACCGTTCTCGAGATATCTGTACAAATGCATTTTAGGGCCGACCCTTTAACCCCTTACCGGGGCCACTTACAACAAAATTTTTGGTATCATATTGTTAAGAACATTATTTTGAAGAACTTTTGTTCTACATTGCTTTTAAAAATAGTTCTCCTTTTTCAGATATTAATGATCAGAGTTTTGAGTTCTGGCCCCTTGAAACCCCTAATGACGTAATATATGACTTAGGTATGGTAATGTATAGATTAAAAGCTGTACAATGAACATTTTTGCTTCTATAATTAATAATAAAATATTGTTCAGTAAAGAGTTATTGTAAGAAGACATTAGAGCCCTCTTGACCCCTAATTTGAGGAGCCAGCCCCTTTTTCTTGACATCAAATGAAAGGTCTTGTAAATATAAACATATTTTGTTTAACAAGTGTTCACAAAATGTTTACCGTTCTTAAGATATCTGTACAAATGTGTTTTAGGGGCCGACCCTTTAACTCCTAAATGGGCTCATAAACAAAAACATTTAAGGTACCATATTGTACAAAACATTATTTTGAATAACTTTTGTTCTACATTGCTTTTCAAAATATTTCTCCTTTTTCAGATATTAATGATCAAAGTTTTGAACTTCTGGCCCCTTGAAACCCCTTATTACGTAATATATGACTTAAGTATGGCACTGTATAGATAAACAGCTGTACAATGAACATTTTTGCTTCTATAATTGATAACAAATTATTGTTCACTAAAAAGTTATTGCAAATAGACTTTAGAGCCCTCTTGGCCCCTAATTTGAGGGGCCAGCCCCTTTTTCTTGATATCAAATAAAAGCCCGTGCAAATTGAAACAGCTTTTACATTACATCTTTTAACAAAATATTTATACGTAAAAAGATATTACGGAAAATGTGCGAAAATTTTGTGAAAAAATATGGTGCTAATTTTCAGGTTCAGGCGAGCTTCTAGGCCTTGCGCATTTTTCGCAATTGGAAGCATGGAGGGAAATCTACAGACATTCATCCACAATCCCTGCAAATTTCAAGCTTTAATCATGATTAGTTTCAGAGGAGATGCGTGGACAAAATGACCCTTAAAAATTTACAATATCGTCCATATCTGAAACCGGAAGTGACGTAATCATTTAAAATTTTAATAATCAGTAGCGACATTGATGCTTTATAACTCCTAAAAATTTGGTGTAAATCGGTTGAATAGTTTCTGAGAAATAACGCTCCAAAAAAGTCAGAAAAAGAAAAAAAAGTATAACTAGAGCAAAGCTCGTTGCAAAGCAACGAGTGGGTCTTCCGGTGGTGTCGAAAGTAAAGATAGAAGTTCCTGTAAGAAGCAGAGTACAAACCAACTACAAAGAAAATAAAAAAGATATTTTTTAAAAATCGAATAATTCTTAGTACGACTTAACAATGTTTGAATGATTTCAAGAACGAATTAACAAATACCTTTACAATTTCTAGAACGACTTAATAAAAAAAAGTCCCGAATGTCTTCAAGTACGAATTAACAATTTCCGAATTATTTTAGGTACGAGTTGATTTAACTTCAAACATAACACTATTTTCTTAACCAAGAATGTGGAATCACAATTTCCGGAAAACTCAATTTTGAAATCCCAATATTTTTGTAATGCATCGTCCGATTTAAAACGGATTTCAGTTTTAAATTAAGCTTAATAAAAGCTCCTTTGTTGCTTTATGATTTAACTCAAATTATTGGTCAGAAGAGAGTTATTATAAAAAGACCTTATAGCCCTTCTGGCCCTTAATTTGAGGGGTTAGCCTCTTTTTTTTGATATCAAATAAAAGGTCTCGCTAATATAAGCATATTTTGTTCTACAAATGTTCACAAATGGTTAACCGTTATCGATATATCTAAACAACTGTATTTTAGGGGCTGACCCTTTAATTCTTTACCGGGGCCACTAACAACAAAATTTATGGTATCATATTGTTCAGAACATCATTTTGTACAACTTTTGTTCTACATTGCTTTAAAAAAAAGTTCTCCTTTTTAAGATATTAATGATCAAAGTGTTGAATTCTGGCCCCTTGAAACCCCTAATTACGTAATATATGACTTAGGTATGATACTGTATAGATAAACAGTTGTACAATGAACATTTTTGCTTCTATAATTAATAACAAATTATTGTTCAGTAAAGAGTTCTTGTAAGAAGATTTAAGACCCCTCTTGACCCCTTATTGGAGGGGCCAGCCCCTTTTTCTTGATATCAAATGAAAGGTCTTGCAAATATAAACATATTTTGTTCAACAAGTGTTCACGAAATGTTAACCGTTCTAAGGATATCTTCACAAATGTGTTTTAGGGGCCAGTCCTTTATCTCCTAAATGGGGTCATGAACAGCAAAATTTAAGGTGGCATATTGTACAGAACATTATTTCACGCAAATTTTGTTCTACAATGCTTTTCAAAATATTTCTCCTTTTTCATATATTAATGATCGAAATTTTGAATTTCTGGCCCCTTGAAACCCCTAATTACGTAACATATGACTTAAGTATGGTACTGCATAGATAAACAGCTCAACAATGAACATTTTTGCTTCTATAATTAATAACAAATTATTATTCAGTAAAGAGTTATTGTAAGAAGACTTTACAGCCCACTTGGCCCCTAATTGGAGGGGCCAGCCCCTTTTTCTTGATATTAAACGAAAGCCCGTGTCATTTGAAACATCTTTTGCGTTACATGTTTTAACAAAATATTTATACATCAAAAGATATCACAGAAAATGTGCAAAAATTTCGTGAAAAAATTTGGTGCCAATTTTCAGGTTCAGGCGAGCTTTGAGGCCTAAAGCATTTTTCATCATTGGAAGCATGGGGGTACATCTACATACATTCATCTACAATCCCTGAAAATTTCAAGCTTCTATCTTGATTAGTTTCGGAGGAGATGCGTGGACAAAATGACCCTTAAATATTTACAAAATCCTCAATATCTGAAACCGGAAGTGACGTCATCATTTGAAAATTTTATTATATGTAGCGCCGATCATGCTATATGCGTCCTGAAAATTTTGTGCGAATCGGTTGGATAGTTTTTGAGAAATTGCGCTTTAAAAAAGTCAGAAAAAGAAAAAAAAGAATAATAAAGAAAAAGAAACCGTAGAATAACAAGAGGGTCTTCCGTTGGAAACGGAAGACCCTAATAAAGAAAAAGAAACCGTAGAATAACAAGAGGGTCTTCCGTTGGAAACGGAAGACCCTAATAATAAAGAAAAAGAAACCGTAGAATAACAGAAGGGTTTTCCGTTGAAAACGGAAAACCCTAATAAGAAATTTGAAAATTTTTCAGAATAATAGTAAGGTTTTCCGCTGAGAGCGGAAAACCTTAAATATACCGACTATAACATAAGTTTGAAAGCCCCCTACCTTCCTTCCCTCCCCTCTGACTTGCTTTAAATTTGATAAGTTGCAGTTGTTTTTTAAACCCAAAATGTAGAGTAAATTTCAATAATAACTAGAGCAAAGCTCGTTGCAAAGCAACGAGTATGTCTTCCGTTAATGTCGGAAGTAAAGCTGGAAGTTCCTGTAAGAAGCAGAGCTCTTAAACCAATAACAAGAGTAACTTAAATAAAAAGATGAAAAAAATCGAATTATTCCTGGTACGACTTAACAAACCCGAATGATTTTAAGTACGATTTAACAAAAACCTTTTTGATTTCAAGAACGACTTAACAAAAAAATCCGATAGTGTTTAAGTACGACTTAACAATTATTTTTTGTACGAGATAATTTTTCTATAAACATTACGCTATTTTTTAAACCAAGGACGCGGAAACAAAATTTCCGGAAAAATTAATTTTTAAACCCCGATATCTCTGTAATGCATCGTCTGATTTTAAAACGGATTTCAGTTTTAAATTAAGCTTAATAAAAGCTGCTTTGTTGCTTTATAATAAATATCAAATTATTGGTTAGAAAAAAGTTATCATAAAAAGACTTAGTAGCCCTTGTACCTCCTAATTTTTGGAGCCAGCCCCTTTTTCTTGATATCAAATAAAAGGTCTCGCTAATATAAACATATTTTGCTCTACAAGTGTTCATGAATTGTAAACCGTTCTCGAGATATCTGTACGAATGTGTTTTAGGGGCCGACCCTTTGACCCCTTACCGGGGCCACTAACAACAAAATTTTTGGTTTAATATTGTTCAGAACATTATTTTGAACAACTTTTGCTCTACACTGCTTTTTAAAATATTTCTCCTTTTTCAGATATTAATGATCATAGTTTTGAGTTCTGGCCCCTTAAAACCCCTAATTACGTAATATATGACTTAGGTATGGTACTGTATAGTTGAACAGCTGTACAATGAACATTTTTGCTTATATAATTAATAACAAAATATTGTTCAGTAAAGAATTATTGTAAAAAGACATTAGAGCCTTTTGGCCCCTAATTTGAGAGGCCAGCCCCTTTTTCTTGATATCAAATTTAAGGTCTTGCAAATTTAAACATATTTTGTTCAACAAGTGTTCATGAAATGTTAACCGTTCTTGAGATATCTGTACGAATGTGTTTTAGGGGCCGACCCTTTAACTCCTAAATGGGGTCATAAACAAAAATATTTAAGGTAGCATATTGACAAGAACACCATTTTAAGTAACTTTTGTTCTACATTGCTTTTAAAAATATTTCTCCTTTTTCAGATATTAATGATCAAAGTTTTGAACTTCTGGCCCCTTGAAACCCCTAATTACGTAACATATGACTTAAGTATGATACTGTATAGATAAACAGCTGTACAATAAACATTTTTGCTTATATAATTAATAACAAATTATTGTTCAGTAAAGAGTTATTGTAAGAAGACTTTAGAGCCCCCTTGGCCCCTAATTTGAGGGATCAGCCCCATTTTCTAGATATCAAAGGAAACCTCGTAAAAATTGAAACAACTTTTGCATAACATGTTTAACCAAATTATGTGCACATCGAAAGGTATTGCAGAAAATGTGCAAAAATTTCTTGGAAAAATTTGGTGCTAATTTTCAGGTTCAGGCGAGCTTCGAGGCCTTGAGCAATTTTCATAATTGGAAGCATGGGGGTACATCTACAGACATTTATCTACAACCCCTGAAAAGTTTAAGCTTCTATCTTTATTAGTTTCGGAGGAGATGCGTGGACAAAATGACCCTTAAAAAATTACAAAATCGTCTATATCTTAAACCGGAAGTGACGCCATCATGCAAAAATTTAATAATATGTAGCGATGATGATGTTCTATCACTCCTGAAAATTTCGTGCAAATCGGTTGGGTAGTTTTTGAGAAATAATGCTCCAAAAAAGTCAGAAAAAGAAAAAAAAGAATAATAAGAACTAGAGCAAAGCTCGTTGCAAAGCAACGAGTGGGTCTTCCGTTAATGTCGGAAGTAAAGCTGGAAGTTCCTGTAAGAAGCAGAGCTCTTAAACCAATAACAATAGTAACTAAAATATAAAATATGAATACATCGAATTATTCCTGGTACGACTTAACAAAATACGAATGATTTTAAGTACGACTTGAAAAACACCTTTCCGATTTCAAGAACGACTTAACCAAAAAAAATCCGAATGTGTTCAAGAACGACTTAACAATTGTTTTTGGTACGAGTTAATTTTACTTTAAATATTACGCTATTTTTTAAATCAAGGACGGGGAATCAAAATTTCCGGAAAAATCAATTTTTAAACCCCGATATCTCTGGATTGCATCGTCCGATTTTAAAACGGATTTCGGTTATAAATTAAGCTTAATTAAAGCTTCTTTGCTGCTTTATGATTAATATCAAATTATTGGTCAGAAAAGAGTTATTATGAAAATACTAAGTAGCCCTTCTGGCCCCTAATTTGAGGTGTCAGCCCCTTTTTCTTGATATCAAATAAAAGGTCTCGCTAATATAAACATATTTTGTTCTACAAGTGTTCATGAATTGTAAACCGTTCTCGAGATATCTGTACAAATGCGTTTTAGGGGCTGACCCTTTAACCCCTTACCGGGGCCACTAACAACACAATTTTTGGTATCATATTGTTAAGAACATTATTTTGAACACCTTTTGTTCTACATTGCTTTTCAAAATATTTCTCCTTTTTCAGATATTAATGATCAGAGTTTTGAGGTTTGGCCCCTTGAAACCCCTAATTACGTAATATATGACTTACTTATGGTAATGTATAGATGAACAGCTGTACAATGAACATTTTTGCTTCTATAATTGATAACAAATTATTGTTCACTAAAAAGTTATTGCAAATAGACTTTAGAGCCCTCTTGGCCCCTAATTTGAGGGGCCAGCCCCTCTTTCTTGATATCAAATACAAGCGCGTGCAAATTGAAACAGCTTTTGCATTACATGTTTTAACAAAATATTTATACGTCAAAAGATATTACGGAAAATTTGCGAAAATTTTGTGAAACAATTTGGTGCTAATTTTCAGGTTCAGGCGAGCTTCTAGGCCTTGCGCATTTTTCGCAATTGGAAGCATAGAGGGAAATCTACAGACCTTCATCTACAATCCCTGCAAATTTCAAGCTTTTATCATGATTAGTTTAAGAGGAGATGCGTGGACAAAATGACCCTTAAAAATTTACAAAATCGTCCATATCTGAAACCGGAAGTGACGTAATCATTTGAAATTTTGATAATTAGTAGCGAGATTAATGCTTTATAACTCGTAAAAATTTGATGTAAATCGGTTGAATAGTTTCTGAGAAATAACGCTCCAAAAAAGTCAGAAAAAGAAAAAAAAGTATAATAATAAAGAAAAAGAAACCGTAGAATAACAGAAGGGTTTTCCGTTGAAAACGGAAAACCCTAATAAAGAAAAAGAAACCGTAGAATAACAAGAGGGTCTTCCGTTGGAAACGGAAGACCCTAATAATAAAGAAAAAGAAACCGTAGAATAACAAGAGGGTCTTCCGTTGGAAACGGAAGACCCTAACTAGATTCGATCTCGTTGCGAGCAACGAGTGGGTCTTCCGTTCGATATTTGAATAAATAAGATTAAACTTATCAATTCACAGATAAAATCGTAGATCTAAGCGAAAAAAAGAGAAAAAAAATTTGCGGCACTCGAGGCTTGAACCCGGGTCGCCTGGGCCATGTCCACGACTATAACAACTGAGCTACTCGGACTCCGCTTCAGAACTTTGACGCTTAATTTCTCGAGAATGCCTTGATCGATTTTAAAACTAATTACATATTCTGGGTTAGTAAAAGGGTCACTATAAGGTGTAAAAATTTCAAAGAAAAATATTAAAAAATAAAAAAGTCGAAAAATTCAATTTTTCAAATTTCCTTCCGGTGACGACCGGAAGTGACGGCAGACATTCTCTTGACCGAGGTACATTAGAAAAACGGTAGATCTATCATCTCTGAAAATTTCAGCTCTATATCTTTGCTCGTGTTTGAGAAACCCGACAGACAAAATTGACTTTTTAAAATCGTAAACGGACGATAACTTCCGACCGGAAGTGTATTTTCAAAAAATGAAAATTATATATCAGGTTTAGATAAAAACACGTTTATATTGAAAATTTGAGCGAAATCGACCCTGCCATCTCCGAGAAATCGTCTGCACAAAATCGGTAAGAAAAAAAAAGAATAATAATAATAACTAGAGCAAAGCTCGTTGCAAAGCAACGAGTGGGTCTTCCGTTAATATCGGAAGTAAAGCTGGATGTTCCTGTATGAAGCAGAGCCCTTAAACCAATAACAAGAGTAACTAAAATAAAAAGATGAAAAAATCGAATTATTCCTGGTACGACTTAACAAAATACGAATGATTTTACGTACGACTTAACAAAAACCTTTCTGATTTCAAGAACGACTTAACAAAAAAATCCGAATGTTGTCAAGTACGACTTAGCGATTATTTTTGGTACGAGTTAATTTTACTTTGAACATTACGCTATTTTTTAAACCAAGGACGCGGAATCAAAATTTCCGGAAAAATCAATTTTTAACCCCCGATATCTCTGTAATGCATCGTCCGATTTTCAAATGGATTTCAGATTCGTGTTCAGCATAACAAACTCTACAAACCTCGTAAACATTTTAAATAAAAACGAAAAATTCGAAAATTCGAAAATTTTAAAACACTTCCGGTTTAGACCGGAAGTGACGGAAACTAATTTCCAGTCTTATGTCCAAATAAAAACGATCATTGCTTCAACACAGAAAATTCCAAGTCTTTATCTTGAACCGTTTTTGAAAAACGCCCTGGACAAAATTACTTTTTTAAGATTTAAAAATTGACGTAAGGTAAAAATGGAAGTGGCGTTGTAGTTGAAAATTTTAAAACTTTGAGGCACAATAATGCTTCATAATCCCTGAAAGTTTCATGTAAATCTGTCGAAAACTTTTTGAGATATTAAGCTTTGAAAAAGTCAGAAAAATAAAGAAAAAGAAAAATAATAATAATGAAAAAGAAACAATAGAATAACAAGAGGGTCTTCCGTTGAAAACGGAAGACCCTAATAACTAGATACGATCTCGTTACGAGTAACGAGTAGGTCTTCCGTTCAATTTGTTAAACGATACGATTAAAATATTAATGAAATTTCAAAATTCACCCTCAACCCCTTTCTTTCAGATAATGGATACGATTGTCAATATCCTTTACAATGTTTAACAAAGTGTTTTGCTTTTTCACCTACAGCACATTAAAGATTTAAGATGTTGGTTCTTTAAAATCTCTAATTATGTCATCAAATGGTTTGGCAATGTGTTTTACAAACTGATATTGTTACGATCAACATCTTTTCATCTATAGTGCATTACAAAATCCTTATCGTTTTTAAGTTATATGTAATAGAGTTTACGAGAGTCTTGGCCCCTAATTTAAGGGACCAGCCCCTATTTTTTAAGTTTATTCAAAAGTTCTCAAGAATACTTACATTTTTTGCTCTTACACTTATCTAAAATTGTTGTTCATGTTTTAGATACAAATGATTGAATATTTTAGGAGCCAGCCCTCTAGATCCTTCATGGGGACAAACATTAGTGTATTGGTTAGTGGAATCGATTTGAATCATCAATGCAAACATGTTCTCTTCTACAATGCCTAACAAAATATGTTTCCTTCTCTAGACATATTGCGTCAAAGTTTAAGTACTTTGGCCCTTAAAAATCCCTAATTACATAATAAATGGGCGTGGCAATGATTTTTTCTAATAAATATTGGTACGATCATACAACTTTGTTTCTATAATGCATTTCAAATTCTTTATCGTTTTTAAGTTATTTGTAATAGAGTTTATGAGTGCGTTGGTCCCTCATTTAAGGGGCCAGCCCCTTTTTCTTGTTTTTTTTTAAAAGGTCTTAAGAATACCAACATTTTTAGTTCTTACACCAATCTAAAATTGTTGATCATTTTTGAGATACAAATGATTGAATATTTTAGGGGCCAGCCCTATAGATCCTTAATGGGGACATAAATTCGTGTTTTGATAAAGGGAATCAATTTAAATCATTAATTCAAACATTTTTTCTTCTATGATGTCTTACAAAATATGTCTACTTCTTTAGTTATATTGCGTCAAAGTTTAAGTACTTTGGCCCCTAAAAATCCCTAATTACGTAATAAATGGGCGTGGCAATGGTTTTTTCTAATAGATATTGGTACGATCAACAACTTTGCTTCTATTATGCATTACAAAATCTTTATCGTTTTTAAGTTATTTGTAATAGAGTTTACGAGTGTCTTAGCCCCTAAATAAAGATGCCAGCCCCTTTTTCTTGATTTTGGTGGAAAGAACTTTTCATTATCTAATACTTTTGTTATATATGTCTTAACAAAATATCAACTGATAAAAAGATACAGATCAAAACGTATGGAAATTTTGAATGAAAATTCGTACCCAAATTTCGTGCCTCAGTGAGCTCCAACGAATACAGCCACTGGCATTAGATTTAATAGGGCCTAACTTCAAGCTATACTCTACATATCCTAAAAGTATCAAACTCATATCTCTGACAGTTTCTGAGATCATCTCTGCACAAAATAGGTCGTAAAAATTACAAAATCGGCCGTAAATCGGTACCGGAAGTGACGACGTCAAAAATTTCAAAAACATATAAAATTCAAGTCACGTTCCATCTTCTGTGAAAAAATGATTGAAATCGGTTGTATGGTTTGCGAGAAATCGCGTGCACAAAATTTGGAAAAAAATAATAATAACTAGATCTCGTTACGAGTAACGAGTAGGTCTTCCGTCCGATTTTGTTTTCATATGATACGATGAAATATCGATATTCTCTGCCAAATCTGCGATCTTGGTGAATCTAGGTTTTTTTGTCTCGAGACCGAAAACGGACGAACAAAAGAGGTTTATGAAAATAAAAGCTAGGGTTTTTTATACATATGTTTAGTGTACACTACTGTTAATCATAGCAGATGAAACATTAAAGATAATCAGTTAAACTTGTGAAAAAAATGAATTGTTTGAACTCTTCTGGTGAGTACCGGAAGTGACGGTTGACAAAAGAAAACCCGTTAAATATATTTTCAATCGATTGTCTATCATTTATAAAAGTTTGTGTCTCAATCACTTACAGTGACTAAAATCTCGCTGGTATCAATTTTGTAAAAAAGGCTAAGTACCAAAGATATTTGAAATCTTGCTTGTTTTCAAGTTATCTGTAATATAGTTTACGAGTGTCTTGGCTCCTCATTTAAGGGGCCAGCCCCTTTTTCTTGAGTTCAATCGAAAGTTCTCACGAATACTAACATTTTTTGTTCTTACACCCATCTAAAATTGTTGTTCATTTTTGAGATACAAATGATTGAATATTTTAGGGGCCAGCCCTATAGATCCTTAATGGGGACAGACTTTGGAGTTTTGATTAGTGGAATTGATTAGAATTATCAATGCAAACATTTTCTTTTCTACATTGCCTAACAAAATATGTCTCCTTCTCTAGATATATTGCATCAAAGTTTAAGTACTTTGGCCCCTTAAAATCCCTAATTACGTCATAAATGGGTGTGAAAATGATTTTACCTGATAAATATTGCTACAATCAACAACTTTGCTTCTACATTGCATTACAAAATTTTGATCGTTTTTACGTTATTTGCAATAGAGTTTACGAGTGTCTTGGCCCCTAATTTAAGGGGCCAGCCCCTTTTTCTTGATTTTGTTGGAAAGAACGTTAAATTATCTACTATTTTTGTTATATATGTCTTAACAAAATATCAACTGATAAAAAGATACAGATGAAAACGTATGAAGAATTTGAATGAAAATTCATACCCAATTTTCGTGCCTAGGCGAGCTCCAAAAAATGGCGCCACTGGCGTAAAACAAAATAATAGTGCACAACTTCAGACTATAGACTACCTATCCTGAAAATTTCATAGTCATATCTCTGATAGTTTCTGAGATCAGCTCTGCACAAAATAGGTCGTAAAAATGTACAAAATGGCCGATAAATCGGTACCGGAAGTGACGACAGGAAAAATCTCAAAAACGTATGAAGTTTACATTAAGACTCATCTTCTCTGAAAAAATGGTCGAAATCAGTCGAATAGTTTTCGAGAAATCTCGTGCACAAAATTTGTGGAAAAAAATAATAATAACTAGATACGATCTCGTTACGAGTAACGAGTAGGTCTTCCTTGCGATTTCTGTTTTTAATCATACCATGAATAATCGATATAATTTTAGAATTAACCCCCCCCCCCCACACACACACTTTCAGATAATGTATACAAATCCCTAATTACGTAATAAATGGGTGTTGCAATGAGTTTTCCAGATAGATATTGCTACAATTAACAACTTTGCTTTTATAATGCATTACGAAATCTTAATCGTTTTTATGTAATTTGTAATATACTTTACGAGTTTCTTGCCCTCCCCCCCCCCCAAAAAAGGGGGCCAGCCCCTTTTTCTTGATTTCTTTGAAAAGGTCTTAAGAATACTAACAATTTTTGTTCTTACACCCATCTAAAATTGTTGATCATTTTTGAGATACAAATGTATGAATATTTTAGGGGCCAGCCCTCTAGATCCTTAATGGGGACGGAAATTCGTGTTTTGATAAGTGGAATCGATTTAAATCATAAATTTAAACATTTTCTCTTCTATCATGTCTAACAAAAAATGTCTACTTCTCTAGTTATATTGCGTCAAAGTTTAAGTTCTTTGGCCCCTAAAAATCCCTAATTACGTAATAAATGGGCGTGGCAATGATTTTTTCTAATAGATATTGGTACGATCAACAACTTTGCTTCTATAATGCATTACAAAATCTTTATCGTTTTTAAGTTATTTGTAATAGAGTTTAAGAGTGCCTTGGCCCCTTAATAAAGGGGCCAGCCCCTGTTTATTGATTTTGTTGGAAAGAACTTTTAATTCTCTACCACTTTTGTTATATATGTCTAAACAAAATATCAACTGATAAAAAGATATAAATCAAAACGTGTGAAAATTTTGAATGAAAATTCGTGCCCAATTTTCGTGCCCAGGCGAGCTCCAAGAAATGGCGCAACAGGCATTAAACAACTACATGCTGCACAACTTCAAACTATAGTCTACCTATCCTGAACATTTCATATTCATATCTCTTATGGTTTCCGAGTTTATAGCTGCACAAAATGGGTCGTCAAAAGTTACAAAATGGCCGACAATTCGGTATCGGAAGTGACTACGAAAAAATTAAGCAAAATGTATGAAGTTTAGATCACGCCCAACCATCTGTGAAAAAATGGTTGAGATCGGTCGAATAGATTTCGAGAAATCTCGTGCACAAAATTTGGAAAAAAAAATAATAATAACTAGATACGATCTCGTTACGAGTAGGTCTTCCTTGCGATTTCTGTTTTTAATCATACCATGAATAATCGATATAATTTTAGAATTACCCCCCCCCCCCCCACACACACACACTTTCAGATAATGTATACAAATCCCTAATTACGTAATAAATGGGTGTTGCAATGAGTTTTCCAGATAGATATTGCTACAATTAACAACTTTGCTTTTATAATGCATTACGAAAATCTTATTCGTTTTTATGTAATTTGTAATATACTTTACGAGTTTCTTGCCCCCCCCCCCCAAAAAAAAGGGGGCCAGCCCCTTTTTCTTGATTTCTTTGAAAAGGTCTTAAGAATATTAACAATTTTTGTTCTTACACCCATCTAAAATTGTTGATCATTTTTGAGATACAAATGTATGAATATTTTAGGGGCCAGCCCTCTAGATCCTTAATGGGGACAGTAATTCGTGTTTTGATAAGTGGAATCGATTTAAATCATAAATTTAAACATTTTCTCTTCTATCATGTCTAACAAAAAATGTCTACTTCTCTAGTTATATTGCGTCAAAGTTTAAGTACTTTGGCCCCTAAAAATCCCTAATTACGTAATAAATGGGCGTGGCAATAATTTTTTCTAATAGATATTGGTACGATCAACAACTTTGCTTCTATATTGCATTACAAAATCTTTATCGTTTTTAAGTTATTTGTAATAGAGTTTAAGAGTGCCTTGGCCCCTTAAAAAAGGGGCCAGCCCCTTTTTATTGATTTTGTTGGAAAGAACTTTGGATTCTCTACCACTTTTGTTATATATGTCTAAACAAAATATCAACTGATAAAAAGATATAAATCAAAACGTGTGAAAATTTTGAATGAAAATTCGTGCCCAATTTTCGTGCCCAGGCGAGCTCCAAGAAATGGCGCAACAGGCATTAAACAACTACATGCTGCACAACTTCAAACTATAGTCTACCTATCCTGAAAATTTCATATTCATATCTCTTATGGTTTCCGAGTTTATAGCTGCACAAAATGGGTCGTCAAAAATTACAAAATGGCCGACAATTCGGTACCGGAAGTGACTACGAAAAAATTAAGAAAAATGTATGAAGTTTAGATCACGCCCAACAATCTGTGAAAAAATGGTTGAGATCGGTCGAATAAATTTCGAGAAATCTCGTGCACAAAATTTGGAAAAAAAAAAAATAATAAGTAGATACGATCTCGTTACGAGTAACGAGTAGGTCTTCCGTTCAATTTTTAAACGATACGATTTAAATATCAATGAAATTCGAGATAACCAATCCATTTCAGATATTATATACCATCGTCAATATCCTTTAAAATGCTTAACAAAGAGTTTTGCTTTTTCACATACAGCACATTAAAGATTTAAGATTTTAGTCCCCTAAAATCCCTAATTACGTCATTAATGGGTTTTAAAATGAGTTTTACAAACTAATAATGTTACGATCAACAACTTTGTTTCTATAATGCATTACAAAATTCTGATCGTTTTTAAGGTATGTGTAATAGAGTTTACAAGTGTCTTGGCCCCTAATTTAAGGGGCCAGCCCTTTTTTCTTGAGTTCATTCGACAGGTCTCACGAATGCTAACATTTTTTGTTCTAACACTTATCTAGAATTGTTATTCATGTTTTAGATACAAATGATTTGATATTTTAGGGGCCAGCCTTCTAGATCCCTAATGGGGACAGACATTGGTGTTTTGATTAATGGAATCGATTAGAATCATCAATGCAAACATTTTCTCTTCTACAATGCTTAACAAAATGTGTCTCCTTTTCTAAATATATTGCGTCAAAGTTTAAGTACTTTGGCCCCTAAAAATCCCTAATTACGTAATAAATGGGCGTGGCAATGATTTTACCTGATAGATATTGTAACGATCAACAACTTTGCTTCTATAATGCATTACAAAATCTTTATCGTTTTTAAGTTATCTGTAATTGAGTTGACAAGTGTCTTGGCCCCTTATTAAAGGGGCCAG
This sequence comes from Magallana gigas, assembly GCF_902806645.1. NCBI lineage: Eukaryota > Metazoa > Mollusca > Bivalvia > Ostreida > Ostreidae > Magallana > Magallana gigas. The sequence goes on from NC_047563.1 coordinate 51,802,996, forward strand.
CCCCTATTTCTTGATTTCTTTGAAAATGTCTTAAGAATTCTAACATTTTTTGTTCTTACACCCATCTAAAATTGTTGATCATTTTTGAGATACAAATGATTGAATATTTTAGGGGCCAGCCCTCTAGATCCTTAATGGGGACATACATTGTTATTATGATTAATGGAATCGATTAGAATCATCAATGCAAACATTTTCTCTTCTACAATGCTTGACAAAATATGTCTACTTTTCTAGATATATTGCGTCAAAGTTTAAGTACTTTGCCCCTTAAAAATCCCTAATTACGTAATAAATGGGCGTGGCAAAGATTTTATCTGATAGATATTGTTCCGATTAACAACTTTGCTTCTATAATGCATAACAAAATCTTTATCATTTTTATGTTATTTGTAATAGAGTTTACGAGTGTCTTGGCCCCTAATTTAAGGGGCCAGCCCCATTTTGTTTGATTTTGTTGGAAAGAACTTTTGATTATCTACTACTTTTATTATATATGTTTTCACAAAATATCAACTGATAAAAAGATACAGATCAAAACGTATGAAAATTTTGATTCGAAATTCGTACCCAATTTTCGAGCCTAGGCGAGCTCAAAGAAATGGCGCTACTGGCGTTAAACAATATAATAGTGCACAACTTCAAACTCTAGACTACCTATCCTGAAAATTTTGTATTCATATCTCTATTAGTTTCTGAGATCAGCTCTGCACAAAATAGGTCGTAAAAAAATAGAAAATCCGCCGTAACTCGGTACCGGAAGTAACGATTTCAAAATTTCAAAAAACGTCTAGAATTATGACCTCTGGCAATCATCTGTGAAAAAATGGTCAAAATCGGCCGAATAGTTTTTGAGAAATCGCGTGCACAAAAATTGTGGAAAAAAATAATAATAAGAAACAGTACGAAAACAATAAGGTCTTCCGTTGGAAACGGAAGACCTTAATAATAATAAGAAACAGTACGAAAACAATAAGGTCTTCCGTTGGAAACGGAAGACCTTAACTAGATTCGATCTCGTTGCGAGCAACGAGTGGGTCTTCCGTCCAATTTTTGAAAAGATAAGATTAAACTTATTAATTCAAAGATAAAATCGTAGATCTAAGCGAAAAAAAGAGAAAAAAATTTTGCGGCACTCGAGGCTTGAACCCGGGTCGCCTGGGCCATGTCCACGACCATAACGACTGAGCTACTCGGACTCCGCTTCAGAACTTTGACGCTTAATTTCTCGAGAATGCCTTGATCGATTTTAAAACTAATTACATATTCTTAATCAGTAAAAGGGTCACTATAAGGTGTAAAAATTTCAAAGAAAAATATTAAAAAATAAAAAAGTCGAAAAATTCAATTTTTCAAATTTCCTTCCGGTGACGACCGGAAGTGACGGCGGACATTCTCTTGACGGAGGTACATTAGAAAAACGGTAGATCTATCATCTCTGAAAATTTCAGCTCTATATCTTTGCTCGATTTTGAGAAACCCGACAGACAAAATTGACTTTTTAAAATCGTAAACGGACGATAACTTCCGACCGGAAGTGTATTTTCAAAAAATAAAAATTATATATCAGGTTTAGATAAAAACACGTTTATATTGCAAATTTGAGCGAAATCGATCCAGCCATCTCCGAGAAATCGTCTGCACAAAATCGGTAAGAAAAAAAAAGAATAATAATAATAATAATAATAACTAGACACGATCTCGTTGCGAGCAACGAGGAGGTCTTCCGTTCGATTTTTAGAATGAAATATGACATCATCGAGTTTGATTTTCGACAGCAAACATGTTATGGAACAGGAGTGAAGTACTAATGCTTTATTGTATTGTTTTTGTATAAGTTCTCTTGCTTTTTTAACCTAATCTAGCTTTAATAACCTTTCACAAAATGGCTTTCATTATAGGGCTATAGATAAAAGATTTTAGAGCTCTTTGATCCCCTAATTTAAGGGGCAAGTCCCTTTTTCTTGGATTCAAATGAAAGGACATTTAATTCTGAACACATTTTGTCAGCAAGTGTTTAGAAAATGTTTGTCCCCTAAAAACCCTTAATTACGTAACACATGATGAAATCATTACATTGCTTGAATATATAACTATAAGATAAACACATTTGCTTCTATAACATTTCACAAAATATTTCTCAGTAAAGGGCTACAGATTAAAGACTTTAGAGCCCTTTGGTCCCCTTTTATTAGGGGCCAGCCCCTTTTTCTTGACATGGAATGAAAGGTCATTAAATTCTACACAAATTTTGTTCAACACATGTTTAGTTAATTCGTTACCGTTTTGGAGATAGATGAGAAAGAAGGTTTTAGGGGCCGGTCCCTTATCTCCTTTTAGGGGCCTTTCAACGAAATTCTGACGGTTGCAATTTGTTGAGAACATCATTTTGAACAACTTTTCTTTTATACTGCATTACAAAATATTTTTCCTTTCTGAGATAAGGGTGATCAAATTTTTTGACTTTTGGCCCCTAAAAACCCTTAATTACGTAACACATGATAAAATAATTACATTGCTTGAATACAGAACTATAAGATAAACACATTTGCTTCTTTACTATTTCACAAAATATCTCTCAGTAAAGGGCTACAGATTAAAGATTTTAGAGCCCTTTGGTCCCCTAATTTGAGGGGCCAGCCCCTTTTTCTTGATTTCAATTAAAAGGTCATTTAATTCTACACAAATTTTGTTCAACAAGTGTTTAGAAAGTCGTTACCGTTTTGGAGATATATGAGAAAGAAGGTTTTAGGGGCCGGTCCCTTTTCTCCTTTTAGGGGCCGTTTAACGAAATTTTGACGGTTGCATTTTGTTAGGAACATAATTTTGAACAACTTTTCTTCTGTACTGCATTACAAAATATTTTTGCTTTGTGAGACATGGGTGATCGAAATATTGGACTTTTGGCCCCTAAAAACCCCTAATTACGTAACATATGAGAAAATCCTTATACTGCTTGGCTTCATAACTGTATAATAAACATATTTGCTTCTATAATTTATTACAAAATATCCCTCGGTAAAGAGTTATGGTTATAAGACTTTAGAGCCCTCTAGGTCCCTTATTTGAGGGGCCAGCCCCTTTCTCTTGATATCAGCTGAAAGGTCTTGTAAATATAAACTTTTTTTACATTACATCTTTTAACAAAATATTTTCCAGAAAAGAGATAACGAGAGAAAAGCACAAAAATTCACGACGCTTTTTTAATGTCAATTTTCGAGCCGTAGCGAGCTTTGGCGCCAGTAGTGCTAAACATACAAAACAACAATCATGCAAAACTTCAATCTTTCCTTTACCTACCGTAGAAATTTGAGCTTAATATCTCTTATAGTTTAGGAGAACAACAGAAGACAAAATACCCATATAAAAATTAGAAAAATCTCAATATCTCAAAAACGGATGTGACGTCATCAACACAAAAAAAATTTAATCAGGTTCAGACCAATATCTATTACATCTGAAACTTTCATTGAGATCGGCCGAGCCGTTTCTGAGAAATCGCGTGCACAAAAATAGGAAGAAAAAAAATAATAATAATAAGAAGAATAGGGAAAAAGAAACAAAGCAATAACAATAAGGTCTTCCGTTGGAAACGGAAGACCTTAATAACAATAAGAAAAGTGAAAAAGAAACAATAGAATAATAGAAGGGTCTTCCGCTGAAGACGGAAGACCCTAATAATAAGAATAAGAAAAGTGAAAAAGAAACAATAGAATAATAGAAGGGTCTTCCGCTGAAGACGGAAGACCCTAACTAGATTCGATCTCGTTGCGAGCAACGAGTGGGTCTTCCGTCCGATTTTTGAATAAATAAGATTAAACTTATCAATTCAAAGATAAAATCGTAGATCTAAGCGAAAAGAAGAGAAAAAAAATTTTGCGGCACTCGAGGCTTGAACCCGGGTCGCCTGGGCCATGTCCACGACTATAACGACTGAGCTACTCGGACTCCGCTTCAGAACTTTGACGCTTAATTTCTCGAGAATGCCTTGATCGATTTTAAAACTAATTACATATTCTTAATCAGTGAAAGGGTCACTATAAGATGTAAAAATTTCAAAGAAAAATATTAAAAAATAAAAAAGTCGAAAAATTCAATTTTTCAAATTTCCTTCCGGTGACGACCGGAAGTGACGGCGGACATTCTCTTGACCGAGGTACATTAGAAAAACGGTAGATCTATCATCTCTGAAAATTTCAGCTCTATATCTTTGCTCGTTTTTGAGAAACCCGACAGACAAAACTGACTTTTTAAAATCGTAAACGGACGATAACTTCCGACCGGAAGTGTATTTTCAAAAAATAAAAATTATTTATCAGGTTTAGATAAAAACACGTTTATATTGAAAATTTGAGCGAAATCGACCCTGCCATCTCCGAGATATCGTCTGCACAAAATCGGTAAGAAAAAAAAAGAATAATAACTAGATTCGATCTCGTTGCGAGCAACGAGTGGGTCTTCCGTCCAATTTTTGAATAGATAAGATTAAACTTATCAATTCAAAGATAAAATCATAGATTTAAGCGAAAAAAAGAGAAAAATTTTTTGCGGCACTCGAGGCTTGAACCCGGGTCGCCTGGGCCATGTCCACGACCATAACGACTGAGCTACTCGGACTCCGCTTCAGAACTTTGACGCTTAATTTCTCGAGAATGCCTTGATCGATTTTAAAACTAATTACATATTCTTAATCAGTAAAAGGGTCACTATAAGGTGTTAAAATTTCAAAGAAAAATATTAAAAAATAAAAAAGTCGAAAAATTAAATTTTTCAAATTTCGTTCCGGTGACGACCGGAAGTGACGGCGGACCTTCTGTTGACCGAGGTACATTAGAAAAACGGTAGATCTATCATCTCTAAAAATTTCAGCTCTATATCTTTGCTCGTTTTTGAGAAACCCGACAGACAAAATTGACTTTTTAAAATCGTAAACGGACGATAACTTCTGACCGGAAGTGTTTTTTTAAAAAATAAAAATTATATATCAGGTTAAGATAAAAACACGTTTATATTGAAAATTTGAGCGAAATCGATCAAGACATCTCCGAGAAATCGTCTGCACAATATCGGTAAGAAAAAAAAAGAATAATAACTAGAGCAAAGCTCGTTGCAAAGCAACGAGTGGGTCTTCCGTTAATACCGGAAGTAAAGCTGGAAACTCCTGTAAGAAGCAGAGCTCTTAAACCAATGACAAGAGTAACTAAAATAAAAAGATGAAAAAAAATCGAATTATTCCTGGTACGACTTAACAAAATCCGAATGATTTTAAGTACGAATTAACAAAAACCTTTTTGATTTTAAGAACGACTTAACAAAAAAAATCCGAATGTGTTTAAGTACGACTTAACAATTATTTTTGGTACGAGTTAACTTTACTATTAACGTTATGCTATTTTTTAAACCAAGGACGCGGAATCAAAATTTCCGGAAAAATCGATTTTTAAATCCCAATATCTCTGTAATGCATCGTCCGATTTTAAAACGGCTTTCAGTGTTAGATTCAGTTTAATAAGCTCTACAAAACACATATTCGTTTTTGATTTGATCAGAAAATTCATTTTTTCGAAAAATTTGTTTCACTTCCGGTTTCGAGCGGAAGTGACAGATTTTCATTTCGAGCCTTATTACAGAGGTAAATCGATTAAATCATAACCATTGAAAATTTCAAGCCTCTATCTCAAAACGTTTTTGAGAAACGCCGCGGACAAAATGACTTTTTGAAAATTTTAAAAATGACGTTATGTCAAAACGGAATTGACGTTGTCAAGAAAACTTTAACATCTTTGAGGGATAATAGTTTCACATTATCTCTGAAAGTTTCATTAAAATCGGTTGGAAACTTTTTGAGTTATAAAGCCGAGAAGGAGTCAGAAAAAAAAAGAAAAAGTATAATAACTAGAGCAAAGCTCGTTGCAAAGCAACGAGTGGGTCTTCCGTTAATGTCGGAAGTAAAGCTGGAAGTTCCTGTAAGAAGCAGAGCTCGCAAACATATAACAAGAGTAACAAAAATAAAAAGATGAAAAAAATCGAATTATTCCTGGTACGACTAAACAAAATCCGTATGATTTTAAGTACGAATTAACAAAAACCTTTCCGATTTCAAGAACGACTTAACAAAAAAAATCCGAATGTGTTCAAGAACGACTTAACAATTATTTTTGGTACGAGTTAATTTTACTTCGAACATTACGCTATTTTTAAAACCAAGGACGCGGAATAAAAATTTCCGGAAAAATCAATTTTTAAACCCCGATATCTCTGTAATGCATCGTCCGATTTTGAAACGGCTTTCAGTGTTAGATTCAGCTTGATAAGCTCTATAAAACACATATTCATTTTTAATTTGATCAGAAAATTCATTTTTTCGAAAAATTTGTTTCACTTCCGGTTTCGACCGGAAGTGACTGATTTTCATTTCGAGCCTTATTACAGAGGTAAATCGACCAAATCATAACCATTGAAAATTCCAAGCCTCTATCTTAAAGCTTTTTTGAGAAAAGTCCGGGACAAAATGACTTTTTTAAATTTTTGAAAATGACGTCACGTCAAAACGGAGGTGACGTTCTCTTCAAAATTTTAATATTCTAAAGGGACGCCAACTTGCAAGAATCTCTGAAAATTTCATCAAAATCAATTAAAAACCTTTTGAGTTATGAAGCAAAAAAGGAGTCAGAAGAAAAGAAAAAGAACTAGAGCAAAACTCGTTGCAAAGCAACGAGTGGGTCTTCCGTCAATGTCGGAAGTAAAGCTGGAAGTTCCTGTAAGAAGCAGAGCTCTTAAACCAACAACAAGAGTAACTAAAAGAAAAAAATGAAAAAAATCGAATTATTCCTGGTACGACTTAACAAAATACGAATGATTTTAAGTACGACTTAACAAAAACTTTTCCGATTTCAAGTACGACTTAAGAAAAAAATTCCGAATGAGTTACAGTACGACTTTACAAATATTTTTGGTACGAGTTAATTTTACTTTTAACATTACGCTATTTTTTAAACCAAGGACGCGGAATCAAAATTTCCGGAAAAATCAATTTTTAAACCCCAATATCTCTGTAATGCATCGTCCGATTTTAAAACGGATTTCAGTGTTACATTCAGCTTAATAAGCTCTACAAAACACATATTCATTTTTGATTTGATCAGAAAATTCACTTTTTCGAAAAATTTGTTTCACTTCCGGTTTCGACCTGAAGTGACAGATTTTCATTTCCAGCCTTATTACAGAGGTAAATCGACCAAATCATAACCATTGAAAATTTGAAGCCTTTATCTTTAAGCGTTTTCGAGAAACGCCGCGGACAAAATGACTTTTTGAAAAATTTTAAAATGACGTAACGTAAAAACGGAAGTGACGTGGTCAAGAAAACTTTAACATCTTTGCGGGATAATAGTTGCACATTATCTCTGAAAATTTCATTAAAATCGGTTGGAAACTTTTTGAGTTATAAAGCCGAGAAGGAGTCAGAAAAAAAAAGAAAAAGTATAATAATAATAAAAAGAAACCGAAGAATAACAAGAGGGTCTTCCGTTGAAAACGGAAGACCCTAATAATAAAAAGAAACCGAAGAATAACAAGAGGGTCTTCCGTTGAAAACGGAAGACCCTAATAATAACTAGAGCAAAGCTCGTTGCAAAGCAACGAGTGGGTCTTCCGTTAATGTAGAGAGTAAAGCTAGATGTCAATGCAAGAAGCAGAGTTCTTAAAACAATAACTAGGGTAACTTAAAAAAAAATCAAAAAAATCGAATATTTATTGGTACAACTTAACGAAATCCGAATGATTTTGAGTACGAATAAATAAAAACCTTAACGATTTCAAGAACAAGAATAATTTTGGTACGGGTTAATTTCACTTTCAACTATATGCTATTTTTTAAACTTCGAATGCAGAATCATAATTTCCGGAAAAATCGATTTTTAATCCCAAATATCTCTGCTATGCATCGCCCAATTTTAAAACAGATTTCAGATTTGAATTCACCATGGCAAATTCTATAACACTGAAGTATTGTCTTTTTTTGTTCAAAAAATTGAAAATTTCCAAAAACTGGAACTTCTTCCGGTTTTAAGTAAAATTGATGAAAAAAATTTTAACCCCCCCCCCCCCAGTACACCATAGAATTGCTACATCTATCATCAGTAAACATTTCAAAGCGATATCTTAAAAGCTCATGGAGATTTCCTCCGGACAAAATCACTTTTTTAAAAATTAAAACTGGCCGTCAAATTTGTACAGAAGTGACGTCAAAGCTGAAACTTTAACATCTTTGAGACACGGTAACTTTAAAAAAAGCTCTAAAAATTTCATCGTAATCGGATGAAAACTTTTTGAGCTTCATTTGAACAAACTTGAATCCCCTTCATCTAGTGGTGCTTAGTGCCAAATTTGGTTGAAATGTGCCCAGTGGTTCTTGAGAAGAAGATGAAAATATGAAAAGTTTACAACAACAACAACGACAAATTGTGATCAGAAAAGTTCACTTGAGCCTTTGGCTCAGGTGAGCTAAAAACAAAATAAAGGAAACATAATTGCATACTTTTATTGAAAAACAAATTATCACAGCTAACAATTGTAAATTACTTTAAACAGCCATAATTTTTTTATAAATTCTTATCAAACACAAACCACAACAAGGCATGATGCTTTCTTAAAGTTCCATTACAGTAACTGTTCATGAATTATCCGATTTAATTTGAATTACTGGTTATTGTCTGTAGAACATATTAAGGAATATGCATGTGGGTAGAGGTGACAGGTTAACCTCAAGAGCTGAAAAGAATCAACAGGTAAAAACCATGTGGCCACCAATAGCTGAAATTAAAAAAATCAATAAGCTGTGTTAATACATGTACCGGTACTAATAATAGCTGGGTTAATATTAACATATGCATAGTATTTCTGAAAAAAAAATACACTGACCATGCAGTGTAATTAGTATGACATATCCCGATACATGACATTAGATGGCACAGGACAGTTTTTTTGATACATTTCATTGTAGCCTGGGGACGTGTGTCTTCGGAACCCTGTAACTAGAATTTCCTCAGTTCCCATTCAGCACAAATACCTTTAATTCACTCTTTATAAGGCCAATCACCAATTTCTGAAGAAAATTACTAGTCAAAACCTGTAAAATTTTCTACATACTGGTTTTTATGAGATTTTGACCCTTCCATATTTTGCTAATATTTCATGATTTTTCAGCTTTTTAGACCTCCCCCAGCCAATTCCCTGCAAAGGGTTGACCTTCCGTACCATGTGCATGTTGCACCATCACATGTCAGAAACTTACTGGTGTATAGTTTATAATGTCTTATCCACCTACTTTTCGTGTTATTTACCCTCCCGTCTGTAACATTTTCACTGTCTAAAGTCAACACAACAGTCATAGCTGCAGGTTTCGCATTTTACTTCTGAATCTTATGTACCTAACATATGGGGCCTACATAATGAATATCAATTTCAACAAGAGACATCCCTCTAACTAATGATAATCATTAAGAATCATTTCATGAATTTTAGCAACACGCATAAGCCTTCAAGTACAGCAACTCTCAATTTTACAAAAATATTGACGGGTACTTTATCCGAAACTGTCCCTTGCTACCTTTAACTTCACTAACATTCTCTGAAAAGTCGTCTTGTCTTAAACTTACAAAGCTTATGCTATTCTGAGAAAAAGTATACCTCATTTTGCCAATTCCATTAAGGATTAAGGAAAATATGGCCATTTAAGTGAACCCAGCATTTCCACTTTCCTCTATTTAACACAGATTCATAGGGCTCTCCATAAATAAAGCATCTTTACCTAATCTTATAGAGGTCAACTGTTGTTCAACCTCCCTAAATAAGAAACCTTATTCAAAACTACATACATATACATGATATTTTATGACAAAAGCATCACATCACTTAGAAATACCCTTACATGTATACCCTCCCCCTATTTTTTGATTTTCCTAAGAAGCATTAGTTTGAACACTTTAACCTAATATTATGTAACTTGTGGCAATTCCCTTGAGTCATTTCTCACACATATTTAAAAACAACCATCACTGATATTGAAAATTGATCTTTTCTTGATAAATGGATGAAATGTAACATTTCTTTCAAAAAAAGACATGCCGCCATACATGTGATTTCTTGTTTTTATGAAACAGTAAGCTTATAACCATATTTAGTGAATATCTAATTTATTCTGGTTTCTAGTCTACTTTTAACTTTGCTAAAATAGTAAGACCTACAAGTATGATGTCTGCTCTTAATTGAAATGAAATTCAAACACAACCGGGTACCTGGGGACGGATGAGAATTCCATGATAAATGTTCAAATTTTACATGTTTTCCTACATTTTTGATGCATATATACAATAAAAGGGTAAAAATATGTTGTTTCTTGATCATTTCGAGATTAATTATTATAGCAGATGTTATTTCAAGGTCAAATGTACATTTACATATCCAACATGTAATGGTAATGGAGACAATTGGAAAGAGGGGGTGGCTTTTTGAATTCTGTAAATATATCTAAAATATCACTTTCGGATAGGAAGGAGCAAAAACTTGAGTTTTTTGAAATATTGTATACTTTGATATAACTGCATTTGTCTACATGTGAATTTTATTTGAAAGAAAAATATGCTGTTTTAAAAATGTTGAGGTATATAAGTCAGGTTGCTTAATGTTATGTCATGAAATCAGACAGCAAAATTTCTGCAAATTTATAATTTAAATAATTCAATTGATCAAAACTCTTTTACAGTAATAATTCTTATCTCGGTAATTAATTTAAGCCTATTAATTGTCATCAGGATAGGAAATACCGGTACCTACTTTCTAAGCCAATTTACTCTAGTGGTGGTCATTCTACACATTTAAAAGGGAGTTACTTCTCTTGTATATTATAGCTAATAAATCATGTAATGACATATCTAACCAACAAAATCATCCATTTTCCCAAAATAGACTACTTTTGGTACAAAATCCACTCAAAATTACAGTTAAATGAGAAATCTGAAAATACCATGTAGTCTTGAAACTTACACTAACATTCTCTGAAAAGTCATCTTGTCCTAAACTTACAAAGCTTATGCTATTCTGAGAAAAAGTATACCTCATTTTGCCAATTCCATTAAGGATTAAGAAAAATATGGCCATTTAAGTGAACCCAACATTTCCACTTTCCTCTATTTAACACAGATTCATAGGGCTCTCCATAAATAAAGCATCTTTATCTATTTTTTTAGAGGTCAACTGTTGTTCAACCTCCCTAAATAAGAAACCTTATTCAAAACTATATACATGTACATGACATTATCATGACAAAAGCATCACATCACTTAGAAATACCCTTACATGTATACCCTCCCCCTATTTTTTGATTTTCCTATGAAGCATTACTTTGAACACTTTAACCAAATATTATGAAATTTAAATGCTTCTATTCTGATCAATTGAATTTTTTAAGCAGCGTGAAATTAAAACCATCGCAATTGATACTTTAGTAAAAATCATGAAATTTTAACACGGTGGAATTAAAAAGACTTACAGTATTTTATCCGAACAGCCTCAAAGTATAATTTTCTGCTATACCATTTTTTATTAAATGAATTCTACTGGGGCTTTTTTTGCAAATAAATTTAGCAAAGATTTTTTTCTCTTTTCTTATCAATGACAGGTTTTAAAAACAATATTATGTTTAGTACGTATAAAATTCCATACACAATTTTACAAAGCTTTGGATTTTAGTTGTACGATGAAAAAATGAGGGATTGCACGATAATACATGCTCATTTTGAAATTTAAAGCATTGTTGATTTCTTTTACTAGATAGAGATATGCACAAAATGATGTTGCTCTGTGATGCTAATTGCCAAGATTAAAAGCATGAGAGAGAGAGAGAGAGAGAGAGAGAGAGAGATCTGAGGCACATGTAGTAAAAATTATTCATACATTTGTCTGTAAAAATTGTTAACAATGTAGATGTGTTCTGCATGTAAAGTTTACCTAAATTGAATCAATAAAATTCAATATATATAAAAGATAAACTAATCTCAACGAATTTACAATGGTTCTGTGAAATAATCAAATCTTGAGAAGAATGTTTTATCAGGGAACGTACATTAACCTAAAATCTGAACCTAAAATTAAGTTCTTTTCATCTTGCACTCTGTTTTACATGCTCTTTCACAGGCGATAATCATATATAACGGCGAGCCAGACAAAAGTTCTAATTTTAATTAGACTGAATATTTACCATGTCAAATATATTTATTTAATTAAGCACAAGCCTGTCTGAGTTCTTTAATTCATTAATTAGGTGGAGGTGATATGGTAAAGATCTGCTATATTCAAATATTTAGGGTAAAGTTATCATCATGCAAACATGCACTCTAATTACATCATTCTACTCTTGTGTGCCTTTGGACCCCCACCCCTTTTAATTGCACTGTTTTACAGTGTGTGGTGTGTTGTTCAATACAAAATAAGACATACATATACATAATAATAAATAGAAATTTAAAAGAGTAGTGAGCAAAACATACACATGATAATACATTGAACAGATAATATCCCGAGATTTCTCTGACTCAAATGGCCGCTTTTATATTGTTACGCACGTCAAAAGCGAAGTTTAGAGTCAGAGGAATGTCGGATTAGATTGAAAAGTGCACAAACACTTTGAAAAGTAAAAGTCAATACGACATATTCTGTATTGAAACATACCTTTATAATCTGCCATACGTTAGTTGAGCTGAAATTTCCACTATCGCCGTCTTGCAGGCCATTCTTCTGACACACCGCTATCAGGGAAGTATATACGTCCCTGCCGCTATCAGCTGTTGTTCGCAGTCAAAACATGGCGAGTTGACATGGTGAATCGTACGATAATTATTTCCATTAAAACTAATAAGACTAATAAAAACTAACAACCTAATTATCGACCGAATTAACGAAATTGTTTCAATAAACACTCTGATTAACTATATAAAAAAGGAGTTCGGTTTTATGACCTGTACGAAATCTTTTCAGCAGGAGTTACTTTCAGTGTGAATTTTGCACTATTTTTTAAACCAATAACGAGGAATCAACATTTCCGGAAAAATCAATATTTAAACCCCGATATATCTGCAATGCAGTATCCGATTTTTAAACGAATTTAAGTTTTGTATTTAGCTTTGCAAACTATACAATATGCATAAAATTTTATGTTTTTAATAAAGTTTTATGATCAGTACGAATTGTTACAGTAGAAGTTACTTTCAGTGTGAATTTTGCACTATTTTTGAAACCAAGAACGCGGCATCAAAATTTCCGGGAAAATCAGTTTTTAAACCCCGATATCTCTGTAATGCATCCTCCGAATTTTAAACGGTTTTCAGCATTAGATTCAGTTTGAAAGGCTCTACAAAATACGCATACGTTTTTTGTTTGATCAAAAAATTCAATTTTTCGAAAAATTTGATTCGCTTCCTGTTTCGACCGGAAGCGACGGATTATTATAATATAGCTTCATTACAGAGGTAAATCGACCAAATCACAACCATTGAAAATTTCAAGCCTTTATCCTAAAGCGTTTTTGAGAAAAGTCCCGGACAAAATGACTTTTTTAAAATTTTAAAAATGACGTAACGTCAAAACGGAAGTGACGTTGTCTTCAAAACTTTAACATCTTTGAGGGACGATTACTTGCTAAAATCTCTGGAAGTTTCATTGAAATCGATTGAAAACTTTTTGAGTTATGAAGCAAAACAGGAGTCAGAAAAAAAAGAAAAAGTATAATAATAATAAAAAGAAACCGAAGAAAAACAAAAGGGTCTTCCGTTGGAAAACGGAAGACCCTAATAATAATAATAACTAGACACGATCTCGTTGCGAGCAACGAGGAGGTCTTCCGTCTGATTTTAGAAATTGAGATTTATGTTCGATCTTGATTTTGCTATTTAACAGCTATACATGATTTGAAACAGGAAAAGAGGATCTTCATTTTAAGTGCCTGATACTATTTTGTTTCAGGTGTAAGAGTTTTGTTCAACAAGTGTTTAGAAATTCGTCACCGTTCTTGAGATATTTCAGAAAGAATATTTTAGGGGCCGGACCTTTTCTCCTTATTGGGGCCGCTGAACAAAAATTGTAAGGTTGCATGTTGTTAGGTACATTATTTTGAGCATCTTTTCTTTTATACTGCATTTCAAAATATTTTTTCTTTTTGAGATATAGGTTATCAAATTTTTGGACTTTTGCCCCTAAAAATCCTTAATTACGTAACACATGAGAAAAATCATTATAATGTTAGGCTTCATAACTGTTAGATAAACATATTTGCTTCTATAATCTATTACGAAATACCCCTCGGTAAAGAACTATAGGAAAAAGACTTTAGAGCCCTCTAGGTCCCTAATATTAGGGGCCAGCCCCTTTTTCATGGTATCAAATGAAAGGTCATTTGATTATAAAGACATTTTGTTCAACAAGTGTTCAGAAATCCGTTACCATTCTTGAGATATCTCAGAAAGAATATTTTAGGGGCCGGTCCCTTATCTCCTTATTGGGGCCGCTGAACCAAATTTTTTAGGCTGCATGTTGTTAAGGACATCATTTTGAGCATCTTTTCTTTTATACTGCATTTCAAAATATTTTTTCTTTTTGAGATATAGGTGAGCAAAGTTTTGGATTTTTGACCCCTAAAAATCCTTAATTACGTAACACATGAGAAAATCGTTATGCTGCTTGGCTTCATAACTGTAAGATAAACATATTTGCTTCTATAATTTATTACAAAATATCCCTCAGTAAAGAACTATAGTAAAAAGACTTTAGAGCCCTCTAGGTCCCTAATATCAGGGGCCAGCCCCTTTTTCTTGGTATCAAATGAAAGGTCATTTGATTATAAAGACATTTTGTTCAACAAGTGTTCAGAAATTCGTTACCATTCTTGAGATATCTGAGAAAGAATGTTCATGGGACCGGTCCCTTATCTCCTTATTGGGGCCGCTGAACCAAATGTTTTAGGTTGCATGGTGTTAAGTACATCATTTTGAGCATCTTTTCTTTTATACTGCATTTCAAAATATTTTTCCGTTTTGAGATATAGGTGGTCAAAGTTTTGGACTTCTGACCCCTAAAAACCCCTAATTACGTAACATATGAGAAAATCGTTATACTGCTTGGCTTCATATTTGTAAGATAAACATATTTGCTTCTATAATTTATTACAAAATATCCCTCGGTAAAGAGTTATGGGTAAAAGACTTTAGAGCCATTTAGGTCCCTTATTTGAGGGGCCAGCCCCTTTTTCCTGATATCAGCAGAAAGGTCTTGTAAATATAAACTTTTTTTACATTACATGTTTTCACAAAATATTTTCCAGAAAAGAGATAAAGAGAGAAAAGCACAAAAAATTACGACGCTTTTTTAATGTCAATTTCCGAGCCATAGCGAGCTTAGGCACCAGTAGTGCTAAACATACAAAACAACAATCATGCAAAACTTCAATCTTTCGTTTACCAACCGTAGAAATTTGAGCTCAAAATCTCTTATAATTTAGGAGAACGGCCGCAGACAAAATACCCATATAAAAAATAGAAAAATCTCAATATCTCCAAAACGGATGTGACGTCATCAGTGCAAAAAATTTGCTATCAAGTTCAGACCACTATCTATCACATCTGAAAATTTGATGGAGATCGGTTGAGCCGTTTCTGAGAAATTGCGTGCACAAAAATGGGAAGAAAAAAAAAGAATAAAAACTAGACACGATCTCGTTGCGAGCAACGAGGAGGTCTTCCGTCTCCTTGATTTTGCTATTTAACAGCTAACCATGATTTAGAATAAAAAAACAGGGTCTACATTCTAGGGGGCCAGATACTATTTTGTTACAGGTGTAAGAGCTTTGTTCAACAAGTGTTTAGAATTCGTCACTGTTCTTGAGATATCTTAGAAGAAAAAGTTTTAGGGGCCGGTCCCTGATCACCTTATTGGAGCCGCTGAACCAAATTTTGAAGATTGCATGTTGTTAAGTACATCATTTTTAGCATCTTTTCTTCTATACTGCATTTCAAAATATTTTTTCTTTTTGAGATATAGGTGGTCATAGTTTTGGATTCTTGACCCCTAATGACCCCTCATTACATAACACATGACATTATATTGCTTGGATACATAATTGTAAGATAAACATATTTGCTTCTATAGCCTTTCACAAAATATCCATAACTAAAGAGCTACAGATGGAGACTTTAGAGCCCTTTGGCCCCCTAATTTGAGGGGCCAGCCCCTTTTTCTTGATATCAAATAAAAGGTCATTTAAATTTTAACACATTTTTTTTAACAAGTGTTAAGAGATTTGTTACCGTTCTTGAGATATATAGGAAAGAACGTTTTAGGGGCCGATCCCTTAACTCCTTATAGGGGCCATTTAACAAAATTTTGAAAATTGCATATTATTTAGTACATCATTTTGACTATCTTTACTTCTATACTGCATTTCAAAATATATTTCCTTTTTGAGATATGGGTGATCAAAATTCTGGACTTTTGGCCCCTAAAAACCCCTAATTAAGTAACACACGATAAAATCATTACATTGCTTGGATAAATAACTGTAAGATAAACATATTTGCTTCTATAACCGTTCACAAAATATCCCTCAGTAAAGGGCTACAGATGAAAGACTTTAGAGCCCTTTGGTCCCTTAATTTGAGGGGCCAGCCCCTTTTTCTTGATATCAAATAAAAGGTCATTTAAATCTCAACACATTTTGTTCAACAAGTGTTTATAAATTTGTTACCGTTTTTGAGAAATATAGGAAAGAACATTTTAGGGTTAGGCCGATCCCATAACTCCTTATAGGGGCCATTTAACAAAATTTTGAAAATTGCATATTATTTAGTACATCATTTTGAGCATCTTTACTTCTATACTGCATTTCAAAATATTTTTCCTTTCTGGGATATGGGTGATCAAAATTCTGGACTTTTGGCCCCTAAAAACCCCTAATTACGTAACACGCGATAAAATCATTACATTGCTTGGATAAATAACTGTAAGATAAACATATTTGCTTCTATAACTGTTCACAAAATATCCCTCAGTAAAGGGCTACAGATAAAAGACTTTAGAGCCCTTTGGTCCCCTAATTTGAGGGGCCAGCCCCTTTTTCTTGATATCAAATAAAAGGTCATTTAAATCTCATAACATTTTGTTCAACAAGTGTTTAGAAATTTGTTACCGTTCTTGAGATATATAGGAAAGAACATTTTAGGGGCCGATCCCATAACTCCCTATAGGGGCCATTTAACGAAATTTTGAAAATTGCATATTATTTAGTACATCATTTTGAGCATCTTTACTTCTATACTGCATTTCAAAATATTTTTCCTTTTTGAGATATGGGTGATCAAAATTCTGGACTTTTGGCCCCTAAAAACCCCTAATTAAGTAACACACGATAAAATCATTACATTGCTTGGATAAATAACTGTTAGATAAACATATTTGCTTCTATAACCGTTCACAAAATATCCCTCAGTAAAGGGCTACAGATGAAAGACTTTAGAGCCCTTTGGTCCCTTAATTTGAGGGGCCAGCCCCTTTTTCTTGATATCAAATGAAAGGTCTTTTAAATATAAATCTTTTTTGCATTACAAGTGTTAACAAAATATTTTTTCAGAAAAGAGACAAACTAAGAAAACCATTAAAAATTACGAATTTTTTTTGGTCTCAATTTTCGGGACCAGGCGAGCTTAAACGCCTTTTGAGCATGACAAATATGAACGCCAAATAGCACATCTACAATCTCTTGTCTACAATCCCTGAAAGTTTGAACTCAATATCTTTTACCGTTTAGGAGGAGATCCCTGGACAAGCTGACCCTCTGAAAATCGTTAAAACGTCATTTTCTCAAGAACGGAAATGACGTCATCAAAATAAAAAATGTATATTAAGCTCGGATTAATATCTATTAGATCTGAAAGTTTCACGAAAATCGGCTGAGCCATTTTCGAGAAATCGCCTGCACAAATTTTGTAAGAAAAAAAATAATAATAATAGGGAAAAAGAAACCGAACGAAAACAATAAGGTCTTCCGTTGGAAAACGGAAGACCTTAATAATAGGGAAAAAGAAACCGAAGAATAACAATAAGGTCTTCCGTTGGAAACGGAAGACCTTAACAATAAGAAAAGTGAAAAAGAAACAATAGAATAATAGAAGGGTCTTCCGCTGAAGACGGAAGACCCTAATAATAACTAGATTCGATCTCGTTGCGAGCAACGAGTGGGTCTTCCGTCCAATTTTTGAAAAGATAAGATTAAACTTATCAATTCAAAGATAAAATCGTAGATCTAAGCGAAAAAAAGAGAAAAAAATTTTGCGGCACTCGAGGCTTGAACCCGGGTCGCCTGGGCCATGTCCACGACTATAACGACTGAGCTACTCGGACTCCGCTTCAGAACTTTGACACTTAATATCTCGAAAATGCCTTGACCGATTTTAAAACTAATTACATATTCTTAATCAGTAAAAGGGTCACTATAGGGTGTAAAAATTTCAAAGAAAAATATTAGAAAATAAAAAAGTCGAAAAATTCAATTTTTCAAATTTCCTTCCGGTGACGACCGGAAGTGACGGCGGACATTCTCTTGACCCAGGTACATTATAAAAACGGTAGATCTATCATCTCTGAAATTTTCAGCCCTCTATCTTTACTCGTTTTTGAGAAACTCGACAGACAAAATTGACTTTTTAAAATCGTAAACGGACGATAACTTCTGACCGGAAGTTTTTTTCCAAAAAAAAAAAATTATATATCAGCTTTGGATAAAAACACGTTTATATTGAAAATTTGAGCGAAATCGACCCAGCCATCTCCGAGAAATCGTCTGCACAAAATCGGTAAGAAAAAAAAAGAATAATAATAAGAACTAGAGCAAAGCTCGTTGCAAAGCAACGAGTGGGTCTTCCGTTAATGTAAAGAGTAAAGCTTGATGTTCCTGCAAGAAGCAGAGTGTTTGAATCAAAAACAAGAGCAACTAAAACTAAAAGATAAAAAAATACGAATGATACTATGTACGAATTAACAAAAACCTTAACGATTCTAAGAACGACTTAGCAAAAAAATAAATCGGAAGGTGTCAAAGTACTTAACAAAAATCGAATTATTTTTTGTACGAGTTTGAACTTTACACTATTTTTGAAACCAAAAACGCAGAATCAAAATTTCCGAAAAATCAATTTTTTAACCCCGATATCTGTTATGCATCGTCCGATTTAAAAACGGCTTTTAGTTTTGTACTCATCATGAAAATTACCGTAAGTTACATATGTTTAACTTTTAATATTGAAAAACAATGAAAAACTAAAACAAGAGGCAAATGGGCCACATCGCTCACCTGAGGAACAATAAGTATGATAAAATCAGCTTAATGGAGTCGCAATGCAAACTATCTGGACATAATACGTGTAGATCCTGTATAGATAAAAGCCATTTCCCCCCCTAAATATTCTTATGTTTATGATCATTAGTTCCTTTTCTAAAAGGATGATTTTATATTGATTTTATAGTCATATCGCATGTTGAGTATTGCAGGTCTCAAAAAGATCCTTAACAATAGTTTATATATGGGATATAAACCTACATCAAACTCTGAACCTTCTTGTGAGGCCAAAGAACTGTCCTGGGGCCAAAGTCTTAACAATTATAAAGAATCATCTGGCTGATTAGTTTCAGAGAAGAAGATTTTTAAATATTTACTCTATATATTCCTATGTTAAACTTTGACCCCCCCCCCCCCACCCATTGTGGCCCAAACCTACCCCCGGGGACCATGATTTTCACAACTTTGTATCTACACTACCTGAGGATGCTTCCACATAAGTTTCAGCTTTCCTGGCTGATTAGTTTCTGAGAAAAAGATTTTTAAAGATTTTCTCTATATATTCCTATGTAAAAATCTATTCCCCCATTGTGGCCCCACCATACCACCTGGGACTATGATTTGAACAAACTTGAATGTACACTACCTGAGGATGCTTCCACTTTAATTTGAGCTTTTCTGGCCAAATAGTTTTTGAGAAGATTTTAAAAGATTTTCTCTATATATTCCTATGTAAAACTTGATCCCCCTCTTGTGGCCCCTCCCTAGCCCCGGGGACCATGATTTGAACAAACTTGAATCTACACAACCTGAGGATGCCTCCTCACAAGTTTAAGCATTTCAGGCCGAATAGTTTTTGAGAAGAAGGTTTTTGAAAAATACCAACAAATTTTCAACAATTCTCAATTATCTCCCCTTTAAAGAGGGCGTGGCCCTTCATTTGAACAAACTTTAATCCCCTTCACCTAGTGGTGCTTAGTGCCAAATGTGGTTGAAATCTGCCCAGTGCTTCTTGAGAAGAAGATGAAAATATGAAAAGTTTACAACAACGACAACTACAAATTGTGATCAGAAAAGCTCACTTGAGCTCAGGTGAGCTAAAAATAAAATAAAGGAAACATAATTGCATACTTTTATTGAAAAACAAATTTTCACAGCTAACAATTGTAAATTACTTTAAACAGCCATAATTTTGTTTGTTATAATTTCTTATCAAACACAAACTACAACAAGGCATGATGCTTTCTTAAAGTTCCATTACAGTAACTGTTCATGAATTCTCCGATTTAATTTGAATTACTGGTAAATAGTCTGTAGAACACATTAAGGAATATGCATGTGGGTAGAGGTGACAGGTTAACCTCAAGAGCTGAAAAGAATCAACAGGTAAAAACCATGTGGCCACCAATAGCTGAAATTAAAAAAATCAATAGGCTGTGTTAATACATGTACAGGTACTAATAATAGCTGTGTTTACATTAACATATGCATAGTATTTCTGAAAAAAAATACACTGAACATGCAGTGTAATTAGTATGACATATCCCGATTCATGACATTAGATGGCACAGGACAGGTTTTTTTATACATTTCATTGTAGCCTGGGGACGTGTGTCTTCGGAACCCTGTAACTAGAATTTCCTCAGTTCCCATTCAGCACAAATACCTTTAATTCACTCTTTATAAGGCCAATCACCAATTTCTGAAGAAAATTACTAGTCAAAACCTGTAAAATTTTCTACATACTGGTTTTTATGAGATATTGACCCTTCCATATTTTGCTAATTTTTCAGCTTTTTAGACCCCCCCCCCCCCAGCCAATTCCCTGCAGAGGGTTGACCTTCCGTACAATGTGCATGTTGTACCATCACATGTCAGAAACTTACCGGTGTTTAGTTTATAATGTCCCATCCACCTACTTTTTGTGTTATTTACCCTCCCTTCTGTAACTTGCATTTTCACTGTCTAAAGTCAACACAACAGTCATATATAGCCACAGATTTCGCATTTTACTTCTGATTCTCATGTACCTAACATATGGGGCCTACATAATGAATATCAATTTCAACAAGAGACATCCCTCTAACTAATGATAATCATTAAAAATCATTTCATGAATTTTAGCAACACTCATAAGCCTTCAAGTACAGCAACTCTCAATTTTACAAAAATATTGACGGGTACTTTATCCGAAACTGTCCCTTGCTACCTTTAACTTACACAAACATTCTCTGAAAAGTCATCTTGTCTTAAACTTACAAAGCTTATGCTATTCTGAGAAAAAGTATACCTCATTTTGCCAATTCCATTAAGGATTAAGAAAAATATGGCCATTTAAGTTAACCCAGCATTTCCACTTTCCTCTATTTAACACAGATTCATAGGGCTCTCCATAAATAAAGGATCTTTACCTAATCTTATAGAGGTCAACTGTTGTTCAACCTCCCTAAATAAGAAACCTTATTCAAAACTACATACATATACATGATATTATCATGACAAAAGCATCACATCACTTAGAAATACCCTTACATGTATACCATCCCCCTATTTTTTGATTTTCCTAAGAAGCATTAGTTTGAACACATTAAAGTAGATCCAGTGTTCTGTAATGTCATACTTTTTTGTAAAACTTTGAGTTCCTTAAAATTTGTGCAAGATAGTTTTATCTATTTTATGCGACTATAATAACACAAAAGTTATTAGAATTATTGGTAGGTTCAAGATATTTTCGCAGCTTAATTTTATGCAAAATTTCCAATTTCTTATACATTTTATCGATGCTAAGGGGAAATAACTCTTTTCCTTACTTTTCTATCAGTTGTATGTCTAAATGCCATAGTTTTTCTTATCCCAACAATGAATTTTAAAAGATTTTTGTAGTTTTAGTTTTCTGATAAAGTTGACAATAAAATTAAACAAGATAAACAAATTTCTGCCTACAAAAATTTACTTTTAACCAAAAAAATATGGTTTTCTGATGCTAAAATATGCTTTAGTTTATGTTTATCTGGCATCTCAAAAAGTGTGATGACATGTATATTTTTTCTAACAATTGATGAAATAAAAGTCTATTAAGTTGAAATCAATTCGTTTTTTCAACTTTCATCAGAGAATTTTACGAGTATGGAGTTACCTTAACCTAATATTATGAAACTTGTGGCAATTCCCTTGGGTCATTTCTCACACATATTTGAAAACAACCATCACTGATATTGAAAATTGATCTTTTCTTGATAAATGGATGAAATATAACATTTTTTTTTCACAAAAAGACATGCCGCCATACATGTGATTTCTTGTTTTCATGAAACAGTAAGCTTGTAATCATATTTAGTGAATATCTTATTTATTCTGGCTTCTAGTCTCTTTTTAACTTTGCTAAAATAGTAAGACCTACAAGTGTGATGTCTGCTCTTTATTAAAATGAAATTCAAACACAACCGGGTACCTGGGGACGGATGAGAATTCCATGATAAATGTTCAAATTTTACACGTTTTCCTACATTTTTGATGCATATATACAATAAAAGGGTAAAAATATGTTGTTTCTTGATCATTTCGAGAGAAAGTATTATAGCAGATGTTATTTCAAGGTCAAATGTACATTTACATATCCAACATGTAATGGTAATGGAGACAATTGGAAAGAGGGGGTGGCTTTTTGAATTCTGTAAATATATCTAAAATATCACTTTTGGATAGGAAGGAGCAAAAACTTGAGTTTTTTGACATATTGTATACTTTGATAACTGCATTTGTCTACATGTGTCTGAATTTTATTTGAAAGAAAAATACAGGTAACTCTCGATAGCTCGAAGTCCCTGGGACCAAGGAAAAACTTCGAGGTTTCAAGAGTTCGAGTTTTCAAGAGTTCGGAATTTTCCGGGTTGACCGACGGGTTTTAAAATTATTTTTACCGGATGTTATGATTAAGCCATTTATTTAGTGCTAACCTTACCATGCTTACGCACGTGCTTATACAACGTTTTCTTTCCAGTAAAATATACATAACTTGATGTTAATAAAACTCAATACAAACAACTATCGAATAAATTCATAATAATTATTTATTTTATGCATTATATCAAGACCAGATTGCTCAGTACTACTGGACTGCATGCGAGACGATCGACATGTCATAAATGTGATCACTATGTACGTATCACCCATTGTTCCCACTGTACGGGTCCTTCGCAAGCTGTAAGAACTTGTTCGGCAATAATCATTATAATGACAATGATGCTGATAAGCATAATTTGTACAGTTTTATAGTTCTAAAATTTGACTATTGCTAAATATCATCGTTTCGTCTCAATTAATTTTTCATTTTCATTGCGTCTCCCAATTATCGTAAAACGGTTGGTATTAATGGTTCAGGTATCGGTATGGTCAATCATTAAACAATTACCACCTTGCATGACGAGTGTCGCCTGAATAAACAACCTGTGACACGGGTCCCGCGTCTAACGCCTGGAGCCATTTAAATGACCAGGTAGGTGTTAATTAGGTATAGCGCTTCGAGATACACAGCGACTTCGAGGTATCGAGAGTAAAATACTATAGATTATAAACAACGGGACTGCAGTTTCACTTCGAGGAATCAAGGGTTTCGAGAGATCAAGAGTTCGAGAAATCAAGAGTAAATTTGCTCAGTTATATAGGGAAAAAAATCGGGACCCTAGGCTCACTTCGAGCGATCAAGAACTTCGAGCGATCGAAGTTCGAGCCATCGAGAGTTACCTGTATGCTGTTTTAAAAAAATTGAGTTATATAAGTCAGGTTGCTTAATGTTATTTCATGAAATCAGACAGCAAAATTGCTGCAAATTTATCATTTAAAATAATTCAATTGATCAAAACTCTTTTACAGTATTAATTCCTATTTCGGTAATTAACTTAAGCCTATTAATTGTCATCAGGATAGGAAATACCTAGTTTCTAAGGCAATTTACTCTAGTGGTGGTCATTCTACACATTTAAAAGGGAGTTACTTCCTTTGTATATTATAGCTAATAATTCATGTAATGACATATATAACCAACAAAATCATCCATTTTCCCAAAATAGACTACTTTTGGTACAAAATCCACTCAAAATTACAGTTAAATGAGAAATCTGAAAATACCATGTAGTCTTGAAACTTACACTAACATTCTCTGAAAAGTCATCTTGTCTTAAACTTACAAAGCTTATGCTATTCTGAGAAAAAGTATACCTCATTTTGCCAATTCCATTAAGGATTAAGAAAAATATGGCCATTTAAGTTAACCCAGCATTTCCACTTTCCTCTATTTAACACAGATTCATAGGGCTCTCCATAAATAAAGCATCTTTACCTAATCTTTTAGAGGTCAACTGTTGTTCAACCTCCCTAAATAAGAAACCTTATTCAAAACTACATACATATACATGATATTATCATGACCAAAAGCATCACATCACTTAGAAATACCCTTACATGTATACCATCCCCCTATTTTTTGATTTTCCTAAGAAGCATTAGTTTGAACACTTTAACCAAATATTATGAAATTTAAATGCTTCTATTCTGATCAATTGAATTTTTAAGCAGCGTGAAATTAAAACCATCGCAATTGATACTTTAGTAAAAATCATGAAATTTTAACACGGTGGAATTAAAACGACTTACAGTATTTCATCCGAACAGCCTCAAAGTATAATTTTCTGCTATACCATTTTTTATTAGGCCAAACAAAAAAATATGATTGTTTACTGTTACATGCTGAAAAAAAATAGGGTCGGTAGGTAGGATTATTTTTTTATTTTATTATTCTTTTTTTTTTTACACAACTTCAGAAACGTCACATACATGAAATTTTTGAGACAACTCGAATATATCCCTTTCTAAGTGACATATTTTTACGAAAATTGGCATAAACATTGAGGAATCCCAAACAAATAATTAAACAGTAATAATAAGTAATATTGAAAGTTAATTAAATATTTTGTTTACGACGGTAGAAAAACGGGGTACCTGGCGCAGGCATAATCTCGGAGACTAAAAAACTTGAACATCCCATTTCAAAGTGTCCGTAGAATTACAGTTAATGATAAAAGAAATCAAATTAAATATGTTCATGTTAAATATGTTTTGCTATATTTTGCGACTAACATTTGATCACGTTAAATTAATTTTCGAGGTGAAATATGGATATGGTACAAACATATTTACCAAGCAATAGAAAATATGACGACATTAGATTGAATTTTGACCTCAAGACGGCACATCGAATATACATCAAACTTGTGGAAATCTCAGAAAAAAACCTTTAAGGCCACGTAATTCCTAAAACCAAAACTATACGATAACCAGGGATACAGAGCTTCAGTTCATCATATTTTTTTCACTGATTGTTTGACTAGAATTTAGACAAATAGACTAAATATCCAGTACTGTTTACACACTAACTGTTGTCAACAGTTCTAAAATAAAAACAAAATGACTGCAGGAGACATTCACAGTAATTTGATTTTAGGGTAAACAGAACTCAAAATAAAAATCAAGAATGAGAGAAAATGTAAATGATGACATCTTGAAATCAAAACAAAAGATGAGAAATAAAAAATAATTCTTATTTCCAGTCGTTTGTAAGGTGTTTAAACACAGGAGCAATGAGAAGCGTTAAAATGACGTTGCGAAAAGTTTGCGGTTGTGTTGGGTCACCAGACGCAGGCACGTTGATCCACTTACCAAAAATGATCTTTTCATGCCATGGAAAAGAAACTTTTTACATTGATAAACTTTATTCTGGTTTACATTTTGGTGAAATTTCAAAGGTTTATCTCTTTTCCTAAAAGAATAAGAGTAAATGTCTCAATAATTTCCGAACAACCCTCGCAAACTGATTTGCCATTGTGTCATGCTTACTTTTGTTTGCCACATGCACCCCTGTGAATGTTATTGTCATTTAAATTTTAGACCACGTGGTTTTATTTGACCCTTTCAGTTTCGTAGTAAAAATCGTGCCTCGTATTTATAGTCATTTTATAGAATCTAGGTACTTGTAATCAAATATAAAATCTAGAGGTTTATTGATTTTAAACTTTATCTTCATTAATTGGTGGATAAAATGTGTTCTAGAAATAAATAAGACAATACAAAAAATAGTTTATGTCTGCTGTTGCAACAATTAACATGCTTAGTAGAGATCTTCCCTGGGGATTAATTTTCGATTTGCGCCTGACCTAGTAATAGTATCAATAGAGCAACAGACTATATATTTTTATGCAGAATGTTCCTTGAAAATGGCTCGATATGCTAAGTTTTTATACAAAACAGACACCCATTATTAAAAAAAAAAACCATGATATTGCACATCACAAGCATCAAACATGGCCATGATAGAGATGTGCAAAAATGGATTTAAAATGATTTTTGAGGATAATTTTTGGGAAATAAATTCAAGAAATTGATAAGATAACACCACGGATGTCTGGTGTATAATATCGGTTGGATATCGAAATAAAGAAAATCTAGAAAACTCGTTGCCATCCTGTCGCTTCGCTTGCTACGCTCACGAAGCTCACTGGTAGGATTATGCCAGTTTCTCATTTATTTTCAAGAAATTGATAAAATCGCCGACTCCTGTGGTCAAAACTATCCTGCCTCCATGTTGTTTGCCTCGTACTTCAAAATCGGGAACCTTTTCATTTCCCCCATGTTATCGATCGAACACCTGGATAAATGTCATGTTATTCGGCAATGCCGATATTAACTGCATTTGCTTTATGTGTGCGCATTCTTCAAACTGCATAGAACATGTGGACGTAGATATTGTCACCATGTTTTTTTTTCACTTTCGATTTCGATTTCAAACGCTTGACCGATTAAGATGAATATAAAAGTTAAACGTACCCACGTGTGACTTCCGGATTTCTAACGATGGATAAAAACAATTAGGGTCGGCGATTAAATATAGGGTCGGTCGGGAAACCGTAAACAAACATATTTTTTTGTTAGGCCTTAAATGAATTCTACTGTTTTTTTTTAGCAAATAAATTTAGCGAGGATTTTTTTCTCTTTTCTTATTAATGACAGGTTTTAAAAACAATATTATGTTTAGTATGTATAAAATTCCATAAACAATTTTACAAAGCTTTGGATTTTAGTTGCACAATGAAAAAATGAGGGATTGCACGATAATACATGCTCATTTTGAAATTTAAAGCATTGTTGATTTCTTTTACTAGATAGAGATATGCACAAAATGATGTTGCTCTGTGCTGCTTTGCCAAGATTAAAAGCATGAGAGAGAGAGGGAGAGAGAGAGAGAGAGAGAGAGAGAGAGAGAGAGAGAGAGAGAGAGATCTGAGGCACATGTTACAGTAGTAAAAATTATTACATACATTAGTCTTACTGTAAAAATTGTTTACAATGTAGATGTGTTCTGCATGTAAAGTTTACCTAAAATGAATAAATAAAATTCAATATATATAAAAGATAAACTAATCTCAAAGAATTTACAATGGTTCTGTGAAATAATCAAATCTTGAGAAAAATGTTTTATAGATATCAGGGAACATAAATCTAAAATCTGAACTTAAAGTTCTTTTCATCTTGCACTCTGTTTTACATGCTCTTTCACAGGCGATAATCATATATAACGGCGAGCCAGACAAAAGTTCTAATTTTAATTAGACTGAATATTTACCATGTCAATTATATTTATTTAATTAAGCACAAGCCTGTTTGAGTTCTTTAATTCATTAATTACATGGAGATGATATGGTAAAGATCTGCTATATTTAAATATTTAGGGTAAAGTTATCATCATGCAAACATGCACTCTAATTACAACATTCTACTCTTGTGTGCCTTTGGACCCCCACCCCTTTTAATTGCACAGTTTTAAAGTGTGTGGTGTGTTGTTCAATACAAAATAAGATATACATATACATAATAATAAATAGAAATTCAAAAGAGTAGTGTGCAAAACATACACGTGAAAATACATTGGACAGATAATATCCCGAGATTTCTCTGACTCAAATGCCCGCTTTTATATTGTTACGCACGTCAAAAGCGGAGGTTAGAGTCAGAGGAATGTCGGGATAGATTGAAAAGTGCACAAACACTTTGAAAAGAAAAAGTCAATACGTTATATCCTGTATTGAAACATACCTTTATAATCTGTCATACGTTAGTTGAGCTGAAATTTCCACTATCGCCGTCTTGCAGGCCATTCTTCTGACACACCGCTATCAGCTGTTGTTCGCAGTCAAAACATGGCGAGTTGACATGGTGAATCGTACGATAGTTATTTCGATTAAAACTATTAAGGCTAATAAAAACTAACAACGTAATTATCGACCGAATAAACGAAATTGTTTCAATAAACACTCTGATTCACTATATAAAAAAGGAGTTCGGTTTTAGGACCTGTACGAAATCTTTTCAGCAGGAGTTACTTTCATTGTGAATTTTGCACTATTTTTGAAACCAATAACGAGGAATCAACATTTCCGGAAAAATCAATATTCAAACCGCGATATCTCTGCAATGCAGTATCCGATTTTAAAACGAATTTATGTTTTGTATTTAGCTTTGCAAACTCTACAATATGCATCTAATTTTATGTTTTTTTTTTATACAGTTTTATGATCAGTACGAATTGTTACAGTAGAAGTTACTTTCAGTGTGAATTTTGCACTATTTTTGAAACCAAGAACGCGGCATCAAATTTTCCGGGAAAATCAGTTTTTAAACCCCGATATCTCATTAATGCATCCTCCAAATTTCAAACGGTTTTCAGCATTAGATTCAGCATAAAAAGCTCTACAAACTACATATACGTTTTTTGTTTGATCAAAAAATTCAATTTTTCAAAAAATTTGATTCGCTTCCGGTTTCGACCGGAAGTGACGAATATTTATTATATAGCCTCATTACAGAGGTAAATCGACCAAATCATAACCATTGAAAATTTCAAGCCTTTATCTTAAAGCATTTTTGAGAAAAGTCCCGGACAAAATGACTTTTTTAAAATTTTAAAAATGACGTAACGTCAAAACGGAAGTGACGTTGTCTTTAAAACTTGAACATCTTTGAGGGACGATAACTTGCTAAAATCTCTGGAAATTTCATTGAAATCGGTTGAAAACTTTTTGAGTTATGAAGCAAAAAAGGAGTCAGAAAAAAAAGAAAAAGTATAATAATAACTAGAGCAAAGCTCGTTGCAAAGCAACGAGTGGGTCTTCCGTTAATATCTGAAGTAAAGCCGAAAGTTCCTGTAAGAAGCAGAGCTCTTAAACCAACAACAAGAGTAACTTAAATAAAAAGATGAAAAAATCGAATTATTCCCGGTACAACTTAACAAAACCCGAATGATTTTAAGTACGAATTAACAAAAATCTTTCTGATTTCAAGAACGACTTGACAAAAAAAAATCCGAATGTGTTCAAGTACGACTTAACAATTATTTTTGGTACGAATTAATTTTACTTTGAACATTACGCTTTTTTTTAAACCAAGGACGCGGAATCAAAATTTCCGGAAAAATCAATTTTTAAACCCCGATATCTCTGTAATGCATCGTCCGATTTTCAAACGGATTTCAGATTTGAATTCACCATGGCAAGTTCTATAAGACAGTAGTATTGTCTTATTTTAATCAAAAAAATGAAAATTTCCAAAAATTGGAACTGCTTCCGGTTTTGAGCAAAATTGATGAACAAAATTTTAAACCCCCCAGTACATTATAGAATTGATACATCTATCATCAGTAAAAATTTCAAAGCGATATCTTTAAAGTTTACGGAGATTTCTTCCGGACAAATTCACTTTTTTAAAATTTAAAAATGGCCGCCAAATTTGAACGGAAGTGACGTTAATGCTGAAACTTTAACATCTTTTAGGCACGCTAACTTTACAAAAGCTCTGAAAATTTCATTGAAATCAAATGAAAACTTTTTGAGATATAAAGCCGAGAAGGAGTCAGAAAAAAAATAAAAAATAAAATAATAATAAAAAGAAACCGAAGAAAAACAAAAGGGTCTTCCGTTGAAAACGGAAGACCCTAATAACTAGAGCAAAGCTCGTTGCAAAGCAACGAGTGGGTCTTCCGTTCATGTCGGAAGTAAAGCTGGAAGTTCCTGTAAGAAGCAGAGCTCTTAAACCAGTAACAAGAGAAAGTAAAATAAAAAGATGAAAAAATCGAATTATTCCTGGTACGACTTAACAAAATCCGAATGATTTTAAGTACGACTTAACAAAAACCTTTCCGATTTCAAGAACGACTTAACAAAAAAAATCCGAATATGTTGAAGTACGACTTAGCAATTATTTTTGGTACGAGTTAATTTTACTTTGAACGTTACGCTATTTTTTAAACCAAGGACACGGAATCAAAATTTCCGGAAAAATCAATTTTTAAACCCCGATATCTCTGTAATGCATCGTCCGATTCAAAAACGGATTTCAGTTTTGAACTCAGCATGAAAGTTACTGTAAGATACGTCCGTAAAGTTTTTAAAATTGAAAAACACGAAAATTCAAAAAAATTGGTTTTGCTTCCGGTTTCGACCGGAAGTGTCCGAATTGAGTTTTCAGCCTTATGTCATAAGTAAAACGATAGTTTTACCTTCTCTGTAAATCTCATAGCTTTATCTTAAATCAAAAATGAGAAAAGCCCCGGACAAAATCACTTTTTAAAACGTGAAAAACGTCGATATCTGACGAAATTGATGACGTCATCAATTAATTTTTTCACATCATAGAGATCTTTTAAATACACTTTAAATCTGTAAATTTCAAAACAATCGATGCAAGAGTTTTTGAAATATTTGAGTTGGAAAAAAAATAAAAAGAATAATAATAATAAGAATAAGAAAAAAAAGAAACCGTAGAAAAACAAAAGGGTCTTCCGTTGGAAACGGAAGACCCTAAAAAGAAACCGAAGAAAAACAAAAGGGTCTTCCGTTCCGGAAACGGAAGACCCTAATAAGAAAAGTGAAAAAGAAACAATAGAATAATAGAAGGGTCTTCCGCTGAAGACGGAAGACCCTAATAACTAGATTCGATCTCGTTGCGAGCAACGAGTGGGTCTTCCGTCCAATTTTTGAATAGATAAGATTAAACTTATCAATTCAAAGATAAAATCGTAGATCTAAGCGAAAAAAAAAAAAAAAAATTTGCGGCACTCGAGGCTTGAACCCGGGTCGCCTGGGCCATGTCCACGACTATAACGACTGAGCTACTCGGACTCCGCTTCAGAACTTTGACGCTTAATTTCTCGAGAATGCGTTGATCGATTTTAAAACTAATTACATATTCTTAATCAGTAAAAGGGTCACTATAAGGTGTAAAAATGTCAAAGAAAAATATTAAAAAATAAAAAAGTCGAAAAATTCAATTTTTCAAATTTCCTTCCGGTCACGACCGGAAGTGACGGCGGACATTCTCTTGACCGAGGTACATTAGAAAAACGGTAGATCTATCATCTCTGAAAATTTCAGCTCTATATCTTTGCTCGTTTTTGAGAAACCCGACAGACAAAATTGACTTTTTAAAATCGTAAACGGACGATAACTTCCGACCGGAAGTGTATTTTCAAAAAATTAAAATTATATATCAGGTTTAGATGAAAACACGTTTATATTGAAAATTTGGGCGTAATCGAGTCAGTAGTCTCCGAGAAATCGTCTGCACAAAATCGGTAAGAAAAAAAAAGAATAATAAGAATAAGAAAAGTGAAAAAGAAACAATAGAATAATAGAAGGGTCTTCCGCTGAAGACGGAAGACCCTAATAATAATAACAATAAGAAAAGTGAAAAAGAAACAATAGAATAATAGAAGGGTCTTCCGCTGAAGACGGAAGACCCTAATAATAATAATAATAAGAAAAGTGAAAAAGAAACCGAAGAATAATAGAAGGGTCTTCCGCTGAAGACGGAAGACCCTAATAATAATAGAATTGAAAAAGAAACCGAAGAATAATAGAAGGGTCTTCCGCTGAAGACGGAAGACCCTAATAATAGAAAGAAACAAAAGAATAACAAGAGGGTCTTCCGTTGAAAACGGAAGACCCTAAAAAGAAACCGAAGAATAACAAGAGGGTCTTCCGTTGAAAACGGAAGACCCTAATTTGAAAAATTTTCAGAATAATAGTAAGGTTTTCCGCTGAGAGCGGAAAACCTTAAAAAGAAAAGAAATACAACTAGTGAGGTTTTTCATTGAAGGACTAAACTCAGATCGAGTAAAACTAAAAGTAATGCGCGATAATCCTACTACAATGGCAGATGCTATTGGTTCCGCGAGACAAGAATTTAATTTGCAACAAAGATTTCAATTCCGAACTGGCTGAAGTTATTTTGCTCCGCTGAATGATTCTAACGAGCCAATGAAAATTTATCATTATCGTGTTAGACGTGATACACAACCGTGTAATCAACAAATTCAAAGGCGCAAGCCGCGGACTTTTGACATGTCTAAGGTTGTGCACAGAAAAATTTTAGCTATTGATAAAACTCGACCCAGGGCCAGATCTGAAATTATATCCTGGGACTGTCATAAGAGGGGTCATTTTAGTTTTATATGTCCAGAAGCAGGGGAAAACGAAAATCTGGAAGAGTAAAACTAATGGCTCCGTCCAAGATGGGACCATTGGAGGGAAGCAAATGTAAAATTAGTTTGAAAAACAAAAATCACCGACTGTTACAATTAATGCTGTAGAAAATCCGATTTCAAGTATTATCAAAATTGTGAAACAAAGGTTTAGACCTCATTTAGATGTAGGCGTCTACTTTGTTGGTGAATTTTGATGTTTATAGGTCCCTCCATGGTCATTTTAAGTTGTCGAAACCAATTAATGCTGTAGAAAATCCGATTTCAAGTATTATCAAAACTTATCTTGTAACAAGCTGAACATTCGTTTGTATTTGAAAAATTGGCCTATTCTGGTCATACGTTCAATGTAAGAAAACTCAGCTTGTTAAATGTAGCTTAATGTGAGTTTTGGACGAATAAACACATAGACGTATCAAGAACTGACTTGTTATATATAAACACGTTTATCGAGTTATACTATTTGCATTTTTACTAATGCATTTAAATTATGCGTAACCTTTTTTCAGTCTTGCCTGCATTTGACATTGCTTTTAGTTTACCGCTCGTTTCTTTTGAGCAAGAAATTCTCAGCTCAAACAAGACATTTTATAACATTGTTTAGTTATCCAAGTTTGCAAGTTTAGACGGGTTCAATTTTATTTATACAAAACATACAATGTCATTTGGAAAAGACTTATGTCAAGATCAAATAAAAAAACGGCAAATATAGCGCTTGGCTATTCTACCGGACTAAATTTATCTAGTGTTTTATTGGGGAATGCGTCAAAGTAAAACGAGAGTTATAGTATTTTTTTTAAAACGCTAGTGCAGTTATAAATTACAAGAGCTTAAAGTGAGACAATGGGACCCATACGATATTTTCACATGTTTTAATCTAAGTAAAAAAAAAATCATTCGATGTGTATGATATTTTATATTTGGTGGCAAAGTGAAAATAAGTACCATAATGACAATCTTCTTCTTTACATAAAGTCCAAATCTGAACAATCCTTACTTTAATTTGCGTTTTAAGCAAGAAAAATTGACTTATTTTGCTATTGAGTTTTGCAGAGCCAAATTTTTTAGTTATGTAAAATATTAATTTCATACGCATTTGATTGTAATAAGTATTTAATTTCTTAGTAATACAATTTGAACCGGGTTTTCCAACGGAAAAAAAGGTTATTAAAGTGATCAAACTGGCGGGCGGGATGGCGGGCGGCTGCCAAAAGGGTACCTTCATTATACGGATACCACCTCCTACAGTTTTCAAGATAGGAAGTTGTTTTTTGCAGATCAATTATACATGTATTAGAGGTGTGCATATTCCTAGGTTTATGTTTTCCGATAATATATGAAAAAAAATATCAGCTTTTGAACTTAGTCATTTTGGGGCAAAATTTTGCATATAGGGTACCCTCATTGTACGGATAACTCCTCATACAGTTTCAAGATAGGAAGTTGTTCTTTTGCAGATAAATTGTACCTATATCAGGGGTGTGCATATTGCTAGGATTTTAATTTCTTTATTTTTTATGAAAAAATACCAGCTTTTGAGCGTAGTCTTTTTTTTTTGGCAAAATGTTGCATATAGGGTACTCCATTTCACTGGAAACGGGATGACATGGATTATGGATACAGTTCACATAAAAGAAAACCCGGTTTGCTGTCACTTTGACAGCTTTTCACTTGTTATCAGTATAATGGCAATGAATGTATCTGATTAGACACATTGTTGACAGGGATGGGGTAATGGTAATTTGTAATGGTAATTGAGTGTGATTAATTACAAATTTTGATGTAATTGAAAGTAATGTGTAATTGGCCATATTTTCAATTACATGTAATGGTAATTTAATTAATTATTTAAAAAAAGAGATGTAATTCCAATTACTTTTTAATTACTTTCAATTACACACTGATGTACATAAAAGTTTGAAGCTGTACCTTACCTATTGTTCCCCACACTATCAATGGTACAAGGTCAATATAGGAAGAGTATGTAGTTATATCATACTAAATATTTTTGAAATGAATTTTTTTATTTATTCAATATTTAATCATGTTTCCCAGCTTTTATTAAGTACATGAATTTGATGATTTGCTTGATCTTTTTTCCTTAAAAAAAATACTTATTTCCCTTCTCATTAGAATAATTAGTGTGTCAATTATCATTGAATTAGTTTTAAAAAAAAACACTGCTTAATTTACAAACAAAATCAGTGTTACCTAAATTGTATAAATTAACTTTAAAGTCGTGCATGCTTGTAATTGATAGCCTAAAATACAAAGAGCTAAAATGCATGGCTTCAAATGGGTGATGCATAACATGTCTACAGGGTGTGTTCCCTTATTGCAGACATTTGATAATTACATGTAGTATTTGATAATTACATGTAGGTACAGAACAACAGGTGTGAATTGTGTTTTGATAACAATTATACTCTGCCCTCTACCTGAGATAAACCTGTATTATTTTTGCATTGTATTTATAAAGAAAAAATAGTGGATAAAAATTCAAACGAGAAAGTTTTCATATACTGTGGTTTCATTAATATTCAAGGGCATCAATTTTTGTGGATAAAGTAAAAATCACATTTTCAAGGATACGTAAATTCGTGGACAATGACCCTATCAATACAAAATGTTAATAAAAATTGCACTCCCATGAACATTTAATTTCGTGGATCAACTATACAACGAAATCCACGAAAATTTGTATTTAACGAATATTGATGATTTAACCACAATTATAGTTTTGCATACAGGAAATGCTTTAGTTGACATATTAGGGGTAGGTTAGGGGATATGACTTTCAAATTTTTATTGAATATCAAGGTGGTATTGGACACCTTTATATTGTTACCAACGGTACCTGCGTTTTGAAATAAAAAAACAACCACATTTATATTTTTTCTTTCCAAAAATTGTTACTTAATATCAGAGTACTAGTTATATGCAAATTCTCAAACAGTGAAAGTATTTTGACTATGACACAATTTTATTCACATTATAGACATACCTCCTTAAATGTTAATGTGTTGTAGATAAATCATGGTTTTAGTAAATTTTGATGAAAATGTGATTTGTAATTTAATTAATTACATCTGCTAAGTAATTGTAATTTATTTTTTTACTTTTGAAAACATTTGTAATGGTAATGGTAATTTAATTGAAGAATTTAGGCAAGCAATTGTAATTAAATTAATTACTTTCCATTGTAATTGACCCCATCTCTGATTGTTGATGAAGAATTCTTGTTTTCATTACCTTATTTTTCATCAATATAGGAGACTAAAATCTGTCCACGGGTTGACCTCTGAAGACAGCGTGCCCTTAAGAGTTAAGAAAGACGCTAGAAACATCTTTTATATCCTTCACGATGTCGGGTTCCTGTTCTTCATTTACCATGTATATCCATGTGTTTTTAAGTTATGAATAGCTTTATGGCAATAGATATGTATCGCCCGAAAAGATTTTCGAAGGTAATATTTTTTTAATCTTTTTTTATTATTATCATCTAATGTTTAAGTTTACTTTCATAAGGCAAAACTCACGTTTATAAATGATTTTTAATGTACCAAGTCAATTGTATAGAAAAAAGGCAATACTATAACGTATATGAATAATGAAATATGCAACCGTTATATGTTTTGAAGCTGCATTAATGTTGCCATCTCCCGATTTTTTTTTTTTTTGATTTTTTTTTTGGGGGGGGAGGGCTACTCAACACCATAGGATCTCCGTAATGGTGCAAGTGCGGGAGTGATTCACCCCCGCAACGATTTCGTCTCAAATCGTTTATAAATGACAATAACATCCTGAACTCAAATTGTAGATGTCTATGGCATAAATTGATCCCAAATATCAAGTATAGTCCATATAACGGTTATTTTTCGTGTATATCAACAACGAAAATTGAATTTGTCCGCCATGTTTACTGACTTTGACCGGTTTTATATTGGGGCAGCCAATGAGAATTCAGGAGCGGATCTTGAACTAAATATAGGAATTCCCCTATTTTAAACATAATTAACGCGATAAGTATGCATTTTCCTTAAATGATATTTTAATGATATAACGAGGTAAGATCAATTATTTACACTGACATTCACGTTATCAAGCCCATCAAAACTCCAAGCGTACATCCCATAAAATCACGCGAGAACTCACTGTCATGGCTTCTGAAAAAGACTGGTAAACATGCTGATGTGTTTAATCTGGTTTTGATTTATATACGGTTAATTTGTTCAACCTGAATTAAAAAAATCATTTTATCTAAAGGAAATCAAATATAAAATCGATCTTTTCAGACCGAAGTCAGCCGCATTAAAAAAATAATTTTGCAACAATACGGAGATCCTGTGGAATTGTAGCCCTCTCCAGTAAACATCAGATATAACAAATCGGAGAGGGCTACCTTATTGCAGCTATACTTTCCTCAGCCAAGTTTCAAATACTGGTGTGGTGGTTTTCTGTGTATTTAATCATGTGTATTTATTTATCTATATGTGTCCATGCTTTATCCATACTTTCCCTATTTGTGTTTTCTTGTCGTATGGAGTTCTTTCCCCTTTGATTATCACCCGTCCGGGTTAGCAGCGCCCAGGTCTATAGTACCGTGCCAGGATTTGTTGTTTTTTAAGTATTTTGAATATTATGAGGTGATACTTTTGGTCGGGTAAACAAATTCAATAAAGTCAGTAGAGCTTTTTGATAGATTTAATCACGACTCGACCGTAATTATCACCTTATGATATTCAAAGAATGATTTCTTTTTAATCATATTTATATAATTTTCAGGTTTTGTATGATTAAAAATTTGAATTTAAATTAGCAAACCCCGCTTGTGCCCCAACTATACGTCCTTTGACTTCAATAGTACATGTAAATGTAAATATTATATAATATATATACGCGACTTACCCCTAGACAGTCCCGTTACATAGCCTAATGACATCCATGTACTAGTAAATATACTGGGCGCTTTGAATGTATGCACATAGGAATATGATCACTATTACATTTTCTTGTGAAAATAGTTTTTAAGTTTAATTTTTAATAGCAAATTATAAGAAATGTTTAGGGTTTTTTAAATGATATGTCTTCTCATATCCATCATGATATCAATATTGTATATATATTTGTTTTTACTACACAACAACGTTGACAATTTTATCTGCAATTCACGGTATGTAATAGTGAGTTATTCAAATACACTGTGTCTAAGGACCAATTAACTAATCAAAATACTCCAATTTCTCCATGGAACCGTTTTATTTTTCTTTGATTGAAGTCTATTATCAACAAAAGTCGATTTTGACATTAATGCATGGCATTAAGGCATGGTAATAATGAAGAAAATCGTCTTACGTCTTAGCTGATCAATGAAAACATCCAGTTTTTTGTTCATCGTGAAAAAATAAAAAAATAAAAAACGAGAGTGGCCGCAGTCTTATGCGCAGTATTGTGCTATTCTGAAATTTTGGTGTATGTACTCGAATGCGGCCTTGTAGAAATTTCAGATCAAACATTACAAAAATCTATATATTTTACAAAATCCGTATACATTGTCCGGTTTCGGAGTTTACAATTACCTAACCGAACGCACGTGAATTTTAGCAAACAGAAATTATTTTCATACAGGGGGTGTCTTACATGAATTATTCCGGCGAGCATATTAAAGATATCATATGCATGTGTTTGATTTTTCACAATTGACAGGGCTGATATGTTATGTACGAGAGACGAATAGTGTCACATAAAAAAATATTTTTATCTCGTAATTACGAGAAAAAATCTCGTTATTACGAGTTAATTTTTTCGTAATGACAAGAAAGATCTCGTTATTACGACTTAATTATCTCGTTATAACGAGAAAAGATCTCGTTATTACGAGTTAATTTTCTCGTATTTACGAGAAAAGATCTCGTTATAACGAGTTAATTTTCTCGTAATTACGAGAAAAGATCTCGTTATTACGACTTAATTATCTCGTTATAACGAGAAAAGATCTCCTTATTACGAGTTAATTTTCTCGTAATTACGAGAAAAGATCTCGTTATTACGACTTAAAGATCTCGTTATTACGAGTTAATTTTCTCGTAATTACGAGAAAAGATCTCTTTATTTCGACTTAATTATCTCGTTATAACGAGAAAAGATCTCGTTATTACGAGTTATTTTTCTCGTAATTACGAGAAAAGATCTCGTTATTACAAGTTAAATATCTCGTAATTACGAGAAACGATCTTGTTATTATGAGAAAAGATCTTTTCAAAATGGCGCGTTTCATTATTCTATTCTCTTTAAGTCAAGTGTATGAACTACTGCAATGTTTTTTATTATACACATACTTAGCATAATCATCGCTTAGTAGCATAAACAGAATTTGACATAAAATCGGACCAATCAGTTTTAACGAAATTTCATCAGAAGGAGCAAAGCAGGTTGATTGATGAATTGATTGAACTATTTATTGATTAGAAGGATAAGTGTAATTTGTTTTATACTCCAAAATGTTGATATACAAAATCAATTATTTTCAATATACATATAGGTTGTGTATGAACACAATTCAGGTAAATCCTGTATATCAATGATTGAAACTACATAGTCATTTAAGTCAACTGTAACAATAGAATTGTGTTTTTACGACAAGGGCTACCTGGTATTTACTTCGGAGTGGGATTATTATAAATAAGATGAAATGAGAATTACATGAAGTTCTTTCCACTTACTCATATTAGTTAAATGTCGAATCCCATCATTTTATTTAAAAATTAATGAATAATGTCCGTTGTTATTTAAACATTAATCAGAATTGAATTAACGTTCATGGAAAGAAAAAGAGTGAACCAGTCGACTTGGAGGTGTTTTCAGAAATGCACCATTCATATAAATCATGTTTCGTAATAACGAGATATTTTCTCGTTATAACGAGATAATTAACTCGTAATAACGAGATCTGTTCTCGTAATAACGAGATCTTTTCTAGTTATTTCGAGATCTTTTCTCGTAATTACGAGATAATTCACTCGTAATAACGAGGTCTTTTCTCGTAATTACGAGATAATTAACTCGTAATAACGAGATCTTTTCTCGTAATAACGAGATCTTTTCTCGTAAATACGAGAAAATTAACTCGTAATAACGAGAAAATTAACTCGTAATAACGAGATCATTTCTCGTAATTACGAGATAATTAACTCGTTATAACGAGATCTTTTCTCGTCATTACGAGATAATTAACTCCAAATAACGAGATCTTTTCTCGTTATAACGAGAAAATTAACTCGTAATAACGAGATCCTTTCTCGTTATTACGAGATAAAAATATTTTTTTTATGTGGCCCTATTCGTCTTTCGTAGTTATGCTTAGCGTACCAAAATTAATTTCTGCAGAATTTTCGAGGCGCCCACCCATGCTATGGATAGGCGTGAATTCCTATCTAAATTTATAAAAATGTTGCAAAAATGAGCTATGTGGATTTTTAGAACCCATCGATTCAAAATGACCGTGTTTATAACAAATATTACAAACATGACTAAATGCCCTAAAATGGAACGTAGAAAAAAACACAATCATCATAGCCACAATTAAAGCACTTACGCGGTCCTGCTGGTGTGCTGTTTCTGGGAGCTAGACCTCGTGGTTGTGACTGCATGTTTTGCATGGGTGATCTCTGATGGTTCGGCATTTGCGGAGGTATTCGGTTTAATGGATAAGAGGACGTATCACTTAAAAATTGTTCACGAACATTCGCATCGGTTGACTATAGTTTTCTCGGGGTGTCAATTGCAACTCTTACCCTCCTAAACGGGCACTATTTATATAGTATTGAATGAAAGCTTTTTCGTTTGTCCAAGAGGCCCTCGGTAGCTGCCATTATTACGTAATTCTTTCTCGCATTTCCTATAAAACTCGGATGAAGCGGGTACAGACTAAGACGCATGGTCATGGTCCAACACAAAACAATGTGCTACGGAAGGGCTGAGTTTTGTTCTTAGTTGTGATTTTTCTGGTGGATTCACCAACTTTCTTGTCTTGTATAGAAGCTAAAATTTTCATCTTTTTTGGTTGCCCAACCAATGCTATATTTAACACAGCGATTTACAAAGAGCTTTTAACCTTTTAAAATTCTTGGAGTCCACCAATTTGGAACTCTAGTTTTGTTTCACATTTCGCACAATTTTATATTGGTGGATCCACCAAGTATTGAAATAATGACAGCATTTTTCATTTTGGGCAAGTTCTAAAAATTTGTTCAGTGTAGTAGTTATATATTGACATATTAGAAAACTTTACCTCTTTAAATATTGGTGAAATCACCAAACAATGGTTGCAGAATTGCTGATTTTTAGGCATTCGAAAGGTTTTTAGCTCACCTGAGCTGAAAGCACAAGTGAGCTATTCTGATCACATTTTGTCCGTCGTCCGTGTGTCCGTCTGTCCGTCTGTCCGTCTGTAAACTTTTTACATTTTGAACTTCTTCTCTAAAACTGCTTATCCAATTTCAGCCAAATTTGGCACAAAGCATCCTTATGGGAGGGCAAATATAAATTGCAAAAATAAAAGTCCGATCTGTATTCAAAGCGGATAAAACCTTGAGACTGTAGAAAAAGGGGGGTGCATTTTTAAAAATCTTCTCAAGAACTACCGAGGCAAATTCAACGTTGTTTAGCATAAATTATCCTTATGGGAAGGAAAATATAAATTGCAAAAATTATTGGGGTAATTCTGTTTCAAATCTGAGTTATTACGAAAATAATAATAAAGGAAAGGCGTGTTTCGGGTAGGCAAGACTTGGCCTGGGCAAAACAAACGAGTGGCAGTTATTAATCTGCCAATCTCATTAAAATTTCAGGATATTTGATGGACTAGTATATTTGTATTCGCTGTAAATATTGCTGCAAAATAATGCGTATTTGGAATTGACGATTGCCGATCTGCCCCGGCTTTTATTTTGCCACGGCCCGAGTTTGCATACCCATTTTACCAAGACTCGTATTCCATACCTCTAAAACGAGGTTCTTTGTTTAAAGCAGCCATGACATTATACGAAAAAGGGTCGATCTGACTATGATGAATTTGCTAGTTGTGCAACAGTTCACATATGAAGGGAAATTTTGAAACATGAAAAATATATTGGTGCAGATTTTGTGAAGTAAATTGGGGCTAAATATTCCGATGCGTTGACAGCTTTCACACATGACTTTGGTGTTAGCTTGTTCTGATTTTCGTTTTGTTTTCATTATTTATGCTTTGTAACCTGGAAACTATCGTCGGTATTTCGTGATTTTTACGTATCAAATCAGACTTCGGTAAATCAAACAGGTACGTTAACTGTTTACCTGCGCAAATTAAAGCAAATTTGATGTAGGGGTACTGAAATACAATTCATTATATCGGTAATTCGGCATTATCTTTTGCGTAATGGTAGATTAATGCAATAAGTTTTGTTGAGATGCTCGGCATTTTCTCGAGTTTATTCAGTTTAAATAGAGTTTGATATCGCTGACGGAAATATGTAGGTATATACATGTATATATATGATTCATTTCGAAAAAATAAATTGTGTTCTTTATTTGTTATACATGTAGTGCATGTTTCTTGTGTTTAATTGTTCACAATTTCTATTTACTAACCATATTTGAGTGTTAAGCTTCGAATTATAAGCAAGATACAGAGATTTGCTCACAATTCTATGTTTGTACACAGATCTTAAAAGATTAAAAAAGTAAAAAAAATTGTCAATATTTATTACGAAAATTTTCAAAATCTGTTCTTCCAGAAACCAACTTATTGAATTGTAAACTTAACCTTTTTAGCTCACCTGAGGGTGGGGCTACCATGGGGGGTCGAAGTTTTACAAATGAATATATAGAGTAAATCTTTAAAAATCTTCTTCTCAGAAACTAATCGGCCAGGAAAGCTGACACTTGTATGGAAGCATCCTCAGGTAGTGTAGATTCAAAGTTGTGAAAATCATGACCTCTGGGGGTAGGGTGGGACCACATTGGGGGGTTGAAGTTTAACATATGAATATAAAAAGTAAATCTTTAAAAATCTTCTTCTCAGAAACTAATCGGCCAGGAGAGCAGACACTTGTGTGGAAGCATTCTTAGGTAGTGAAGATTCAAATTTGTGAAAATCATGACCCCCGGCGGTAGGGTGGGGCCACAATGGGGGATCGACGTTTAACATAGGAATATATACAGTAAATCTTTAAAAATCTTCTTCTTAGAAACTAATCCGCCGGCAGAGTTAAAACTTGTGTGGAAGCATCCTCAGGTAGTGTAGATTTAAATTTGTGAAAATCATGACCCCTGGGGGTATGTTTGTGCAACATAGGGAGGTCGATGTTTTACATAGGAATAAACATAGTAAATCTTTAAAAATCTTCTCAGAAACTAATCGGCCAGGAAAGCATACACTTGTGTGGAAGCATCCTTAGGTAGTGAATATTCAAAGTTGTGAAAATAATGATCCCCAGGGGTAGGGTGGGGCCACAATGGGGGGGGGTCAAAGATAAACAAAGAAATATATAGGGTAAATCTTCTCAGAAACTAATCAGGCAGATGATTCTTTATAATTGTTAAGACTTTGGCCCCCGGACAATTCTTTGGCCTCATGAGAAGGTTCAGAGTTTGATGTATGTTTATATCCCATATATAAACTATTGTTAGGGATCTTTTTGAGAACTGCAATACTTAACATATGATATGACTATAAAATCATCTTGTTAGAAAAGGGACTAATGATTATAAACATAAGAATATCCAGGGGAAAATGGATTTTATTTATACAGGATCTATATGTATTATTGTACACTGTCCAGATAGTTTGTATTATGACTCCATTGAGCTGATTTTATCATACCTATTGTTCCTCAGGTGAGCGATGTGGCCCATTGGCCTCTTGTTGTTTTTTGTCATATGTTTTATTATTGCTTTGTTGATGGGTTCACTATTTCTTTGAATGAAATACAAAATTGTATACAGAAACTTTCACACTTGATTTTTGGTGAAACCACCATGGTCCTCTTTGAATGAGGTATTTTATGCTGTTCAAAATATTAGAATCGCCAATACCTTATTATTGGTGGACCAACCAAGTTTATTCGTAAGTGAGATATTCGATGAATAAAATTGGTGGAACCACCAGGGTCCTTTGTGAATGAGATATTTTATGCTGTTCAAAATGCTGTTCAAAATAATAAAATCGCCAATATGTTATTGTTGGTAGACCCACCAAGTTTATTCGTAAGTGAAATAATCGATGAGCAAAATTGGTGGATTCACCAATATTTTGACTGATTTTGTGGAATATGAAGGTTTAAAGATATTGTAAAATGTGCTATTGTGTAAAAAAGATCGTG
Source organism: Magallana gigas (assembly GCF_902806645.1). Taxonomy (NCBI): domain Eukaryota; kingdom Metazoa; phylum Mollusca; class Bivalvia; order Ostreida; family Ostreidae; genus Magallana; species Magallana gigas. The sequence goes on from NC_047563.1 coordinate 51,847,322, forward strand.
GGTTCACCAATTTATGTTGTGTTCAGCAACCAAAATGAATAAAATTCATGTTCATTTCCGTTATTGCTTTGTATAGTTTTTTTTTATTTTGCATTGAAAAAAAAGGACACGAATAGAAAATCCTCTTTTTTAATAGAACCAGTTATATGCACTTTTTGCATGGACCCTGAGGTCCACACACAGAAACTATATAAGCGAGGTTAAACCGGATGCAATGGGAAAACATTCATTGCATGAGCTAGCCTGGTTCCTGTGCGTTATGGGTAGCTCAGGGAACCAGGCTAGCACACGCTTACCTGAATCGGGATTCCGTGCCATATGTGTTCATAAGTTCAAAGGCGCTGTAATCGAATGTTGTCGGTAAACAGTACAGAAACAGAGTATTCCTTTTAAAGAAATGATTGGCATGTGATATGAACTATCAGTATTATGAAATAAGTTAATGTTATGCCGAAACTACAACATGCATCAACTATCATAATTTGCAATGTTTTGTTGTTTTCCGAATGCACAATCATGTAACTTAACTTTACTTTTATAGTAGGCGAGGCTAGAGTACTTCTCGATTAATTTTTTTTAAAGCATTAAAGTATGATTGAATAATGATGTCCCTGCATAACAGTTTAAATCTCAAGAAAAATACATCAAAATATGAAATCTTTAATTTACACAAAGCTGTCACTGCATAGTTAACAAAGTAGTGCGAATCGTAATGTTTGCGCAAATAGTAGAATTCACCGAATGCATAATACTATACATACAAACTTCATTCATAGATAGATCATAATTATTTTAGAAGTATGAACCCTTTAAATTCTGAGATAAAAAGTCAGGGCTATACATAAATGTATACGTAATACAACGTACAAATTTAGTGGTTAAAAGCAGAGGGCTAGAGTCGGTGGAATCTCTGATAATCTTATGGCTTTCACGTTTTCGTTGGAAACACCTGCAAATGGTCCACGTATTGTAGTCCTTTTTAAAGGACAGCAACTTGTCTTTTAATTATTTTAGGTGAAAACAGAGTCGGGTGATTTGAAAATTATGGTAACAGTTGGGTCTGATCTGAAAATACCTAGCTAATCTTTTATTGATGTTCCCCGTATTTTTCGTTCTGCTGGTACATATAGAACTGGTATTTTGTTTAGAGATATGCTTCAAATCAATTGATTGATTCGGGAGTGAACGATCCATTGAATGCTCCTAGTCTGAATTACACTTCCATTTGATGACTATAAATACTATGATACATGTAATTGATCAACCTTCATACTCAAGAGCGCATCCACAACGGCATTTTTTGAAAACTTTTCAGGGGGAGATAACAACCCATCGCAAGGCTTTCATTTGTGTCATTTGAGTCTTTACATGATCCGGAAGCAAACTTAATCTGATCATTATACAACAATGAAATTATTTTGTCCAAACAAACCGATAATTTTCAGATTTATGACCAAACTTTTATATTTGATGTGTTGATATGAGGTTCATGACAATCATAACGTTAAATTTTATGGAAATTCGAATCATACGATTTCTGTCTATAAACATTTAATTGATGCAAGCACCATTCTTACTTCAAAATATACTCTATTTGTAACAAGTTACATGTAAAATACATTGCTTATTTTAGTGGCTTTCAGTAACAGACATGTCTCCCATATAAGCAGTAGCACAAACATGTTTAATAACTTCAAAAGTAAAATGTTGGTAGGTCAAATTCTAGCAATTTTATTTTACACTCATCTGAAGAGATGTATAAATGGTCGGATGGGTGCGATGTGGGCAAAAATGTGATGTCAGATTTTTTTTAAATTTCAAATATAACAGTCAGGTTATATTCTAAACAAACAAAATTATCTCAGCGCGCAGATTACAGAAGTCACACTACTTACTGCATTCCTTTCCAAATTTAAACTACTGTGAGCAAGCTCATAATTGATACCCCCCGCTAAGAAAACAATCATAACGCGTGTATTTTTGCTATAATAGAAAATAGTGGATGAATCTATTTCACTGTCCATTTTCTATAAATAACAACTGCTGTATTTTTTTAAAACTGTTAATGCTAATAGGAGTAAACAAACCAATTTCTATCCTTTAATTCCATTTTATTTTAAGTTAGCTGTTAATGCATGAGGACATTTGCATCCTTTCGTTAACAACCATGACTCGAATAAAACGAAATCCACATGTCAAGCAGCCATTTTATATTTTGAATGATTGGTATACTGAGCCCGATTTTTTGCGAATTTTTTTTTCCACACATCCCCCCCCCCCAAAAAAAAAAAAAATCATCATTTCAGAAAAACGGGGATGAAAATCTAAAAATAATTTTATGTGGCCTGAGACAAGCAAGCTTTGTGTCAAATTTAAGCTTCAAATATTTCCATGAGTACAAGACATGACACACACAGAATTTAGCATTTTTGAAATAATGACCTTTAACTTCCTCAATTGACCTTGGGTGGAGGTCATGTCAAACCCTTTGGTCATAAGCAATATTTGTGTGAAGTAAGAACATGCAATGCTTCTCACTAAGGAAGATATGGACCGGACACGAATTTTGCACTTTTTCTGCCAATGACCTTGACCTTGCCCAAATGACCTTGGGTCAAGAACATGACACACCTTAAGGTCATAACCAATCTTTGTGTGAAGTAAGAACTTCCAATGTTTCTCCAAAAGAAAGACATGGACCGGACAAGAATTTGGCATTTTTCTGCCCTTGACATTGCCCGAATGACCTTGGGTCAAGGTCATGACACACCCTGAGGTTAAAAGCAATTTTTGTGTGAAGTAAGAACTTTCAATGTTTCTCCATGAGAAAGATATGGACCGGACACGAATTTTGCATTTTTTCTACAGTGACGTTGACCTTGCCCGAATTACCTTGGGTCAAGGTCATGACACACCCTTAGGTCATAAGCAATATGTGTTTAAAGTAAAAACTTACAAAGTTTCACCATAAGAAAGATATGGACCGGACACGATTGCACAGACAGACGGACGGACGGACGGACGGACAAGGTGATTCCTATATACCCCCCTAAACTTTGTTTGCGGGGTGTATAATAAATAATAATCAGTTGTTAACATGTAACTGTTAATTCTAGATTGTAACCAGTATAATTTGTTACTTTTAGTGTTGACGTGAGGTATATGGTTAATGATTTGCCACTGTATATCTGACAATATAAAATGTTATCACTATTTGGATTTATTGAAATAACGTGCGAGTACCCATTGTTGCCGAAAAATACACCAGTTGTCTCGATTACTACCTTCATGTTAGCTGTCATGCAAACATTTCTAGGCAAATCTCTGTACTGTTCATTTCTTTAGTTTGAGGAAAAATTTATATTTCATTCTCATCAATATCGACTTTCTTCTGGCTTAAATTAAACCCTGTCCATGATCTTCAATTTACAGGAAGTTAGAGTACTCGTTATTGACGTTCATATCTTTTAGTTATTTTCCAGTATTTAATCGATAAAAAGGTCAAAATTTTAAAAGAATCAAACAATATAAGACAAAATGTAAGAATACAACATATAAAATTATATCATAAACGCAATTCAATCATATAATGAACAATATTCTTTTAGATTTCTGCGACAACATGCATACAAGCGAAGGAATATGTGCTTCACATGTCTCGGGATAAATGATTGAATATAAAGAAATGCATTATTTACTTATCAAAAGCTTTTTAAAATAAGTTTTAGTGTTTCAAGTAAGAGAAATAATGTGTGTGAAAGTTAATAGCAAAGCCTCTTATTTACACCGCTGGATAAACCTTTGATCAGCCTCAGGTTGAAAACAATTAAAATGGCATCTTATAAGCAAGCAGACGCTCGGGTTTTTTTTTCTTAAGTAGTGTGTAGTAGAAATGGTATATTGCTTATTTTTGTCAAATTCTATAACAAGGAGGTAAATATTCTTCGAATTTGGACCTAAACAAAATATGCCCTATCATCAAAAGGATCACAAGTCAAATATTCAGTGGCATGTGTCATCGCACGGATACAGTTGAGATACGTTTTAATAAGATTACCTTTGTTAAGGTGAGTTCGGAGATGTTTGAAGTAAATTTTCTTCATTCCCAACTCTTATAGTGTCTTAAAAATTTCTATTATTCATTTATTTTGGTTTGTAGCTCAAAACAACGAATAAATAGCGGAAATCTATCTGTTTTTATAATACTCTGCAATAATAGTAATCCGCCATAACGGGTACTCACACGTTATATAACAGTTTCCATGTTTAGAATGGTATGCATATCAGATCATTTTCGAGGTGAACAAAATAATTTAATGTGAAACGGTATAAAGGGCCTTGGGTAAACACCTTTCTTTTGGCATTCCATGATAATGTAAATTAATTAAAACTAAATTCTGTAGACCAAGACATGAAAGGAAGTTATATTTGACATCAAACAATTATGGTCCGTGTTTGCTTAAGGTTTGTATTTTGACACTCACAAACAAACCAAACCATCAACGTTTCGTTTTTTCATTATTATGAAATTTTCCCGATTTTCACAGTTACCTCGATCATGACATGCAATGGTACCTGCTCGCTGAACTGTGATACGTTTAGCAGAACTATGCAATTTCTAGTGCCCGACTTGTCTTGCGTCTAAAGGGAGTCTGACACATAAACGAATTTATTTCTCGTGCGGATACGTAAAAAGGAGGCTGGTTGGAAGTGATGTAAAATGAAAAGGGAGACTTTCCCAGTTCTTAAATTTTTCTGGGTATTTAGAATTTCGTCACGCATAATATATCATAATATTACATTACGCAACCAACAGATTTTCAGATACAGTCTGCTCACGATAGATATTATTTGTTCTTCAAATTTGTCTGATTATTTAACTTTAAATAGGAATTGTAATGTTCTTCATTAGAGAAAAACTGAAATTAATTTATTGATATTATTAAAACGGTGAATATTCTTATCATAATAACTGTACAACAATTCTTATAAAAATAGTTTGTGTAAACCTTACTATTTGACTATAAGTTTTAATGTAAGTTCTTCACAACACATAAAGAACAGTTCTCCTGAATTTTTTATTTTAATTCTAAATTTTGCTCTATAAAACAAACATTGCTAAACATTGTGGCTGATAATTATGACAGTGCCCAGGTGGTATTTTTGCACCTGCTAAAGATTCAGTTTCATAAAAATCCATTATATATACCAATTAATAACCACTTTTGTTTTTGGTATGACTTATTGGACATGTGAGTAACCACCTTCAAAAAATCAATATCCAGTACGAAATAATTCCATAGGAGAAATAATTTCCCTACAGAAAATATTGAAAATCATAGAGGATTTTATAGAAATACTACAATTGTCATAAAGGAAACAATAACATATGTGGTTATAAATTCTTTAAGCTACGGTTTATTATATGGCATAGAAGAATCCGACACAGTGTGCTTAGTGTTTTTTTATACATTTGTTTTCATTTTTGTAATTTATTTATGTACATGTACATTTCACGATAAAAGGACAAACTTGAAGGACAATGTTAAAATTATGTTTTCCCCTCTAAATGCCATTTAAAGGACGTCTATTAGATATAAAACAAAGACCAAAGAATAGAGTTATCAATCAATTAAAATAAGTGGCTTTATTATAATATCACAGTCTGAATCAAATTTTATAAAATCATAATCAACACTTCACTCATGGTTTTTCATGGCAAATTTATCAGACTGTTTTGAACATCTAGGAAGTCATGCCACTAATAAGATATTTTTAGCAATAACGTCAATGTTGTACTGGCATGCAAATAATTTTTCGGTTTCATTTTTTAGTTAAATTCTACTTAAATGTATTATATGTATTTTTAATACTATCAAATGAATGCACTTACAGAAAACGTAGATATTTCAAAAGTACACATACAGATTTCTAATGATAAGTTCACCTTCTTGGGGTAAATTTGAAAAAAACGCTACAACAGATGGGAAAAAAGAAATATAAGTGTAAATAGCTAAATTATCATAATTGTATCTAAATATAAAAATGTACGAGGGTTGATCCAAAAGTAATGTCAAAAATACGATATAATCGTGAAAAATCCGCGTAAAAAGACAAAAACTTGTGCTTTGAGACATCTTAAATACAGATCTGAAAATAGCAATGCATTACAATAAATGTTTCTGAAGATAAAATATTTTGTAGAGCGTGAAGCACGGATAGTCGCCGCACGCTAGCGACGCCATTTCTATATCTTTGGCGTTCTGGTAGAATTTCGTAATTTAGTACTCTTTAAAAATTGGCAACGGTGCTCTAATTTCTATTTTTTTGTCTCATTAAGTAACTATTTACTCTTTTTGTTATCGATGGAGTAGTATATCGGAAATTATTTAATGTGCGATTAGTTTGTCGAGGTCTCATCAAGAAGTCATGAAATTAGCTTTATGGTATATCTCATGACGTAAGTAACTAGTATTGGATTTCCTGAAGAGCGTATATCTTCTGTCTATCTAATTTATTTATTAACATGACATGGGCTTTTATTAGACATGGGAACCATTTTAAGATTACCCTGTTCACTCGCTCTCAATTTTATGTTGGTATATCAATTCCAGTACATTTTCTGGTGATTTCTATCCATCGAAGCAAAGACTGCCTCATATTACTATTCGAATGTCCAGTCTTTTTATTCCTTGATCTAAAGACAAAATGCATTGGGTAGATATCCGAAATAGACGGTAACATTCTCTTTTCTTTTAAAACACAGTTAAAAAATTCTAGGATATATTTGTTTCAAAATATTTCATTATACATTCATGTTAAATACTGAAATCTGATTGGTTTAGACGCAGTTGATAATCCGTTTTATTACCCTCAGCGTTAGCAACACACTTAGCAACGGGTTACACAACGAATTGATACATGCGCGTAAATTATGCGCGTACGGTTCGCCGTGGAATTTGCGTCAGGAAACAATAACAAATGTGGTTATAAATTCTTTAAGCTACGGTTTATTATATGGCATAGAAGAATCCGACACAGTGTGCTTAGTGTTTTTTTATACATTTGTTTTCATTTTTGTAATTTATCTATTTAAGAAATGAATTCAATAATTATTTGTTTTATACGATATAAAATGGTTTGGGGCAGTTTACGCTTTATAAACCGCGAAGCGGTTTATAAAAAAGCGTAAACTGTTTCAAACCATTTTATATCGTATAAAATTAATAAATATTGAATTCATTGCTTATAATTTAAATTTTTTTACTCTTCATTGTAGATAAAAACAGTCATTTGACCTTTAAAATGACGTAAAATTGTACAAAATTCAAACGTAACGTCAGGCGTATTGATACATTTTTTGACGTTAGTCTTACTATGACGTAGGCAACATTCTTTATACGATATAAAATAATTTTTTAGCCAATCAGAAAGCGCGTTACAACCAGAATTAAATTATGTACATGTACATTTCACGATAAAAAAACAAACTTGAAGGACAATGTTAAAATTATGTTTTCCCCTCTAAATGTCATTTAAAGGACGTCTATTAGATATAAAACAAAGACCAAAGAATAGAGTTATCAATCAATTAAAATAAGTGGCTTTATTATAATATCACAGTCTGAATCAAATTTTATAAAATCATGTATTTATAATCAACACTTCATTCATGGTTTTTCATGGCAAATTTATCAGACTGTTTTGAACATCTAGGAAGTCATGCCACTAAAAAGATATTTTTAGCAATAACGTCATTTTTTGTACTGGCATGCAAATAATTTTTCGGTTTCATTTTCTAGTTAAATTCTACTTAAATGTATTATATGTATTTTTAATACTATCAAATGAATGCACTTACAGAAAACGTAGATATTTCAAAAGTACACATACAGATTTCTAATGATAAGTTCACCTTCTTGGGGTAAATTTGAAAAAAACGCTACAACAGATGGGAAAAAAGTAATATAAGTGTAAATAGCTAAATTATCATAATTGTATCTAAATATAAATGTACGAGGGCTGATCCAAAAGTAATGTCAAAAATACGATATAATCGTGAAAAATCCGCGTAAAAAGACAAAAACTTGTGCTTTGAGACATCTTAAATACAGATCTGAAAATAGCAATGCATTACAATAAATGTTTCTGAAGATAAAATATTTTGTAGAGCGTGAAGCACGGATAGTCGCCGCACGCTAGCGACGCCATTTCTATATCTTTGGCGTTCTGGTAGAATTTCGTAATTTAGTACTCTTTAAAAATTGGCAACGGTGCTCTAATTTCTATTTTTTTGTCTCATTAAGTAACTATTTACTCTTTTTGTTATCGATGGAGTAGTATATTGGAAATTATTTAATGTGCGATTAGTTTGTCGAGGTCTCATCAAGAAGTCATGAAATTAGCTTTATGGTATATCTCATGACGTAAGTAACTAGTATTGGATTTCCTGAAGAGCGTATATCTTCTGTCTATCTAATTTATTTATTAACATGACATGGGCTTTTATTAGACATGGGAACCATTTTAAGATTACCCTGTTCACTCGCTCTCAATTTTATGTTGGTATATCAATTCCAGTACATTTTCTGGTGATTTCTATCCATCGAAGCAAAGACTGCCTCATATTACTATTCGAATGTCCAGTCTTTTTATTCCTTGATCTAAAGACAAAATGCATCGGGTAGATATCCGAAATAGACGGTAACATTCTCTTTTCTTTTAAAAAACAGTTAAAAAATTCTAGGATATATTTGTTTCAAAATATTTCATTATACATTCATGTTAAATACTGAAATCTGATTGGTTTAGACGCAGTTGATAATCCGTTTTATTACCCTCAGCGTTAGCAACACACTTAGCAACGGGTTACACAACGAATTGATACATGCGCGTAAATTAAGCGCGTACGGTTCGCCGTGGAATTTGCGTCAGGAAACAATAACAAATGTGGTTATAAATTCTTTAAGCTACGGTTTTTTATATGGCATAGAAGAATCCGACACAGTGTGCTTAGTGTTTTTTTATACATTTGTTTTCATTTTTGTAATTTATTTATGTACATGTACATTTCACGATAAAAGGACAATTTTGAAGGACAATGTTAAAATTATGTTTTCCCCTCTAAATGCCATTTAAAGGACGTCTATTAGATATAAAACAAAGACCAAAGAATAGAGTTATCAATCAATTAAAATAAGTGGCTTTATTATAATATCACAGTCTGAATCAAATTTTATAAAATCATGTATTTATAATCAACACTTCATTCATGGTTTTTCATGGCAAATTTATCAGACTGTTTTGAACATCTAGGAAGTCATGCCACTAAAAAGATATTTTTAGCAATAACGTCATTTTTTGTACTGGCATGCAAATAATTTTTCGGTTTCATTTTCTAGTTAAATTCTACTTAAATGTATTATATGTATTTTTAATACTATCAAATGAATGCACTTACAGTAAACGTAGATATTTCAAAAGTACACATACAGATTTCTAATGATAAGTTCACCTTCTTGAAGTAAATATGAAAAAAACGCTACAACAGATGGGAAAAAAGAAATATAAGTGTAAATAGCTAAATTATCATAATTGTATCTAAATTTAAATGTACGAGGGTTGATCCAAAAGTAATGTCAAAAATACGATATAATCGTGAAAAATCCGCGTAAAAAGACAAAAACTTGTGCTTTGAGATATCTTAAATACAGATCTGAAAATAGCAATGCATTACAATAAATATTTCTGAAGATAAAATATTTTGTAGAGCGTGAAGCACGGATAGTCGCCGCACGCTAGCGACGCCATTTCTATATCTTTGGCGTTCTGGTAGAATTTCGTAATTTAGTACTCTTTAAAAATTGGCAACGGTGCTCTAATTTCTATTTTTTTGTCTCATTAAGTAATTATTTACTCTTTTTGTTATCGATGGAGTAGTGTTTCGGAAATTATTTAATGTGCAATTAGTTTGTCGAGGTCTCATCAAGAGGTCATGAAATTAGCTTTATGGTATATCTCATGACGTAAGGAACTAGTATTGGATTTCCTGAAGAGCGTATATCTTCTGTCTATCTAATTTATTTATTAACATGACATGTGCTTTTATTAGACATGGTAACCATTTTAAGATTACCCTGTTCACTCGCTCTCAATTTTATGTTGGTATATCAATTCCAGTACATTTTCTGGTGATTTCTATCCATCGAAGCAAAGACTGCCTCATATTACCATTCGAATGTCCAGTCTTTTTATTCCTTGATCTAAAGACAAAATGCATCGGGTAGATATCCGAAATAGACGGTAACATTCTCTTTTCTTTTAAAAAACAGTTAAAAAATTCTAGGATATATTTGTTTCAAAATATTTCATTATACATTCATGTTAAATACTGAAATCTGATTGGTTTAGACGCAGTTGATAATCCGTTTTATTACCCTCAGCGTTAGCAACACACTTAGCAACGGGTAACACAACGAATTGATACATGCGCGTAAATTATGCGCGTACGCTTCGCCGTGGAATTTGCGTCAGGAAACAATAACAAATGTGGTTATAAATTCTTTAAGCTACGGTTTATTATATGGCATAGAAGAATCCGACACAGTGTGCTTAGTGTTTTTTTATACATTTGTTTTCATTTTTGTAATTTATTTATGTACATGTACATTTCACGATAAAAGGACAAACTTGAAGGACAATGTTAAAATTATGTTTCCCCTCTAAATGCCATTTAAAGGACGTCTATTAGATATAAAACAAAGACCAAAGAATAGAGTTATCAATCAATTAAAATAAGTGGCTTTATTATAATATCACAGTCTGAATCAAATTTTATAAAATCATGTATTTATAATCAACACTTCATTCATGGTTTTTCATGGCAAATTTATCAGACTGTTTTGATCATCTAGGAAGTCATGCCACTAAAAAGATATTTTTAGCAATAACGTCATTTTTTGTACTGGCATGCAAATAATTTTTCGGTTTCATTTTCTAGTTAAATTCTACTTAAATGTATTATATGTATTTTTAATACTATCAAATGAATGCACTTACAGAAAACGTAGATATTTCAAAAGTACACATACAGATTTCTAATGATAAGTTCACCTTCTTGAAGTAAATATGAAAAAAACGCTACAACAGATGGGAAAAAAGAAATATAAGTGTAAATAGCTAAATTATCATAATTGTATCTAAATTTAAATGTACGAGGGTTGATCCAAAAGTAATGTCAAAAATACGATATAATCGTGAAAAATCCGCGTAAAAAGACAAAAACTTGTGCTTTGAGATATCTTAAATACAGATCTGAAAATAGCAATGCATTACAATAAATATTTCTGAAGATAAAATATTTTGTAGAGCGTGAAGCACGGATAGTCGCCGCACGCTAGCGACGCCATTTCTATATCTTTGGCGTTCTGGTAGAATTTCGTAATTTAGTACTCTTTAAAAATTGGCAACGGTGCTCTAATTTCTATTTTTTTGTCTCATTAAGTAATTATTTACTCTTTTTGTTATCGATGGAGTAGTGTTTCGGAAATTATTTAATGTGCAATTAGTTTGTCGAGGTCTCATCAAGAGGTCATGAAATTAGCTTTATGGTATATCTCATGACATAAGGAACTAGTATTGGATTTCCTGAAGAGCGTATATCTTCTGTCTATCTAATTTATTTATTAACATGACATGTGCTTTTATTAGACATGGTAACCATTTTAAGATTACCCTGTTCACTCGCTCTCAATTTTATGTTGGTATATCAATTCCAGTACATTTTCTGGTGATTTCTATCCATCGAAGCAAAGACTGCCTCATATTACTATTCGAATGTCCAGTCTTTTTATTCCTTGATCTAAAGACAAAATGCATCGGGTAGATATCCGAAATAGACGGTAACATTCTCTTTTCTTTTAAAAAACAGTTAAAAAATTCTAGGATATATTTGTTTCAAAATATTTCATTATACATTCATGTTAAATACTGAAATCTGATTGGTTTAGACGCAGTTGATAATCCGTTTTATTACCCTCAGCGTTAGCAACACACTTAGCAACGGGTAACACAACGAATTGATACATGCGCGTAAATTATGCGCGTACGGTTCGCCGTGGAATTTGCGTCAGGAAACAATAACAAATGTGGTTATAAATTCTTTAAGCTACGGTTTATTATATGGCATAGAAGAATCCGACACAGTGTGCTTAGTGTTTTTTTATACATTTGTTTTCATTTTTGTAATTTATTTATGTACATGTACATTTCACGATAAAAGGACAAACTTGAAGGACAATGTTAAAATTATGTTTCCCCTCTAAATGCCATTTAAAGGACGTCTATTAGATATAAAACAAAGACCAAAGAATAGAGTTATCAATCAATTAAAATAAGTGGCTTTATTATAATATCACAGTCTGAATCAAATTTTATAAAATCATGTATTTATAATCAACACTTCACTCATGGTTTTTCATGGCAAATTTATCAGACTGTTTTGATCATCTAGGAAGTCATGCCACTAAAAAGATATTTTTAGCAATAACGTCATTTTTTGTACTGGCATGCAAATAATTTTTCGGTTTCATTTTCTAGTTAAATTCTACTTAAATGTATTATATGTATTTTTAATACTATCAAATGAATGCACTTACAGAAAACGTAGATATTTCAAAAGTACACATACAGATTTCTAATGATAAGTTCACCTTCTTGAAGTAAATATGAAAAAAACGCTACAACAGATGGGAAAAAAGAAATATAAGTGTAAATAGCTAAATTATCATAATTGTATCTAAATTTAAATGTACGAGGGTTGATCCAAAAGTAATGTCAAAAATACGATATAATCGTGAAAAATCCGCGTAAAAAGACAAAAACTTGTGCTTTGAGATATCTTAAATACAGATCTGAAAATAGCAATGCATTACAATAAATATTTCTGAAGATAAAATATTTTGTAGAGCGTGAAGCACGGATAGTCGCCGCACGCTAGCGACGCCATTTCTATATCTTTGGCGTTCTGGTAGAATTTCGTAATTTAGTACTCTTTAAAAATTGGCAACGGTGCTCTAATTTCTATTTTTTTGTCTCATTAAGTAATTATTTACTCTTTTTGTTATCGATGGAGTAGTGTTTCGGAAATTATTTAATGTGCAATTAGTTTGTCGAGGTCTCATCAAGAGGTCATGAAATTAGCTTTATGGTATATCTCATGACGTAAGGAACTAGTATTGGATTTCCTGAAGAGCGTATATCTTCTGTCTATCTAATTTATTTATTAACATGACATGTGCTTTTATTAGACATGGGAACCATTTTAAGATTACCCTGTTCACTCGCTCTCAATTTTATGTTGGTATATCAATTCCAGTACATTTTCTGGTGATTTCTATCCATCGAAGCAAAGACTGCCTCATATTACTATTCGAATGTCCAGTCTTTTTATTCCTTGATCTAAAGACAAAATGCATCGGGTAGATATCCGAAATAGACGGTAACATTCTCTTTTCTTTTAAAAAACAGTTAAAAAATTCTAGGATATATTTGTTTCAAAATATTTCATTATACATTCATGTTAAATACTGAAATCTGATTGGTTTAGACGCAGTTGATAATCCGTTTTATTACCCTCAGCGTTAGCAACACACTTAGCAACGGGTAACACAACGAATTGATACATGCGCGTAAATTATGCGCGTACGGTTCGCCGTGGAATTTGCGTCAGGAAACAATAACAAATGTGGTTATAAATTCTTTAAGCTACGGTTTATTATATGGCATAGAAGAATCCGACACAGTGTGCTTAGTGTTTTTTTATACATTTGTTTTCATTTTTGTAATTTATTTATGTACATGTACATTTCACGATAAAAGGACAAACTTGAAGGACAATGTTAAAATTATGTTTCCCCTCTAAATGCCATTTAAAGGACGTCTATTAGATATAAAACAAAGACCAAAGAGTTATCAATCAATTAAAATAAGTGGCTTTATTATAATATCACAGTCTGAATCAAATTTTATAAAATCATGTATTTATAATCAACACTTCACTCATGGTTTTTCATGGCAAATTTATCAGACTGTTTTGAACATCTAGGAAGTCATGCCACTAATAAGATATTTTTAGCAATAACGTCATTTTTTGTACTGGCATGCAAATAATTTTTCGGTTTCATTTTCTAGTTAAATTCTACTTAAATGTATTATATGTATTTTTAATACTATCAAATGAATGCACTTACAGAAAACGTAGATATTTCAAAAGTACACATACAGATTTCTAATGATAAGTTCACCTTCTTGAAGTAAATATGAAAAAAACGCTACAACAGATGGGAAAAAAGAAATATAAGTGTAAATAGCTAAATTATCATAATTGTATCTAAATTTAAATGTACGAGGGTTGATCCAAAAGTAATGTCAAAAATACGATATAATCGTGAAAAATCCGCGTAAAAAGACAAAAACTTGTGCTTTGAGATATATCTTAAATACAGATCTGAAAATAGCAATGCATTACAATAAATATTTCTGAAGATAAAATATTTTGTAGAGCGTGAAGCACGGATAGTCGCCGCACGCTAGCGACGCCATTTCTATATCTTTGGCGTTCTGGTAGAATTTCGTAATTTAGTACTCTTTAAAAATTGGCAACGGTGCTCTAATTTCTATTTTTTTGTCTCATTAAGTAATTATTTACTCTTTTTGTTATCGATGGAGTAGTGTTTCGGAAATTATTTAATGTGCAATTAGTTTGTCGAGGTCTCATCAAGAGGTCATGAAATTAGCTTTATGGTATATCTCATGACGTAAGGAACTAGTATTGGATTTCCTGAAGAGCGTATATCTTCTGTCTATCTAATTTATTTATTAACATGACATGTGCTTTTATTAGACATGGGAACCATTTTAAGATTACCCTGTTCACTCGCTCTCAATTTTATGTTGGTATATCAATTCCAGTACATTTTCTGGTGATTTCTATCCATCGAAGCAAAGACTGCCTCATATTACTATTCGAATGTCCAGTCTTTTTATTCCTTGATCTAAAGACAAAATGCATCGGGTAGATATCCGAAATAGACGGTAACATTCTCTTTTCTTTTAAAAAACAGTTAAAAAATTCTAGGATATATTTGTTTCAAAATATTTCATTATACATTCATGTTAAATACTGAAATCTGATTGGTTTAGACGCAGTTGATAATCCGTTTTATTACCCTCAGCGTTAGCAACACACTTAGCAACGGGTAACACAACGAATTGATACATGCGCGTAAATTATGCGCGTACGCTTCGCCGTGGAATTTGCGTCAGGAAACAATAACAAATGTGGTTATAAATTCTTTAAGCTACGGTTTATTATATGGCATAGAAGAATCCGACACAGTGTGCTTAGTGTTTTTTTATACATTTGTTTTCATTTTTGTAATTTATTTATGTACATGTACATTTCACGATAAAAGGACAAACTTGAAGGACAATGTTAAAATTATGTTTCCCCTCTAAATGCCATTTAAAGGACGTCTATTAGATATAAAACAAAGACCAAAGAATAGAGTTATCAATCAATTAAAATAAGTGGCTTTATTATAATATCACAGTCTGAATCAAATTTTATAAAATCATGTATTTATAATCAACACTTCACTCATGGTTTTTCATGGCAAATTTATCAGACTGTTTTGAACATCTAGGAAGTCATGCCACTAATAAGATATTTTTAGCAATAACGTCATTTTTTGTACTGGCATGCAAATAATTTTTCGGTTTCATTTTCTAGTTAAATTCTACTTAAATGTATTATATGTATTTTTAATACTATCAAATGAATGCACTTACAGAAAACGTAGATATTTCAAAAGTACACATACAGATTTCTAATGATAAGTTCACCTTCTTGAAGTAAATATGAAAAAAACGCTACAACAGATGGGAAAAAAGAAATATAAGTGTAAATAGCTAAATTATCATAATTGTATCTAAATATAAATGTACGAGGGTTGATCCAAAAGTAATGTCAAAAATACGATATAATCGTAAAAAATCCGCGTAAAAAGACAAAAACTTGTGCTTTGAGATATCTTAAATACAGATCTGAAAATAGCAATGCATTACAATAAATATTTCTGAAGATAAAATATTTTGTAGAGCGTGAAGCACGGATAGTCGCCGCACGCTAGCGACGCTATTTCTATATCATTGGCGTTCTGGTAGAATTTCGTAATTTAGTACTCTTTAAAAATTGGCAACGGTGCTCTAATTTCTATTTTTTTTTTCATCAAGTTACTATTTACTCTTTTTGCTATCGATGGCGTAGTATATCGGAAAATTATTAAATGTGCGATTAGTTTGTCGAGGTCTCATCAAGAAGTCATGAAATTAGCTTTATGGTATATCTCATGACGTAAGTAACTAGTATTGGATTTCCTGAAGAGCGTATATCTTCTGTCTATCTAATTTATTTATTAACATGACATGGGCTTTTATTAGACATGGGAACCATTCTAAGATTACCCTGTTCACTCGCTCTCAATTTTATGTTGGTATATCAATTCCAGTACATTTTCTGGTGATTTCTATCCATCGAAGCAAAGACTGCCTCATATTACTATTCGAATGTCCAGTCTTTTTATTCCTTGATCTAAAGACAAAATGCATCGGGTAGATATCCGAAATAGACGGTAACATTCTCTTTTCTTTTAAAAAACAGTTAAAAAATTCTAGGATATATTTGTTTCAAAATATTTCATTATACATTCATGTTAAATACTGAAATCTGATTGGTTTAGACGCAGTTGATAATCCGTTCTATTACCCTCAGCGTTAGCAACACACTTAGCAACGGGTAACACAACGAATTGATACATGCGCATAAATTATGCGCGTACGGTTCGCCGTGGAATTTGCGTCATTTCTATATCAAAAATTCTCTAAAATTAAGACATTCAGTATAATAAAAAAAATAGTTCCTGTTTGAGGGGATAACAGTTGAAACAGTTGAAACAGTCGAGGGGAAAACCCCTCGAAAACCATTGTCAACCTCCGCTTTGCGTCGGTTGACAATGGTTTCCTGGAGGTGTCAATTTCAACTGTTACCCTCCCAAACAGTCACTATTTATATAGTGTTGTTCGGGTCTTTTTTAAATTTTGATATTATGTTATTTTAACAAAAATACAAATCTGAAAAAAAAAACGTAGATTCATGACGCAGTGATGTCACGTATATATCATGTCATAAGCATCAATATCTTGTTCAGTGTTCAACAAAATTTAATTAAAATTTTTCTTTAAATTAGAATTTTGATAAGGAAAAGTTTGATGTATCATTTTATACAATTTTATACAATACAGCGCCAGTGTGAACGCCGTGCATAGTGTGACATTACTTTTGGATCAACCCTTGTATATTCGTATATTACGAAATGTAAAAAAAAAATCATCTTTGTGGATATATATGTACATATTTACATATGCCAGAATTCTAGCATTCAATTACTTACAGTAAGCGAGGCTTCCCAATATAATGACATTTATCGCTCTATACAATAACTACATGTATCTCCATTTATTTGAAGTTAAATGACTAAATAATAAGTGTTTCTAATGGTCTATTAAATAATGAATCTTCTATTATAAATTTCTCTCAATTACCAAGTTAAAACAGTCCCGTATTTTCAATAGTACCTATACCACTGACTTATATTTCATCAGGACAATGGGGATATCCACTTGGAATGCATGTGTAGTGCTCAATAAAACAACTATTTTCATTTTCAATTCCAGGCAGATTTTAGACAGACAATGTCCAATGCAGAAAAAAAAACCCAGATGAAATTCCTACCACATAATGGCAGTATATGCAATGGATAAATGACAGTTCTTTAAATAAACACTATTTCTAAATAAAATTGCATTATAGTAATAACTTTATTATCACTATTGTAACTTGGATTTTTTCTATGTGTGTATGGATTAATCACATAGTGTTATGAGTGGATGTTGATATCTGCAGGAGGAATTTTAAAATTTTAAAGGTATCATATCAGATTAAAGCTTGTTTCTAAATATCACAAATAATTGAGGTAATCTCAAGCATATAATGTTCCGTATATCAATTTTCCAAAAAAGAAGGAGACGAATTCTTAAAATAATTATCGGTTTTTGTACATGTGATTATTTTGAATAAAGAAATTACACAATACGTGACAGTGATAAACGAATACAAATCCAAATTCAGAGCAGTGTTAATCAAGTTCTGAGAAGCAATCTTGATTATGTTTTTTTCTGCTATTATTGAACAAAAACATTAACGTGGGTATTGTTTTAACTTAACAAAACGCGTCTCGGATGTTAAATTCTTTATCTTTGGAAATTTTATTCTATCTCGTTAAACGCTCTAATACCTGCAGTTTGAATATTTTTTTTGGTTGCCAATTACATATGTAAGAATGTCTTAAGAAAGAACACAGTTTTTTTCATAAGCAGCATACATATCTCATGATACGCTACTGAGATTACACATATACTAGAACTTTACATTGATCTTTATTTTCTAAATAGAAAACCTTTTGAGTTAAATGAGATTTTTTCTTCAAATATAATCCTTTGTAAATGAACACTCTTGTTCATAAAAAGGGGATTGTGACAGCTGTATGTTTACGATAGACTGCATTCAAATTTATGATTACATGTTAGATGAACATGGGCAGAGTAAATTTTGATTTTCTTTCGTTTTAGTCGTGACCATGCTCCTTTAACATATGTTAACAATAAAGACTTTCAAATTTAAATTATTTTTGGTACTTCAAATGCCATTTTAGAATAAGAAGTGTTTTCCCGTTTTCGAATTCGTTTTTCAATAGGTATGGTTTAGTTATCATTCAAAGAAAATACAAAAAGAATGATTCAGTGGGTTGTATGACTTTTATCTTTAAGTGATTCTTATCCTGTGAAACCGAAACTACTCGCATTATTACGTAATTTTGATACTGCCTTGAGTATTAAAATTAATACTTCAATGTATTTGCGAAAAACCGCTTTCATTTTACAGCAAATGATTTAATGTTATAATTACACAAAATTTCTTTGATATTCAGTATTAAAGGAATATTGAAATCGATATTAAACTGAGCAGATTTTGTTAGAACTAGATACGATCTCGTTACGAGTAACGAGTATGTCTTCCGTTCAATTTTTTAACGATACCATTAAAATATCAAAGAAATTTCAGAATTTTCATTCAACCCCTCCCTTTCAGATAATGTATACGATTGTCAATATCCTTTCAAATGCTTAACAAAGAGTTTTGCTTTATCACATACAGCACATTTAAGATTTAAGATTTTAGTCCCCTAATATCCCTAATGACGTCATCAGTGGGTGTTGCAATGGGTTTTACAAACTAATATTGTTACGATCAACAACTTTACTTCTATAATGCTTTACAAAATCTTGATCGTTTTTAAGGTATTTGTAAGAGTTGTTTTTAAGTTATTTGTAATAGAAATTACGAGTCTCTTGGCCCCTAATTAAAGGGGCCAGCCCCTTTTTCTTGATTTCTGTGAAAAGGTCTTAAAATAAACAAACAATTTTTGCTCTTACACCTATCTTAAATAATTGTTTATGTTTGAGATACAAATGTTCGAATATTTTAGGGGCCAGCCATCTAGATCCCTAATGGGGACAGACATTGGTGTTTTGATAAGTGGAATCGATTTAAATCATTAATGCAAACATTTTCTTCTCTATGATGTCTAACAAAATATGTCTACTTCTCTAGATATATTGCGTCAAAGTTTAAGTGCTTTGGCCCCTTAAAATCCCTTATTACGTAATAAAGGGGCGTGGCAATGATCTTTTCTAATAGATATTGGTATTATCAACAACTTTGCTTAATGGATTACAATATCTTTATCGTTTTTAAGTTATTTGTAATAGAGTTTACGAGTCTCTTGGCCCCTAAATAAAGAGGCCAGCCCCTTTTTTTTTGTTATATATGTCTAAACAAAATATCAACTGATAAAAAGATACGGATCAAAACGTATGAAAATTTAGAATAAAAATTCGTACCCAATTTTCGTGCCTAGGCGAGCTCCAAGAGAAAGCGCCACTGGCGTAAAACAACACAATAGTGCACAACTTCAAACTATAGACTACCTATCCTGAAAATTTCATAGTCATATCTCTGATAGTTTCTGAGATCAACTCTGCACAAAAAAGGTCGTAAAAATTTGCAAAATGGCCGATAAATCGGTACCGGAAGTGACGACAGAAAATATCTCAAAGATTTTTGAAGATTATCCCAAGTCTCATCTTCTGTGAAATAATGGTTGAAATCGGTCGAATAGTTTTCGAGAAATCGCGTGCACAAAATTTGTGGAAAAAATAATAAGAAGAAGAAATCGTACGAAAACTATAAGGTCTTCCGTTGGAAACGGAAGACCTTAATAAGAAATCGCACAAAAACTATAAGTTAACTATAAGGTTAACTTTTAATTCAAGAGGTTTTCATTTGCATTTTTTTTTCAAGAGTATCAACTTAGAGCTCTGCAAATATTATTTATCAGCTAAATAGGAACGTCAAATTATTAAGAAAAAAGGTCCCCTAATATAAAACCTGTTTGTTTAAATCACAAATACTTTATTCGTTATATGATTAATATAATCAACCTAAACAAATCTGTTGACTTACAAATACAGTCATTTCTTTGTTAATGTTAGCTTAGGTGCTCTGGATACATTCTATATAACGATATGTAAGTAACCATGCAACTTATTTATTCATGTTCACGTGTGTATTTATCGGACATTTTATCCTTAAAGGTAAAGATCTAGTAAATGATCCCCTTTTTGGTGCTAGAACCATTATGACGTCGCAACTGATTCGATAAAGGAAATTCCGTACTTTAAAACTTTAAAGGAGTTAGGTAGAAGCTGAAACTGGGTTTTTTTTTCACATTCTTTATCAAAACACGGAAAGGTAATCCCGATACCAATTTGAAATATGACATAATCTTAACGAGGAAGTCAAGTGCTTGATTAATGGTTTTTTTTAAAGAGACTGTAGACTCTCTAGATATTTTTCATTGGTCAAAATTCGAGAAAAATTCTAAATTTGTTACGTATTTCCTTTATATTACATAGAAATTGACTGCTAAAACTTTTTTTTTTGCAGTGTTAACCAAAAATCTATTAAACAAAGCTACTGTTGCAAAACATCATTTAAAGAAGAATTTATATCCTGAATTTCATAAACCTGAAGACATCTTTTATTTACTAGATTCCGGCCTGAATTCAGCCAGAACGCTCATATAATTATTCTAAAGAAACGTTAGTGTTGTGTTGAATAGAATTGTTTATGACAGATTGATACATTTCAAGCTATTAAAATATATACAACCAATACCAGCACATGTGAAACACTAGATGAAAATATTGACACAATTTAGCATTTAAAAAACAATTTAATATCTGTTTCCTATTTTCAAAAATTCATGTAAGTAGGAAAAACAGATAACATGAAAAATATAAAGTAACATATAACAAAATTGAGACAATTACATGACTATGAAACAAATTGTGAGGAAAAGTGCGGTGGTTTGAGCATTTTCAAAAAAACCTTCTTCGTCTCCTATTAGGTTTCTCTCTTTTGGTATCTTTTTTTTCTTCAAAATGTGACACTTTTAAGCAATCAGCATGCAGCTGTTGCCCTGTGGTACTCAACGGGGAAATACCCATAGGCTGGCTGGTCCACAAACCATTTAACAACCAATCTACAAACATCAATCGATAATATTAGAAGTCAGCTAAATCAATCCACTATCATAGATACCATTGATCATTGTTAATAGCTGACAACTTTAATTTAAAAACTGGTGATTTAGATTGCATTTGTATGTGAGAAAGTGTATTTCTATGGCCTGTCAAACCGCATTTACCGACACAGCTACAAATCTGAAACACATTTACACCTAACATACACGTACCTCTGTAAATTAGTGTTATATAGCCTGATCATTTAGCTTTGATATTCCAAATGGTGCAAAAAGTAAATGAAATTTAGAAATAAAACAAAACTCTGTTAAATGTTTATTTAATATCTAATATGTTTAATATCTTAATTACCTAATCTACAATTATTGTGCCACAGCAATATTTCATCTAAACATCATTCCTCCATACTATACTCTGTCCAAAGATATTCTGGATTCACATTTTGCTTAATTGCTTGAAATTTATAAATACCTCAGGGTTCAAACGATGTTCGTCCAAAAGTATGAAAAAATTTCCAAGATTTCTCAATCAAAACGCCCCTGTTAGTTTATCAGATTCCAATACAATGCTAAAAATGTGATGTCTACGGGAATTTTGCATTGCAGCAAGCCCGGATGATAACGTTGAAAATTTGTGCGATGTATTCTGAGTGTATTCCGAATGGAGAAAATATGTAAACATTCCCCATTATTAATCTCCGTAAGGAATATTTTTTCTTTCCTGTTAATTTTTCCGAGTAAAAGATGATAATATGTCAATGAAATTATCTTGGAAGTTATCCCTTTCAACTATTTCAATTGCACTTCTTTCACAGAAATGTGTACCTTTAAGTTAAACTTCTCCACACTTAAAAATACTGCCAACAATGAAGCTAGGTTTTTTGCCAGTAAAAGATAACGACATATCAGGTTCCATAAATGTCATTTATTGAAAAATGACGTTGAAAATAAAACATAATACATAGAAATTTTAGGAGGCCACTCTAAACAGCATATACTAAAATATTTGACAAGATTGTTTACATATCATAACTCACAATATGACAATTTTAACAAGAAGAGGCCTCCCAAACCAAAGCTATAATACAAAAGGCAAAAAAGGTGGCAAAAAATGTATGCCATGCCATGACAAATTATTTAATGAAAGTATAAAGGTTGTAAAAATGTAGCTGGGGTGGAGGAGGGTAGAGCTAAAATTACAGCCGCCACTATCGAGAAAACAAAAGAATAATGAAGATGCTGAGCTGTGATTGGCTACAATTCTAAACACTTGGGCCCCACGCAGGGTACTTGTTTTACATACATCTATACATAATTGGGGCCTCCAGTGGGATGTACAACAAATAGCAATCAAACTTCGAACTTTACATAAAACAATTTATTACCATAAATCTAATTTTATTAAAAATCGTCCAAATGCTTGGGACAGACTATAATGTCACTGTTCGGGTAACTGGCTACCCGTAGCCAATTTATTTCTGACTATTGTGATTTGATGTTCATAAGGTACTGATTAAGTTTATTGTTTATGTTCAAGGACAAATATGCAATTTAAAACTCTAATGGTGAGCCTGTCTACACCGGGTTATAAATATACTACTGATTCACAGGCACCTGACGTTATATTTTATAATAGAAATATATATCCTTAACGGAATGACACCACTTCGCCGCCATCTTTAATTTATGTAAACCCGTCACATCATCGACTGCCTTAGATATGCGATAAATGCCGACAGAGAGGGCAGGAGTTATCATTACTGTGTGACACGTCGATTACTCGCTTCGAAATTTAATATACACCGAACGCTCCTACCGAGAGAGAGACTTTGCTGTGTAAAATTTAATTTGACAGCCTGCTACAATAAAGGGATGTGATTTTAACAGTGTTTATAGCAAAAAACAACAAAAGGTTTGTACTACATGATAACTTTTGAAAGAGAAAAGTGTTTAACATTTAATTAGGAAGTTTTCTGTCAAAATAAAAGAACCCTCTTTAAGAAAAGGTATGATTTGTTAATAAGATCGGTTCAACAATGATATTTTTTCGTACACCGAGGATTGCCGTCTATCAAAATTTCTTTTCTCTTTCCAGCAAAGAAATGAGATAGGTAGGAAAGACATAAAATAAAGTTGAAAAATTGTGCTTATAAACAAAAGCGGTTAAAAGTTTTTAAAACGTTTTACAATTTAGTTTGACACCTTGTTTTATCAAGCATATTAACGCTGTTTATTTGTATTTATATTAACTCTCAATAATTACTCATATCTTACATGCACAAAATACATGCACATGCACTTAACGTGAGCTTTTCAATCATACAAATAAATCAAAAGGAGTTATTTATTTAAATTAAGTAATAAGTAATTCCCTTAAATTAGTACAAACAAATCAGCTGAAATTTGCCATAATTTATTTTAATTTGAAAATTTGACTGAAGATTTGTTCTTTAAAATGAAATCTATAAAAGTTTGTAATAGAAATAACCTAACAAATATTGCACTCGTCGCCTCAAATCAACTATTTGAATTTTCTTTCAGTTGGGTGTTAGATGCAATACTACAGGTCATTGTTAGAATTTGCTGTGCGAATAAGTTACTTTTTAAAATATTACAAATCTTTATCTAGCTATTTTAATAAGATACATGTTTTGTTACTTAGAACATAGAACTAAATTCTTACTGGTAAATTTAGGTTATTACTGATGAAAGAAAATGTAGTAAATAATGTTTGTTATCTTTTAAGACGAAAAATGGCAACACTTAACAGCCTTTAAAACGAAATTGCACTTGCCAAGTTTGACAAAAATATACAGTATTGTTGTTAAGACCCTGTCATTGAAAGATATCAAAATAATGAAAATTTGACCGTGGATATATGTCCGTGAGTAATTCAGATTGATGTATATTTGAAAGAGGTGAGAATTGAAAAAAAAATCTTAGATTACATCATTATATTTATCCTGTGTCTTTTCTACATGGTCTAGATCTTGAAATTTTATAGATATAGAATCGAAATACTGGTGATGGTTGTATTCATATTTTAGGTCTTTACTATGAAAGAAACACAATTTCAAGTTACACCTCTTTAAAATGAACGAGGGTCACATTGCATAAAATAAGATGTACCTCATTTTTCTGTCTTAAGTTTTGAAAGGTATGATTTATATAACATTATGGATATAATGGATTTTTGAATAATGCTTATCGAAATCTTAGTCATTTTTGGCGTGTGTTACCAAAAAAATTCAAATACATGTAATTCAGGTTATGGTTGTTTTGTATTACTTTATCTTAAGTATTTTCCTACATTCTTAAAATGAACTAAAGCGTATAACACTCAGAATTTCAAGATTACATGTACTATTTTTTTTTTCATTATTTGTTAATGTTATCTCCACAGTTTGAAGCCTATTTTATAGACAAAAATAATTACATAGAGTATTTCAATGTTTTTATAGTACATGTATCAGCTTACTTACATTTGACCTTCTTGCAACATCTGGTCAAGGTCATAAAAGTTCTCCTTAATTTAAGGGAAAATAATGAATATAGTTACTACATGTAATTAAACCGTAACATTTATTCCTAGCTTCCTAATTTGCAGCGCAGACCAAACTTCTATATAGATAATTTGTGTATTGCGATATATTCTTGGTATTCTAAAAACACATATTTGAACAATGTTTTGATATTTACATCGATATATTTTGGCATATTTAGCTTAAATTTCATGAAAGTCAAGAACAAATTAATTTCAATTTTGGCCTAAAACTAGCTTATTTCATGCTATATCTCAATTTTTTTAGATTTAGCATAAATTTCAGGAAAATGATCATTTCTGTCTGGGGCCCTATATTTCCAAAAATGGCATGTGACATGGGTCACAAATAAAATAAATTAACATTTTAGGTTCCTATCTTTATATCCAAGTGGTTTTTGAATGATTGCCATCACTAATATTTCTGGTGTCAACCTCATTAAGTGAATTGTTCACTCAAATCTGTTCAGAATTTGATTGCTTTAAAAGCTAAAAAATGCGATTTGTTTGGTTAATTATATTTCATAAACATATTCTAAAACCTAAATCACTTATTATTAAATCGAATAATAGTTGAAAAATCCTGCATGATTGTGATTGTTAATGAAATTTTAGTTGAGTTTATAAGTCAATTGTAATTTTAAATAGCAAAACCGTGTGATATGTCTTGTCATTATCCGGCCAAAAGTATAGTCCTTGTTAGAATTCTTAAAATAAAATACTGTTTGAATGCCAACGTGTCCCTGCTTGTTTTTAAGTTGGTACCTATTCAGTTGCAGACAGATACGGTCATCTCTTTCTGCGTAATATACGTGTATTGTCTCTATATATTAGGTGCATCGCCGTGATTGAAGTATGCGCTTGTAAACACTGGCAGCAATCAGGGCTATCCGATTCTCTCTCGGGTACGGGCCCACGGGGGAACACAGGCAGCAGTCCCCTTTCACGTTATAGAAGAATTTAATACGGGTGCAGAATTTAAATAGACGTCCATTTACGATCAAAATCATTTTTATCGCCTTGTCTCATTTAGTACGACGACCTTGTTACGTGTAACCTTGGCAAGCTGCCATAGGTATCCTTGTAAATATATACAGATAAAACGCAAACAGAATGTGAAACCCGCTTGTTTACCAGTTTTAACACAAACAGCTCTGGGTCCTTTCAATTGATAATAAATGTCATACATAGACTTTTGTTAGGATAAAATGTATACCAAAATGTTCAAAAATTGACAGGACATGCCGAATAATATCGCTGTGAAATTATTTTTTTATTTGAATTTTCAACACGGTCTTATCAAAAAGACAAAATGTTACGTTGTCAAATGGAAATAATACTGGTATTAAGGTAAGTGTCAAGTAAGTTATTTCAAAAAAGTTAAGATGTAAGAGAACCAAAACATTTAACCGATGTATAATTATTTTTAGTTTGAGACGTCTTTTCACGCATATCCCTATTTATTACATTTCGATTGTGTTTAATTTGGCAGATCCATAAGTGAATCATTTAGAATTAATATTGAAACATCTTAAATGTTAACGATGATATTGTGAAGGTTTCTAATTAAATGGCGAAAATAACAGCGTCTTTCAAAGTCTTAAAACATAGTTATTCTACATTTATTGTTTACACAAGTTCATTGAATTAGATTCAAGTTATGCATGTATGTGCAATATTTGTGGATTTTACATTAATTTCAACGACATTGAGTTGCTTACAAACTAAGTTTCACATTGTGTACTACAGTCACGCAAGTTTTGTTATATTACTTGTTACAAAACGTTTTAGACTCTTTACAAAGACTTATTATATTTAAAGTTTTAATAGCAGGAAAAACTCACCGAGGTTTCAATCCAATAATAAGTTAAGTGTTGGTTATCCCAGAGTAATATGAAAGCTATACAAATAGCTGCGGTTTACAACCCACTCTCAGTACTTTACCGGGTTTTGAATCAAATGAAACCGAAACCGAAACTTCAGTAAGGAAAATATTATCGACAAAACCATTTATTTACTGTTCTTTCACAATGACGTTCTTGTATTTACTCAAGCGGTGATCTTGTTTATTTCAATGCATACGATTATGCAGCTTTAACTCAATGTGCATCGTAAATTGCATTGTACATGTCAGGTATAATCTCAATGTTGACATATCTAGGTCATTGGTTTACAAGGAAGAAACCTATCGGTCTTATGGAATTAATATAAAAAAAAGTATTAAAAAAAAGAAATTATTTCGGCTATAAAAAAGTTATACCATATTAATATTACTTTCTATTTTATCATTCAATGTTGATATGGTTTAATATACTGGGTATCTACATATGTACGATTTACTTTTTGAAAGATGGCTACGCAAAACGTCCAAACTATTCAGGTTAACAGGAACCTATCGAAACATCGGTGATGTAATTTTTAGACGCCGCATGAGATACATACTTTCGTGATTAACTAAAATGATGGTGTTTGTATTTTAATCCATATTCAAATGCAAAAGCATAAAGGAGGGTAACGTAAATTGCATAATCAGACACAATCCTAATTATTAAATCATGACAAATTTCATTTTTCTATAACACGCCAAACCCGATCACGGTGTATGGGCACAAGTAAACACAACATGCCACTACACGTTTAGATTTATTTTTGAATGTACGATTTAAAAAAAAAAAAGTTCAAACTTACATAAAACATTTGATATGTACTTAATACTGATAAGTAATTGGTAACTCATTCATTAGCAAAAAAAGAGTTTGCTCGACCTTTCCTGGCAATGACATTTTAAAATATTTCTTATGGAGTAAGAAATCATTCTTTCTTTGAGTATTGTAAGATAATAATTTCGGTCGGGGCATAGTCAAATCTAATACACCACGAAGAACTTTATATTTAACCACGCCCAACCGAAATTATCTCCCAATATATTCAAAGAATGATTCCTTACATTGAATTTATCAATTATTTTCAAGAACTAAGTCTTGTCAGCAGCAAAGATTTGTGCTGAGGTCCAAACACTGTTTCACTTTCGGTTTGTCTGAGTAACTGCATTGGAGAGTTGATTAAAATCAACTCCCAATAAAATCATAGTCAAAGTTTAAAAATCTTTCCTTTACTGGTGGTTTTAAAGGCCAGTACATTATAAACACACTAACAGATGTTACAAAATTTTGGATTTATCAAATTATAACGCAAATAAAAACATTATAGTAATGTCATCTTTCTAAAACTTTGCATACAAATAGACATGCATTCAATGTATCATTTAAAAGTAAAACAAGTAGGGATCACTTCTCAAAAAAATTGAGATATAGCATGAAATAAGCTAAAATTGGAATTATTGTTATTAATTTTTATGATATATTAGCTAATTATGCCAAAATATATCAATAGAAATATCAAAATAGTGTTTAAATATGTTTTTAGAACATTATGAATATGGATATACTACTAGAATCACTATGTGATCCAAAAATTGGTACTAACAATCTAAGGAGCGAACCTCTTTAACGCGCGATATTCAATTTATCTGCACGACCTGCTGTTTTAGGACCGACGACATCCAAAAATAAGCTTCCAATGCTTACAATTTAATAAATTATTACCCTGTTGAATTTTACTTTCATTATTTAAAAGCGCTATTTTGCAAGAAATTATGATTTAGTTAAATGTGTTTAGATGTAATCCAGTGTATTGTTTTATGAATTGTTTGTTTCCTTTTTCAATAATTTTAGTACTCCACGTACCCTGAAGTACCTCTGATGACGGCGTCTCCAAAATATTTCAGATGACGCTAGAAACATCCAATCGGATGTCAGGTGCCAGGTGTTCTTTAGTCCTCTTTTTGGTGTTGTTTATTAATGCACAGACAGCAAGGACAATGAACGTTCATCGATTGAAAAGATTAACCAAGGTGAAAAGCTTTTCTATGTTTTAAACTGTGAACAGACAATTAGCCATAAATAACGAACAAAATTTTCAAATAAATCAACATACTATAAATGCAGTTGTAAGCGGTCTCAAATCCTGGTATATGTTTAATAGCTTAACAATATGGATTTCATAGTTTCATACATGTATAGATGTATCATCTATTTTCTGAGTTTTATTGACAAATACAATTATGTTGGTACACATTTTCATTCAACGTATACGACATCGGGTAATGTCATCAAGCCGATCATTATGCAAAAATTGAAAAATCTGTTTAATATGTCATAGTATTATTAGCTGCTCAGCTAAAAATGTTTTCTCTTTGTTGGAATAAATGTATAAATTTATGCACAAATAAATAAAGTTCATTGAACGCTTGTACTTACAATGTAATATGGAATGTTAGGTATAGACTGCTACACAGTAATTAAATATGTTTTTTGCAGTTTTTAATAGGTACAACAAATGCACAATTATGTTTTTTTATTATTTAATGTCAGACGCAATATAGATAGACTCAAAATAAGATAACATGATCATACTCTGCAACACCAACAAATAAGCACACATTTAGTGTAGTGGAAAACACACACACACACAGACACACACACAGACACACACACACAGACACACACACAGACACACACACAGACACACACACACACACACACACACACACACACACACACTTCCTATAAAAGGATAACAGTTTCTCTCGATGATGTCTCTGAAAGGGGGGGGGAGCAAACTTCTGATTTCCGTTGGTGTTGTCGAGATGCCAAGTGCATCAGCTATTTATTGATTTTCAAGACATGTACCCATTTTTCTGAGAAGCAAAAAAAAATAGTTGTTACTCAGTAGTCGCGACATTATACTAAAGTCTTATTAGTCTTTTATAATAGAGTCTGTCCCAAGTTATTGATTTCATCACTTTTTGATGATTTAATAAAAATACACACACCTGTGAAAGAGGTACAGTTGAAATCGACGAAATGGAAAATATCTAAGATATCTTCATTGATAAATTATCCCTTTTCACTTATAAAAGTTTACAGGAATGAAAACAAATTTCATAAGAGATTTATAATGGGAAATGTTTACATCTTTTCTCCATTTGGAAGTAATCGGTAGACCTCGCGCAATTTTTCAACGTTATCATCCGGGCTTATTAATGGCTGATGCAATGCAAAATCTCCGTAGACTTTCCATGTTTGCATGTGTATTGAAACTTGAAGTGGTAGAGGGGGCGTTTCAAAACAGATACTGTGGAATCATCAATTTTCGCGGGGGCCAATTTTCGTGGATTCTTGATATTTTATAGGTTAGTGGGGACGTAATTTCGTGTATTTTCTTATACCTACAAAACGAAATATGACTTTATAACCCTTATATATTATTCGTGGATGATGTTAATTCGTGGATGAGAGGTAACCACGAAATCCACGAAAATTGAGCCACCACGAAATCTAATGATTCCACAGTAATCTGGACATTTTTCATATTAGTTGATGAACGTAGTTTGAGCACAAACGTATTTATTATTATCGAAATATCAAGCGAAAAGTGGTGGAAGCAAAAACTCGGACAGAGTATTATAGTCTTTAACATGTGTTTTTTTACAATGCAAACCTTATTTGTCGGCAATACATAGTTTGTTGTTTGTAAACATTTTTGTGTAGTCGGTCTTTAAATTGTACATAAAGGAGATAGGTCGTCCGCTGTCGGTGAATAGTCAATAGGAATATCATTATTTGCATATTGTTTTATTTGCTGAAATTTTAACATGGATAAAAATGTGCACTTCTTCTGAATAGTAATCAGTTCTTTTCTTCAATGTAGGGTATTTTATTTCTAAGATAAGAATAACTGAGATCTTAATGAAATATTAAAACATAAACAAAAAGTTATGCACATGCATATACAATGTTCACTTGACAAATACAAGTTTATTATTTCCTATGCCGTGTTGAATTATTTTTCATTGTGTTTTTTTTTAGATTAAACTTTGTTATTTTATCATTGCCTTTTTATTTGCTACCAGGATGATATATGCTATGAGACAAGAAAAACTGCAGTTACAGTGCAAGCTTTTCCAAAAAACCTAACAATTTTTGAAGAGCGAACACGCGAAAAGAAGTGTGATAGCTTCCCAAGATGCAATGAAGAACCATTAGTTTATCACTGTGTTAGATCTAAAGATGGAATTGTAGAAGTATGTGCACCAAGACGTGTAATAAAAGGTATGTATGTATTTTTATAGAACAAGTAAATCAAGCTATCTTAATATTATACCCCATCTACAATGTACAGGACGTAGCATTATGGCAACAAACAGATCGAGTGAAAACAATTAAAAAAGAGAAATACAGTACGAAGCTTTCTTCTTAGTTACGTTATATTTGATTTATGTAAACGGAAAACTGTTAATGTCTACTATCTAACTGTCTTGATAAAATCTTGCGGGAAATATTAATCGTACCCTTAACTAAAACAAAGCACATTAGAAATGCAACTGTTTTTATATTAAAATGATATACCCGGCGGTAAAAATGATAAACTTAAACAAATTATCATTATGTCATATTGATGATCTTGTTGGGATATTGTTAGTCTTGGTCACTGAAGCTTAAGACATCAAACGTAGGTCAAAGTATACATTTATTACATCTAAAATTAGTATAAAAGCTGAAAAGTCGGTCGTAAAAGTATATAGATATGTGCAGTTTTGAATTCAATAATATTCGACACATTTGAACGTTTTTTTGATATAATAATTGGCTAACCCTATCGCATTTATCACTAACTGTAGCAAGGGGAGAGGGACGCATATTTACTCTTAAAAAACTTAAACAGTAAAGTAATAAAAAATACTTCATTTTTTTTTTAAAAAATTGTTTGCCACGTTTCTAATACAACTAATAATTTGAAATAATTCGCTTGTTTAGCCGGGCTCATTGTGTAAGCAATAGCAAGGTTATAGCTACAGTGCACTGTTTACCGGCTGTTGACCGAAGATCAATTAAATTCGATGTAAGCACTAAATTGAAGTCCTAACCTAAAAGAAAACGTAGAAAGTATGGCATGTTGGTCAGTGTAAGTTTACATCTGATATTTTTAAACATCACATGGTTATACCGTTCTTTGTTACATTCTTTTATAATATACATGTAATAATTATATATTATTATTGACAAATGATAATATCCTTTATGTGACATGTAAATGTATTTTATGTGTGTCTTTTTTATTTCTGCGTTCTTATTTCTGATTCTGTTCGTCTGAAATGTTTTACTGACAAGTGTTCGGTTTAACAAGAGCTATGTAGGGTCTTATTTGCTAAATCTAACTGTCATGCGTTTTGCCAAAAAATTTGGCTACTAGTTATTAGAAAGGCTTCAAACGTTTCTTACGTGTTTGTCAGTGGGTCAATGTTCTATTTTAAAATTTATTATGTGAATAAAACACATTCTACAAATCAGTGTGGTTTCTCAGGTCACGTGATTTCATTATCTGTTTGTAAATTAGAGACGAAGCCAAGCTCAATTTGCTGAGAGGCTATTCGGAAAAAAACCCATCCACCCTTTTTTCCACCTTATGTTGTTCATTTTACTTTACCTAATTTGTATAGGCGTTTGCGTTTTTATATGTTGTTGTAAATCCAACCCCTTGGTGATGATTGGAATATCATAGCCAAACTTTTTTTGGGTGTTTTTTTTTTGTACCGGTCTGATTCCATATCATATGTTGCCTAATATATTGATAATGTATCGATGTTTTCTAGTCTCGTCTATTCCCCTCAATATTTACAGTTTGTTACAGTTTTGTCATGTATTCGAATAAATGGCCTTTTTTTATATTCAACTATGTTATGATTTGTTTCATCAATAATTTCATAAAAAAAACAACGTAGTGCAGTTATCTTGCCTCTTTCTAACAAAGGAATATAAATATACTCTTACGTTTGCAATAGTATCTTTATTGGTTGAGATGTTATCATGTTGCAAATAGTTTAATATCGTCTACAAGAATTAATATAAAATGAGAATTAAATATCCTCCAAAGGTGCATTGTATTTACGACATCAAAACCTATTTGTATCATGACGTTTATAAACACATAACTTGTATTAATGACTATGTTTCGATTAAGTATGTTAAAGTGTCGTAAATAAAAAAAAAAAGTATTCCATATAACTTTAAAGTGATGTCCTGTCAAATGTAGTGTCATATTTATTCATCATGATAATCGAATATTTGCAACATTGTTGAACTATTTTTGTTACGTCGTTGTAATTGAAGCGGCTTTCTAGGTCGTCACAAAAAAGAGAAGGTATGGATCATTGTTATTGCACTAATTTGAAACAAATGTAAATATAAGAAATAAGGTATCACGCGACCAACCCGATATACATCCAAAAGTTATAACTTACTTCTTAAATGTTTCGTACATTGCATAGCAATACTTAAAATTCCAAGAAAAGGAAAACACGTGGTGATTTGAAATACCCCAAATGCGTGTACACATCAAACTAGCCCGCGTGTCTGTATGTTGTACTTTGCAGCTTTGCTGTAAAAGTTTAACTTTCCCAGGTTATGCTGTATCGTAACACATAGGAAAAAATAATCTAATTGGCCTCTGGGCCACATCGCTAATCTGAACTATAGTTTTTTTTATCATTCTATTTCAAAATATTTTATATTGTAAAATTATCATATATTTGAAGATCGTACAATACATTCAACGATTCATACACTGTAAAAAAGAAGATTCGTACTTTCTTATCCTAAGATCTAAGATACATTAACAAATCAACCCTTTTTCTCCTAGACCCTCGTGTATTAAAGATAACAATATTGTTAAATGGACTATAATTAATTTTACAATGTGAAATGTGATCTTTAGGTTCAAGTTTTGGTGGAGGTCATGGTTAAAGAATCTATAATCTACACTAAATGATAATGCTTGCTTGATAGGTCTATGCATTGTACATGTAGCATTGTAGTTAGTGGATAGAAATATTTTCCTTATTTCTTTCTTTTTTGAATTTGTTCACGTTCGGGAGCCCTAGTGTTGGCCTAGGGGTTACAAATTTTTGTGTGACTCTTTTTTGGCCTCGGTGTTTTTTCAGGCTCACGTTTTCAACAATTTGGATTCTTTGATATTTATGCAGTCAGTTCAAGCATATGTTTTACAAAAGCATATCATTGGAATCTCATACCATAAAATTAAAATATCATACTATAGAATACAATTTCATAGATATTTATTCGTCAAATAATGGCATAGCAGAGCATAACATACCTCTATTTTAAATGCTTTTATTTTAAAAAAAAATGTTCATATTGATGATTAAAGGTAAACTTTGGCTTCTTATTATTTTATTTCGAAATGTTTGGAACTCTTCTGTGTATGAAGGGTTTTTGCTTAATCTCAAAGCATACTATATATAACGAAGCATAGCATTGCATAACCCATTCATTTCAATTTTTCATAGCATAGCATACAAATCTTATAGCATTGCATAAAAATATCATAACATATCATTAGCATAACATAAAATTGGAAAAGATTTGCATGAAATTACTACACAAGCTTTGTAATTACTGTAGCATTTCTGGTAATGTGTCTCTTGAGAGGGATTTTTTAGATACATACCCTAGTTTCACTGTTTCGTAATAAACTCCATTTTAAAAAGGATTACGGCCTGTCTTTCAACAATTGAATATTTTCTTCCTATACAGATGCTTTATACCAAGTTTGGTTTTTTTTCAGCAGTAATTCCAGAGAAAATGCCAGAAAAAGTGAAAAGTTTAGAAACAATTAGACGGACGGACAGACAGACGGATAACAAACAACATATGAAAAGAAAAGATCATATGAATCTTCGGTTCGAGAAAGCTTATAAAAATTATTCATAATTAAATCTTAACCAGAAGATTCTATTTCTAAAGTCTAAATAATGGAATACATGTATAATATGCATTTTATTTCTGTTTTGCTTATATTCAAGGCAATTACTGTGCTGTATTTGACAAAGGAATAGGACGAGTCGTAGAAGATTTCAGCAGACCATGCCCAGAATGTCCTTTCAAGTATCAATCGGCTGACTTTGTGAATTGTACGGTTTGTTTATTGCTGTCTTGATATTATATATATATATATATATATAATATATATATATATATATATATATATATTATATATATATATATATATATATATATATATTTGTTGATATTTAGATCCTGCCTGTGTTAAAATGGAAGCCATGAGAACTCCAAATATTGTAACTGACAATACTGAATCTCAACCCAAAATGAACTCAACTGAAACATCAAGAAGTCTATGTTGTAATAGTAACAGTACACGATGCAAGCGTGGTGTTGAAGAAGGTTGTTCCGAAACGAAAACAAAAAGCAAGGATATATTTGTAACTGAAAATCAACCTGCAAGGTACTTTTTTTAAATTAATAATATTCTGCTGTTTTTGACATGATTTACCGTTATTTGTTTGGTTTATTGATAGGTTTTTGTTCTGTTTTGTTTTTGGTGAATTATCTGATGTAGACATGCACAGCTTTGATAAAATTTACCCGGTTTTTTTGGCCTGGATATTCTGTACGAAAGACGAATAGGGCAACATGAAAAAATTATCTCGTAATAAAAAGAAAAGTTCCGTTATTACGGGTTAATTATCTCACTATTACAAGAAAAATCTCGTAATAAAGAGAAAGATTTCGTTATAGCAACTTAATTAACTCGTTAATACGAGAAAAGGCCTCGTTATTACGAGAAAAGGTCTCGTTATTGCAACAGAAGTCTCGTAATAACGAGAAAAAATCTCGTAATTACAATTTAATTTAATCGTTATTGCGACTTAATTTTTCTCGTTATAACGAGTTAATTTTCTCATTATTAATAAAAACGATCTCTTTATTACGAGTGAATCATCATATAATAACAAGAAAATATATCGAGTTAATTATTTAGTTTTTTAAGAGTTAAATATCTCGTTATTATGAGTTAATTTTCTCGTTATTACGAGAAAAGATCTCGTTAATACGAGCTAATGTTCTCGTTAATAAGAGAACAGATTTATATGAAACATTGCGTTTCTGAAAAGACCTCCAAGTCTACTGGTTCACCCTTTCAGTCTATCTTTTTCTTTTCCAGAAACCTTTAGTCAATTTTGATTATTTTTTACAAAAACAACAGCCATTATTTATAAGTTTGTACATAAAATGATCGGACATTTGATCTTAAATGAATACATGGAATATAGATAAATAGAATATAGTTTCAGTCATGGATTTGCCGGATTTACCCAAATTGATTTATATGTTTATACACTTCTATATGGATATTAGAAATAATTGATTTTGTACATTAACATTTTGGAGTCTAAAACTAATTACATGTATCCTTCTTATTAATAAATAGATCAATCAAATTAATCAATCTGCTTTGCTCTTTCTTCCGAAATTTCTTTAAAACTGCTTGGTCCGATTGAATATCAAATTTGGTGTATGCTTTCTAATGATGATTATGCTAAGTGCGTGTATAATAAAAGACATTGCAGTAGCTCATGCACTTTACATAAAGAGAATAGAACATTAAAATGCACCAGTTTATATAGAATTTTCTTCGTAATAACGAGATCCTTTCTCGTAATAACGAGATTTTTTCTCGTAATAACGAGACTATTTCTCGTAATTACGAGATCTTTTCTAGTTTTTACTGGATTTTTACTCGTAATAATGAGATAATAATGAGATACTTAATTCGTAATACCGAGATCTTTTCTGGTAATTACGAGATAAAAATATTTTTTTATGTGGCCCTATTCGTCTTTCGGTATCCTGACATGATGAAATGTTTGATTCAAAAAGCAACTTAAGTTAACAGGATGATCGATTTTACAAAAACAAGATATATAAAGCGTTTCAAGCTGTTCAGATTAATTACTCTTTTTTAATCTTGTTAAGTTTAAACGTTATTTTATTTTTTTCTATGAAATATTCTTTTTTTTCAGCAGCGAGGAAGAAAACTCATTTCATGTGCGCATAATTGCATTAATTTATGCAATTGCTGTATTGATTTGTATAAGCAGTCTAGCTTTTTTTGTCTTCAAGAGTCGTAAGTACTTTACTTTGATATTCACTTTTGGAAAAAAAATGTACTTTTGCAAAACTAGCATCAGCTTTAAAACTTTCATTAAAAAGTGTAAAATTAATCAAAAGGTTCAATAACTCTATATGCATTTTAAATGAACTATCAATAGTATATACATATATGTATATTAAAACCAAACATGATTAAATTAACAGTTACCTATTAAAAGACGTATTACATATAAACTTTTTTTTCTTTTTCATGGAAATCTACATGTCTTCGTTTTGTATTTGTGGGGTTTTTTGTTTGGTTGTTTTTTTTTTTGCAGGGGGGGGGGGTGTAGGGGGTGTAGGGGTGTAGGAGGGGGTGTCGTAAACGTTTGAAATATAAGCATTTCCTTCTCCAGAACCGTCCCGGTCAAACATAAGTTGTGTTTTGTAAGATTAACGTAATAATGTTTTAACATGAACCCATGGAGGAGCTCTACTGTGGACTAAAGTTTATTCATTAAAAGAAAATATATACTTTTAATTTTTACCAAACATATAAGCTAAAAGCTCACCTGATCGGTAATAAGTCGCAAAAAATAAGTTAGATCGTTCCTTTACTTCTGTTGGTTCAGGTGCTTTTCAAGCTCGGCATTCAGGTATTACTGACTTTTTAATGCATGGATACTTCTTTGTAGTTACATGTATACATATATGTTTGAAAAAAAGAGTATTTTGGGCCACATTGCTAACCTGAGCAACAATAACCATAACAGAACTAGCTAAAGGGAGTTATATACCTAATATATGGGCAATGTATTGAAATACATCCTGTATACCGCATTAAAAGGATTGTAAAAAAAAATCAGATATTCTTATCTTAAACCTCGAGTCCCTTTGGTAACATTTTTTATAGTCATATCACATACTGAGCATTGCAATTCTCAAAAACATCTTAAACAACTGATTAACACCCCCCCCCCCCCCCCCCCCCCCCCTCGAGAATCATGATTTAAAGAGACTTGAATCTACCCTATCTCAAATTGTATACAACCTTCCCAGAGTTGCTTCACACAAGTTAGATGTTCTGCCAGATTGGTTTTTAAGATATCTTTTTTTTTTTTGCTCTCTGCATTCCTACGCAATCGTCCCCCCACCCCTATTTCATCAACCCCACCCTTGAGGATCATGATTTGAAAATAACTTTAATCTTCCTTACCAGAGGATGTTCACCTAGACGCTCTCTATAATGTATATACGAAATATAAAAGGAGCAGGAATTACAGGCAGAAGATTGGTGAGATAACTGACAAGTTTGCATCACACTTCAGTTTGTACAGTTGACCTCAAAAGCAATTTCAAAGTAAACCTAAAGTAAACCCCGAATTAACCTGAAGTAAACCCCGAATGGACCCAAATATTTAAAAAGCAAACCCAGAGTTTATTCCAAGTAAACACAAAATGTAAACCCCGGGTTTAGTTGGTGGTAAGGTGTAATCGGCACTGTAATTCTTCGTGATGTAAACAAAGCTCTTGCCCACAAAGGTGATGTAAGCAAACCTCTTGCCTACATAGGTTCAATATACCTGTAAAAATCTTTTTTCAAGATAATTTGTCTGTCGTATTATTTATTTTAAGCACAAAAAAGCTATTCCCAACGATTAACACATTCATTTTAGGTCTTAAACTGGAATTTTCATTTCAACATTCAAAACGTAGAAAAAGGCTATGGTTACATAACAACGAACAGTAAGCACTGAACTTGCTTGTCACTCAACAAATGTTAGTTACCTATTTAAAATGCCTTACTGAAGCATTGTAAGCATTAAAATCATAAATAAAGTTTACAGACAGGCAGATGACGAACAGAAGAGCAGACAGATGGACGCCAGACAAAAAGTGATCAGAAAAGGTCACTGGAGCTTTAAGCATAGGAGAGTTAAAAATGTAACAAAGAAATATAGACTAATCTACACTATAAAGGGTACAATTTTTTTTTAAATTGCCAAAGTATCTGCATTACTTTAAACAGATAACACTGCCTTACTTTTCGACCACATCGAATACTGTGTCGTTCATGCGGAATGAAGAACGTCTGTGTTATCAGTATAGACTCCGCAGCTGCACTACATTCAATCAGCAAAAGTAAACCCAAGAAAATATCAACTTGTTTTTTAAATCAGTTTTTGAAACAACCTTCGTTCCTGAAGTGTTTGATTTGCGCATTAGCGGTAATATATACGACACAAAAAAACCTCTTTATTTACAATATTCGAAGATTTTTGAAATTTCAGTTGAATTTTGTCTTTAATTGGGTAGTCTATACCAAAACAGTGGTTGTCATATTTCAAGTTTATCTATTTTCAAACAAAATTCGTACTGTACATTTTCCTTAGTACATATAATTTTCTGTAAGTTCTAATTCCTTGTTTACCATATTAAATCCGATGACATATCACACTTGCGCCTTAGTGCTTATTTCTGGTGAATCTATTCCAATTTATCTCGTGATAAACATAATTGTAAATAGTCAGGAATTAGTTTTGAAGTGTTTGGGTGTAACGTTTGTATTTCCAGAATCACCCTACCGATTAAACGTTCAAGTAAAGTGGGTTTTATTTTACAATTTAGCAAATTAGATTTTAATTGTTGGCGGATATACAGAAAACCTTTATTTCCCCTATGACAGAAAGCGATTTTAAAACTTCTCCGTCCAATGTCACATGTTCAGGTGAATGAGATTTCCGAATGTGGTGAATAGTGCCATCAGATTTCGATTAGGAAGTAAAGTGATGTAGTGATGACCGTTGCAGTAGAAATCGAAAACTAATATGGCGATACATTTTTATATGACAGACTAAAGTAAAGTTCCATGTACTTTGGAAAACTATTAAGTTAGATAATATTAAAAAGTCAATTAGTTAGGATTGAAATCCACTGTGGACGACAAACTTTTAAACTTTAAACATTTCAAAATAAATTAGCTTGAACAAATATTGTTTTTTTTTCCTTTAAACTGACCTATAGGAGCCACAATGTGGTTTCAACAATACACAGATATAAAGAAGATCGAAAACCAATGTCAAAGAACATGTTCTAGGTGACGGGCAAAATTTCTTAAAATGTAATGGTAACAACTCTGAAAACCCATTTTTTTTTTCAAAGTACTGACTGCTTTGATGTCAATTTAGAGAGAGGTCTTCATCGGGTGGAAATTTCAAAACAGAAATGATTATAAAACATAATTGTTTGATTGTTTGATTGAATTCAAGGTTTTAACGTACTTATGTATTTATTTGTTTTGTCATTAAATACTTTGAATGTATTTGAATAAATATTACAGGTAACAAAAAGTTTTGTATAGGAAAAGCTAACGAGATCCAGAGGGAAAACAATCAAACAGGTAATTATAATAATCATACCGATAACCTTTATCCCGAGTCATTGTCACTCGTCCACTTGTTTTTGTATAATAAAATGTTATTGTTACTCTTTGCAGGATGCATGCTGTCTAATAGATATGGAGATGAAAAAAAGTCTATTTGTATCATTGAACCTTTGATTTTAAATGGAAATCCAGATATAATCAACGCTTAATTTGCTCTACTTCTCTCACCTATAAAGGTGGTATCAAAAAAGCAAATAAAAAGAATGGAAAATAAAATTTCGAAATTAAAAAGAACAAAAAAGAATGTTGCTTGTTGTTCAAATTCGTTTTTAATTCCTTAGTACAAAACAAATGAGACATTTGTTGCAGAACACAGGACATGTCAGTAGTTTTAGCAAGTTACACAGTCTTTTAATAACATTTTAAACTTATAAAATCATTCGAAATCTTAAAAAAAAAATTTAACTAGCGACCTGTTATGGCATTGAACGTCATTAAAAGAAAAATAACTTAGACCCAAATTTGATTTGAACATTTTCTCTGTTTATTTATTCCAACAAAAACGCATAGGTTTCACTGATTTATTTTTTTACTTTTCGTTCTTGTAAGTTCTTGTAAGTTTTAGCAATTAGTTCATGTTTTACCTTATGACAAGCAAATCAACAGAAGAATCTATACCAATTGTTATTTTTCTCTATTCACCAACAGAGCCACCCGGCTCATGTGTATATAATACAAGCAATAAACAGAAGAATGGCTGAAAATTCTACATTATATACTAATCAGATGGGCTAACAATGTATACTATAGAATATATATGTCAATATACATAGGGCATATAACATATCATAAGGAATTAACAATTTTTTTTTTCAATTTCAAAGCTTTCAATAAATGTTGACAAAGTTTCTGAAAAGATTTGAAGTTATAACTTAACATTTGTATTCATTTGAAAGGGTACGGTTTTAGTTGTAGTATGTGTTTATATATTTTTCTCGGGTTTCCCAAAATGCAGGGCAAACCAGAACATTATAAAGATATATCTCTTACGATAATTTAGGTTCTACATTGATCAGGTTTGAATCAGCCGTCCGCGACAAAAAGTGTAGCCCGTTCAATTGGTTATGTAATTTCCCGTGTTGAATTTATGGTCATTCTTACGTAAATCGCAAAAACAAATCATTTAAATACAGTAGGTACTGTAAGGAGTACAGTCAGTTTAAGCATATCTTTTACATTATACGCAATATAGCATTGCATAGAATTGAAATCTCTTGCTATAGCAATAGGTTCCCATTTGTCATAGCATACCATAGTGTATCATAATAAATTATAGCATTCTTTATCTGTGTGTATATATGTATATATATATATATATATAATATAATATATATATATATATATATTATATATATATATATATTATATATTAATATATATATATTATATATATATGTTCTACACTTTAGAGAGCGAATCAGGG